>JAJJWW010009734.1:0-541329 GCA_023531295.1 Papaver armeniacum | reverse complement strand
GTGCATGTATTTTCTTTCCGTGCCTTTGGCAATCTTCGCAACGCTTTTGATATTTGTTTCATCTTCATGCATATATGGCCAGTAATAACCTTGTATTTTCGCTTGTATGCCAAAGATCTTCCGCCGCTGTGATTGCCAGCATCCCCACTATGTAACATCTTTAAAACTTCTTCTCCTTCTTTTCGTGTCAAACATCTGAGTGAAGGTCCGTTAAAGGATCTCCGGTACAGTATCCCATCTCTTAGTTCATAATTTGTCGCATGGCTTTTAATTTGTGCGCCCAATCTATTCCTTGGTGTTTCTCCTCTCATCATATATGCATGAAGTTCTTCTCTCCAATCTTCGATAGTGGGTGTTTGTTCTCCATCTTCTATGATCATCACATCTACCTCTTATTCTTCTTCTTTATTGATTAATGGTGATAAAAGTGTCTCGTATGTTTATGCATCTCGCAGTTAGGTGTCCGTCATCATACTTGAGATAAAAGCAAAAGCATCTCATTTTAGTCATTATCTTTTTCTTGATATGTGTGTCATTTTATTTTTGGGATTCTCACTTTGACAATTCTTCAACAAGTTTCTTGTATTTCTTCATGGATGATTCATTTGTAGTGTATTCTCCTTTTATTTGACGAATGACTAGCCGCGAATCACCGGTGATTCTCACATTTTCCAACTTCATTTCTATTGCGAACTTGGGGCATGTATCACAACTTCATATTCGTTTCATTATTGGTAGATGTAACTCCAATCAAGGGAAAAGCCATTTTGTTGCCTCTGCGAAATCAAAACAATTCCAACTATGTTACCTTCCCCATTTGATGATCCATCCACCAATATTTCCCATCTATTTGGCTCTGTTAATAGATCTCTCGGATTTCCATGTTCTTCTTCTACATCCATCATTTCTTCCACAGCTTCATCATCTTCTAAAGGAAATTCTCTAAGAAGTCTGCAACAACTTGCGATTTGGGTGAAGATAATATTTCATATTTGATTTTGAAATGTCCAATTTGTGCATTCCATCTCAACTCGCCCGATCTTTTTGAATTCTTCATTACTTAACTCGATTGGTATTTTGTCGTGCACTTTATTTCATGTGCCCGAAAATATATGCTGTTTAAATGCCGCATAAACTAATGCCAAAATTAGCTTTTCAATTTTTGAATAATTTTTCTCTCGCATTGAATGTTTTGGCCGATGTAATAAATTGGTTTTTCAACTCTCCGCGTCACTCGTAATAACACAAAGACTTAATGCATGCGGTTGTCGCAAGATAGATTAATAATTCTTCTCTTGGTTCTGCTTTTTTTAAATAGATATATTCACAAATGTTCTTTTATTCCTTGAAAAGATTTCTCGCATTCATCATCCATCTAAACTTCGTCCCTTTTTGAGTATGTTGAAAATGTTTACATTTGTCTCGATGATCGTGAAATGAACCTTCCCAAATGGGCTAAGAGCCCATTTAACTTCTCGTACATCTTTTACCGTCACGTGTTGGCATGTCACGAAGTGCTTGCACTTTCTCCGGATCAACTTGTATTCCTTCTTTTGATACGATGTAACCTAAATTTTTTCCCCGACGCAACCCCAAGATACACTTTTTCTGGATTTACTTTGATGTTAAAATATCTCATTTTTTCAAAATTCCCCTCGATCTTGGACATGATCTTTTGCTTCTTTACTTTTATTAATATATCATCCACATACACTTCTAATGTTTTGTGTATCCATTTCGCAAACACCTTCTCTACCATCCTTTGGTATGTTGCCCAAAGATTTCGCAAACCAAATGGCATTTTTGTATAACAATATAACCCTCTTGATCGAAAAGCAGATGCTCCCGATCTTCTTCAATGAGAGGGATTTGATTGTAGCCTTTATATCCGTCTGAGAAGATATTCTATCATTTCCCGCCGATTCGACCATTTGTGGAATATCTGTAACTGAAAACCTGTCTTTCTGGACAGCTTTATTTAGATCAAGAAAATCTATACAAATTCTTATCCCTTTTTTCTTCTTTGGTACCACAACCATGTTTGCTATCCACTATGGATATTTTGCTTGTCTTATGATTCCTACATCAAGCATCTTCTGCAACTCTTCTTCTATTTGAGGATGATATGTTGTTGCGATTTTTCTTATCCTTTGTTTGAATAGCCTCGCATTTTTGTCAATCTCAAACCTATGACACGCCACAGACGGGTCTATTCCGTGCATCTCATCCATGTTCCACGCGAAAATATCTTTAAATTCTCGCAAATGCACTCAATAATTCTTTCTTCTTCATCCGCTCCATCTTAGTCCCAATTTTTAGTATTTTGGGTTCTTCTTCGGTTCCAACATTCACTTCCGTTGTTGGTTCCGCCTCAGCAGTGTAACTGGTCTTAGGTTCTCCCATAGGTGGGGTTCTTTTATCTCCTTCGCAGCTCATTCCCTTCTCCCCAAATTTCGCTGGGTATTCCTTTTCCTTCCTCTCGCTCTTATCATATAAGCCCTAAATTCTTCTCTTTTCTTTCTTTGCCTCCTTCGCCACTTTTCTCGCGATTTTTCGCTTCTTTGCACGTCCTTCATACTATTTCACTTCAATTTGATAACATAATCTCGCTTTATCAGCCTCCCCTCTAATTTCAACAATCCCACTTGGCATAGGAAATTTAAAGCATTGATGTAATGTTGATGCTACAACTTTAATTGCATGTATCCATGGCCTTCCCAACAGCATGTTGTACGGTGATTCCATATCCACTACGCATAGTGCCACTTGTGTTTCAATCTCTCCTAGCGAAATTCACACCTCTATTTCTCCTTTTGGTTTTGTTGTAGATTTGCCAAAGCCATGAATATGATAGGTTGAAGGAGACATCTCTTCATCTTTGTATCCCATTCCTCTATATGCATGGTAAAATATTATATCGGCCGAACTCCCTGTATCAACCAGAGTTCTGTTTACCGCCCATTCTTCTATAGTTTTTGCTGATTTCTCTTTTTCTTTCCGTGTGGTTACTATGATTACCAAAGGATATGTGTGGTTTAAATTTTCTCTTGGTACCTCTGCTGCTGTGAATGTAATCTTCTGTTTTCCCAATCTTTCAAGGGTGATACCTTCTCCATCGTCGTGATTTTCTTTCCTTCAAAATCTCGTTTATGTATTCTCCCTCTGATATTTTCATGGAATTCATTAATCATTGTTTTTGTAATCAAGCTACACTCCAACTTTCTATTACATTCCTTGATTTTAATTTTCTCTACTTTAACTGATTTATCCATTTGTTTCATCATTTTCTTGATTTGAACAATCTTAATAACAATCTTTAATCTTAAATCTTCAGCCCCTCCCTGTTTCTAGCGCCATTATGTAGTTGCAGGAAATCCTACAATACATCCCTCACAAGAATTCATAATAATCAAACCATCTTTAAGATCAACATTAACACTTTTTATTAATTGAGTTTTGGAATTTTACAAGAAGGGAAATGAAATCAAGAATACAACTACTATTATAGATTTTCTCTCTCCTCAAAACTCTCTTCCACTCTCCAAAAATATCTCTCCCTTCTCTTAAGCCTACTCGGTCCTTTATATAGGACATTACATAATGATGACATCTAAGTCAGCCCTTTATTTTTCGGATCCGCTTGCGACATTCTCGCAAGTATTCAAATGTTAAATCTCACAACTCTCCTAAATCTCGCTAGGTCTTCACATCTTTCTCTTGTTCAGCCGTCGTCATCCGTTGGCCATTTTATTACCAATCTGCGATATCTTCGCAGTGGTGTCGCTCAAGGATTTCGTAAGGATATTGATGTTGCGATATTCTCGATCCTACAATGACTTGCCTTTAGGTTAAGTTTTAGATTTTATGGCATTCAATGCATGCAGAATCGAATTTTCTTATTTAGAAACGCATACAAAGTGGGTATTTGAGTTTCTTAACACAAGACATGTATGTTTGATGCATCATTAGCTTCGATCTCTTGATTCTCCATTTTCTTCCATGAAAGCGTGTCTAGGGCTTCCTCTCCACAAAAGTTTGGATCATTCAACATATACCCCAAATCATCTTATCTAAACGGTAGTGAACCTTCAACATTATGTTCTTCATCATGTTTCTCACCTCTTCTTCATACTCATCCATTTTTGTTGTTGATTTAAGAAAAACCGATTTTCCTTTTTCTTTTTTCTTCTTCTTCTTTTCTTCGAACTCAAAAGCTCAAAAACTCAAAAAAAAAAAAAAAAAAATCCTCAAAATTTTATTTATCACCCGGTTGAAATATTAACTACCGATTATTGAAGGGAAATTTTGCCATTACGAATTACGCGAGATAACGGTTGAACTCAATTTAGGTTTGGGTGACCCGTTTTTGTTTTATTGTTGGCCCCTAATTCCTTTTGAGTGGCTCTAAAAATGCCAGGTAAAAAAATATTGTGGGTAATAGCTATAGTGGGTAATATCTGCATACCAAAAAAAAAAAAAAATTAAAAAAATCGTTTGTGAGATATGTTTATTTAAGTTGGTTTGACAATTATACCCATAAAGAATAGAGTTTTATATAATTTTATTATATTTTTACGCATAAGCGTATTTCGTCCATTAAAATCTTAATCTTATATTTAATAACATTTTGAAATGCCTTTATTCATTCCTTCTTTTTTAAAGGTCATTTCAATAAAGTGGGTTAAAGAAATTTTAAATGAATTTCAAGCCATTACCATTAGAGTAAGAGAGTGTGAGGATAGGACCAAACGCTTAATTCCCACAATTTGAAAAAGACGCTACAAGTTTTAGTTTTTTAACAGAAATCACATTTCTATTCATTCAAACCAAAATATTGACTACATAATTATACATAGAATTATCAAAATACAAGATAATCTTTTTTTTTTAATGCCCTAGACTAGTGGTCCCTCGACTACATCCAAACTCCTTAAATTGGAGTGGAATTTAACAATTACAGAGTTCGAATCCCTACCTCCACAGTGGGAGGGAGCATGCCAACCACCAGACCACTTGGTGATTGGCGAAATACAAGATAATCAAAACTCAAAAACAAATAACGACAATAATCGCAAATAGATCGCGAGGGGGAAATGTCGAATGCAACACAACACTGTCTGTTAAAGTTCTTACGTTCTTACTATACGTACCGCATGTCGAAAATTTTCTAGTTTTTGACCTTCTGTTTTTCTTTTGAGGTCTCTTTTTTAAGTTTCTGGACGATTTGCAGTGACCAGGGTATATGGAGCTGGGGTCGGGATGTCCAATAATTCCGACCTACTACTACACTCCGAACTCTTTAATAGTAGTGATTATTCCATTCATTAGTGTCACATCCATACGGAGGGCCTCGCACTGGTGCTTGATTCGTGATGGAAGAAACTGCTTTAAGAAAGAAGCTAATAGACTCCTTCCATCATTAATTTAACTGGATCCGTCATGTCTACGAAATTTAGAACTAATAAAATATGTTTCAGGACCACCACTACTAGCTAACAGGTGATTAATAGTCATTGCGTAGGCAGTTGAAACTCATACACATTAGGTTAAACATATTTTTTATTTATTTTTTAGAAATAGAGGTTTCCCTCGTACCATTGATATAAAAGTACCATAAATTCAATGAAAGGAATTTCGGTACACCGTTACAGCTTCATTCCAAGATTGAATATTTAAGTAAATTTGCATAGCTCTTAAACTATTGTCTAGCCAATTATGAGTGATGGCATACTTGTTACAAAAAACAGAAAATCTAGCTGCCCAAATCATTTGGGTTTTCCTAATTAAGGTACAATCATGAGCTAAAAAGTTTATGTGAAACTTTGTGTTGTTTCCAAAATCTTCACTAATCTGGTATCTTTGTTTTCTGGCCTCAACATACATTCGAACCAGCAGCAGCAGAGTGGGTTCAGAGTTGCTCCAGAACGAGATAATGTGGCCACTCAATTCTGTCGCCCATTGGAAAGCTGCGTCCGCTCCAGCTTTCTCTAATTCTTCTATGGTGGTGCAATCTACATTCGAACCTCTAGCTTCTCTTATAGTTCCTGTAAAATCACACAAAGTTAAACCAATTCCAGCTTTTGATGTAGAGTTCATGTAAGTAAAAACAATATTTAGTTTCATTGCCGTATTTGGTACTGATCCTTCCATTGGTTGAGAAGTAATCTGAAGAGTTTCATCAATGTGAGGATTATAGTAAAGATGTTGCATTATGTTATAACCTGCTCTGTTAACATTGTTATAGCTATTTATAAACTTTAAAATGTTGTTTACTGTGACTGCACTATTCTGACTTTCCTTTTCAAACACTACTTTACACCTAGCTTTCCAAATGTACTATATTATTATGCTACAAAGCACATTCCAATCTATTCCAAAATTTCCTCTTTATGGGTTTTCAAAGCAATCACTTAGCCAATCATGAAAAGTAGTTGTTCCATTAAGAATAAACTGCATAGAAAAGTTAAGATGCATCCAGACTTGAGTAGCATAATTGCATTGAAGAAATAGATGTGTTAAAGATTCTTGTCCTTCATTACAAAATTTGCAAGTAGTATCTATGTCCGGGATTACAGACGCTACTCTCATACTATCGGGGAGAATAGTATGAGCTGTTTTCCAGATAAACTGTTTTACAGAAGGAGTGGTATTCATACTCCATATCATGTTCCATTTTTCATGAGCATTACCATTAGTGTTTATTTGGTGATACAAGGATTTCACAGAAAACATATCTTTGTGGTTTAGAGTCCAATGAGGAGTATCTTCTTAACAACAATAGGAATTGTAATAAGCTTTATTTTCTCTATAGTTTCATCATCAAAACATTTAGACAGTTTAACAGAATCCCAAGATGGTGTATGGTAATTAGATCACTGACTTTAACAAGATTATCAAATCCTATTTGAGGTTTCAGTGATAGGAGGAATCGTGTCTCCGAATCCGTAAATCATCCCAAATGTTAACGTTGGTTCCATTTCCTAATTCCCAAAACTATACTTTTTTATCTGTTGAATGCCAGTTAGTATTCCTTTCCGGATCCAACTATCCTTCTTATTAGGGACAGTATTTATGCGTAATATGTCACAATTGGGATAGTACTTTGCTTTGAGGATGGAGGCACAAAGAGAATCAGGATTTTCTTCTAACCTTCAACCCATCTTAGCTATCATAGCTAGGTTAAAAAAAATTACATTCTTAATTCCCAGTCCTCCTCCTTCAAGGGATTGACAAACAAAATCCCAATTCTTCAAACATATCCCTTTTTTACCTCTTTCATTAATACCTTTCTCAATTTTTTCCCACCAATAATTTCTTTGAATTTTTTGATACTGTTACATATTTTAACCGGAATCTTAAAACAGTTCATTTGGTAAACATAAAGGGAGGAAGTCACATTTTTAATCATAACTGTTTTACTACATTGTTTAGATTTTTTCCATTCCAACTATGTATCCTATGTTTCATTTTATCCACAAGAGGTTCAAAACACTGAATTTTTGATCGATTGGTAAATAACGGTGAGCCTAAGTATTTATCTTGTAGAGGAATAGCAGTGACTCCTAATATTTCTTTTACTTTATGTCTAATGCTAGTTTCAGTTTTTGAACTAAAAAAAACACCCGACTTACTCAGATTGATTAGTTGGCCAGAAGCTGATCCGAACTCTTTAAACATTTTAACAAGATTATGACACGATTTTTCACTAATCTTACAAAATAAAAGACAGTCAACACTCAACAGTAAGTGACTTATAGGAGGAGCTTTGTGAACAATTTTTATACCTTTCAACAAACCTGAATTTTCTGCATGAAGGATTGTGCGAGAAAGAGCTTCCATAACAAACAGGAACAAATAAGGCGAGATTGGATCTCCTTGTCTCAATCCTCTAGTAGGCTTAAAGAATTTAGTAGGAGACCCATTTAATAAAACAGATAAATTAGGTGTCGAAAGGCATTGGTGAACTAAGTTACACCATTTAGTGTTAAAACCCATTTTTGTCATTATTTGGATCAAGAAATCCCATTCGACTCTATCGAATGCTTTAGACATGTCGATTTCTAATCCCATAAAGCCTTTCTTAGATTTGAAATTTTTCATTTTATGAATAATTTCATGCGCCATAGTAATGTTTTCGGAGATCTGCCTTCCAGGAATAAAGGCAGATTGATAGGGAGAGATTATTTTCCCTAACAAACCTTTCATACGGCCTGCCATTAGTTTAGAAATTATTTTATAAGAAGTATTAGAAAGATCTATGGGTCTGAATTCAGAGGGAGTAGTAGGGTTAAGGGTCTTAGGAATTAAGGAAATGAAAGAGGCATTCATTTCCTTAGAGATATTACCAGTAATAAAGAAAGTTTGAACCATGTTTATAAGATCAGTACCAATGATATCCCAGTTTTGTTGAAAAAAATTGGGAGGAAAACCATCCGGTCCTGGACTTTTGTCAGGTTCCATGGAAAAGAGAGTTTTCTTTATTTCATCTTCCGTAGGAGTACCACAAAGCATATCATTATCAGTCTGCATTATACTAGTAGGTATACGGTTAAGCATTTCATGGTCTAATTCAGGGTTCACATTCGAGGCTATGGAATGAAAATGATCTGTTATGCAATCAGAAATATCCTTTCTAGTGTTGAGCCATTCATTTTGTTCATTTTTTAGAATTTCAATTCTATTTCTTCGAAATCTCTGTTTAGCTTTGTTATGAAAGTATCTAGTATTTCTGTCCTTGAGCTAAATTTTGGTTTCTACTTTTATCCTTCCAGAATTTATCCTTTATAGCATACCACTTGGCCAGATCTTTTCTAAGTTTAGTTAGATCATTTGTTTTATTTGGGTAACTTGCCATTATGTTAGTCCTATCGAGTTCTTTTTTAATGTTATCAATGTTACTATGTATATTTCCAAAACTATTGATATTCCATAGTTTCAATATTTGTTTAACAGTAGATAATTTTTGTTGACTTGGTGGGCATGGGATCCCCAAACATTAGTTTTCCAACTCTCTTGAATTAAAGGTTTGCATTCTTCATGTTTATCCACTCCCAAAATACTTAAATGGGGTTGCACCATCATTCCAATGGTTGTAAGTGTTTAGTCTTATAGGAACATGGTCGAGGAAGAGGCCCTTATGGTTTATACTAGAATTAGAAATTTTCTATTCCACTTAGAGTTAACTAAAGCTTTATCTAACCTTTGTTCTATGTTTTCAGTCACAATTGGATTATTCCAAGTAAAAGTGTAGCCTGTAAATCCCAAGTCCATTAGATCACATTTATTTATTAGATTATTAAAAACTTTTTTTTTGAAAGGAAATCTACTGTTTTTTTCTTCTTCATGAACAACTACATTTAGTCCCCAATTACTATCCATGGTTTATCCATAGTGGCTGCCATATCTTTTATGATTTTCCAAAATTTCAGTTTCAACTTTCTGTAGGGACTCCCATAAAAGCAGGTAAGAATCCAGCTACTATCATTTAAATGATTCGTGACAGTTGCATTAATGTGATTATGAACATAATCATTTATCTGAATATTAACATTATTTTTCCAGATGAGACATAAACCTCCTGAACTTCCTCTTGGAGGTACAAGATGGTAGTTATAGACATTTACTTGTCTTAAAATGTTATGCATTGCAATGTTCTGTTGTTTCATTTCTGATAAAAATAAAATGTCAGGGTTCTCCTTATTGAGGGTATCTAGCAGACTATTTCTAGTTTCTAATCTTCCTAAACCCTGACAATTCCATGCTATCATATTTATAAACTCCCAAAAGTAGGAGATCACTGGATATCTAAATTCAACTAGCACAATATATGTATAAGTTCTACATTGCAATCTTAACGATACTGCTAGTTTTCTATCATGAAAATAAACACAATAGTCAGTAGATGTTCTAGAAATTGTAATAACTGGGCCTCCCACTGGGCTACAACATTAGAATTGTCTAAGGGTATTTTAGTAAATAAAATAAACTTCCCTATAAATCACCAAAACCCTACAACTTCATTAGAAGTTATACAAAGAGTGAGTGAGAGTGAGGCGCTGCAGTAATCGGAGTTCTTCCTTCCGTTCTAGAATCAAATCAGATGGGGAATTATGATGCAAGTAGTTTTAGTTTGATGGTGGAAGATTTACTCATACTACCTTGGAGATTAAAGAGAAATGAGATACAAATCTTTGAAATTGTCATAATGACTTTTCCTCTAAAATCTAAGTTATCTTGCATGCATTGTTATCTCGTCATTTTCAACAGCTTGGGTTTCTGTTTGATTTTCAGGTAAAATCTGGTGTTGTATGATATTTTCATCGTCTTAGATCTGCCATCAATATTAACATTCATGTTTTGTGTTTTTCTAACCAGTGTTGGGCGATTATGTCACTGTGAGATCCGAAGTTTAAGTTCACCAACCACTACAGCTAAGAGATATAAAGAGTATGAACAAAATAAAAGTTCACTGTGAGATCCGAAGTTTAAGAACTTCATAATTCAGCTAAGAGATATAAAGAGTATGAACAAAATAAAAGTTTCAATGGATAATAGCTAATGAATCAACACAGCAACTGGGAACGATTCAATTTAATTAAAAAACCAGAGACGAACAAAATTTCAAAAATAAATTTAGAAGCCAAAATGGGATTAATAAAGGGAAACGAGGAACTAGTTTAGAGGAAATCCCAAAACAACTCAGAAATCAACTAATTGTAAATTTCTAAAGAATGTAAAATTTAAGGAAATAAATTTGAAGCAAGTATAGAAAATTATAATCTAAGGAAAAGAAAGTAGAGAAGAAGATAAGAGAGGAAAGCTTCTGATTCTGAAGGTAGCAGGATCCAAAAAATCTTTAAATCCCAGAACAAAAGAAGGGGTCTTTTGATTCTGAATCTTCTGTAACTTAGGTCTTTTGAGTTTTTTGATTTGTGTCTTCTGAAACTAGTGTCTTCTGTAAATTGAGTCTTTGATGTCAATTGTAACTTAGGGTTTGGTGTCTTTTGTAACTTTAGGTCTTAGAAACAGTTGCTGGATTGAATCATGAGGAAAGAAACTGAAATTCCTGATGATTTTAGTCACATGGGTTAATAGATCTGAGATGGGTTTTGATGAAAAAGATATAAGATTTAATTAATGGTGGTTTTCGGTGATTTCCACCGTCGACGACGGTGGATACTGGCTAGATTCGGGTGTTTGCAGACTACACAACGGTGGTTGCTGGTAACATAACGGTGTTTTGGGGAAGGAGAAAAATCGCCTAGGAGAGAAAGAAGATAGAAAGGAGAGTAACTCAACTACCTCGGGTGTTAAAAGTTTGGTTTTATGTTTAAACATAACACGAACATTATAGAACTACAAATTATAACCAAATTGCACTAAACATAATGTGATTAAAAAACAACAAAGGTGTTCAACTATCTTACCAGATAATGCATTCGGTTTTCTAGCATTTATTAAGTACAGACGACTGGAAAAATAAATAGACGAACATATAACCATAAGTTAGCCAGGTTAAGTTATGTTCAACAACCTCTCTCCTCTCCTCTAAAATAACCAGAGAAACGAAAAAAATAGCTTGAACTCATCTGCCCAGATCGACTCCTTTGGAGAAGATTTGAGCAGATCAACCTCTCTAATCTCTTTTCTGTTTGCTCCTTTAGATTTAGGTTTTGTTATTTGCATCTTAATTACCTTACTGTATTTTCGTTTTTTTGTTTTAGATCTGAGATTTTTTTTCAGATTGGGTGGTTGTCTGTTTGATTTCTCTGTTGAGAACTCCTTCTTAATGTTTGAAGTGATCGATGATGATTCCAGTCGAGGGTTGTGGTACTTTTTCCATTAAAAGGACTTCTTTAACTTTGATTGACACAACATCAACAAAAAAAATCATCTCCAACGCCATCAGCAGCATCATCAACAACACCATGGGCGACTTCATCAACAGCAACAACAAAACTAAACAAGACTCTTCTTCCGATTCAGACCGATTCACTAAGACTCTGACCGTTTTCAACTGTTCTGACGACCGTTCCGAAAAACCGATGTTACCCATGTTACCCAAAAGACCGATGTTACTCTTGTTACTTCTATTTACATGTTATATCCCATCACAGCAATCCTGTAGTGATGCAAATATGTTTTGGTTAAAACATATTTGGCCTTTTAGTCTAGATCTGATATTGTTGTTGTCCTTGATGTCACTGGGAACAGTTAAAATGGTGGATGAACCTCTTGAATCTGTCAAGAATTGGAGGAGTAGTAATATCTTTGAAGCTTGTTGTATGATCTGTAAACCTATTTGTAATCGTACCGATTTTAAATCGGCTTTATCAATGTAATTCGAATTTTATGAAAAAAAATAAATAAGTTAGCCGGAAAAAATTTCCGGGAACATAGTCGGAAATTTATTGCGTCCCTACTGGCTACAGCAAGTGGCAGTGGCCTGATAACAAACATGGTTACGCGTCTGAGTATGTAACTAATTGTCCAGCCTGCATGGCTATCATCATTCAAGCGTTTGACCTTGGAATCCCACTGGCCAGCTTTTCTGCCTACAATTGGGAAACCAAAAAGAAAAGAAAAAGGACAATGACGAGAATATATTAAATGCCAAACATTTAACACATTCGATGATTGTTTCGTTTCTACTGAAGAGTCAAAAGCGTGCTTAGTGGGAGAGATTTAAGTGTATGCTTACGTTGTGGTTGGGGATTGTGAGAGTAGACTGCCGACTATCTCAAGTCCCTTTATGATGTGCAGCATTTTGGATGGTTTAACACTGAAAACAATTGACAGCAGATCTCATCAATGAGATATATGCAACGCAAGCAAAATTTTGAACACCACTGACCACCCTAGAAAAAACTTGCTGCCAGGCCAAAACCATCGAAACAAATTTCTGGGCCGGCAACAAGGAGCTGCAGTTCCATATATGAACAAATTGTATAATCAAAGCGCGTTTCTGAAAATTTATTTATGAGAAACAAAACTTCTGTTTCTGCCACATAAAGACGGTTTTAGCAACGTTAATGGCGGTAAAATACACTTCATAGATCGGTAAACAGTTTCACTTAGGCTTAGTCCTATGGGCTACATATCTAGCTGCTATATTGGCCATCCACGTCAGCCTGGGCAACCTCCTAAGTCTTATGGGCTAGATATCTAGCTGCTAGATTGGCCATCCACGTCATCTGTGAGCGCCGAACCATTCGGCGTTTAAATCTCAGCCGTTAAATTTTTGTGACCGCCGAACCATTCGGCATTTTGAGCACTTTTTGAGCGCCGAACCATTCGGCGTTTCAATCTCACTGATAGTTGGACTGCGAGCAAATGCTAGGAGAGAGAAGTAGCCAGATTGAGTGTTAATTTTTTTCCCACACTTTTTTCATGATTTGCAACACTTTTTGGCCAATCTAGCAGTCCAATCTAGTCCATAGGGGTTAGCCTTATGACATCATGAATCGTTGAATCCAAGGGATGACTTTCTTCTTTGCAGGCCATATATAAGTAACAAGTGACGCTAAAGCAACTGCATACTAGTACCCCCATCCAACGTCTGCCTTGCCATTGTAGCCCCTAACAGGAGTACCAAACCAGCTGAATGATCATTCAATGATTCAACGCTGAATGAACACCAATCCTAGGTGGCCCAAAAAATTTCAAGGCTGCTGATGGTGGTGTACCAACCCAAAGGCAATGGTAGAAATTGACGTTTAGTCCCAAAGTTACTGGGCTTGGTACGCTTTAGTCCACTCATCTCAGGCCTAGTACTCTCTAGTCCAAAAATTCCCCGCCTCAAACAGTTCAGTCCAAATATGGACGAGTTAGTCCAAAAGCAACCAGGATCCCGATTTTCTGTAATTCCAATATCCCGTAACTACCCTTGAACCGATTCCATATTTATAATCAGGATTTGAAATCAAAAATTTCAGATCTCAAACATGAATTCAAGACAGGGAGGCGGTCAGAGAAGTATTTTTGAGGCGATTTAACAGTTTCAGAGAGAAACTGTTGTAATTCATCGTTTCTTCAACATAATTAAACTTCTGGTTGCTATTGGAGTGTTTTGAAATTGATTATTTTTTATATCAGATTTGAATTCAAGACAGATTCAGAGATAGATCGATCCAGATATAAATTTCAGAGGTGATTTAACGGATTCATAGAGGTTAGGTTGGATTTGATCGTTTTTGATATTTAACAGAATTCAACTTCAAGTTAGTTCTCTTTTTGCTTCATCGTTGAATTTCGTTTCTGATATTTAGTTTAGTTTTGTTTTTTTTTTTTTTTTTGATTTTATGAGTTGATGGTATGAATTCGATCTGTTACATCTTATTGTTTGTATGTTCTTGATTTTATTTTTGTTATATTTTAGCTTTTGATTTTCGTTAAATGATTTTGATTACTGTTTTTTGGTTTTGGTGTTATGATGCATGATATGAAATCGAACTGATATTAGATCATAGGATTTTGGTTTATTCAATTATGTGTTCTAGTAAGATTCTGAAGCTTATATGTTCGATTAATCGATGGAGTAGTTTTGATTTTAGGTTTACTGTTATTTGATTTTTGGCTTCGATTAGATGTGTACTTTCCTGTACACTGTTCAAGTTTTAGGTTATGCAAATCTGAAACTGTTATTATTTATTTTGTTATATGTAGGGGTATCAAATATGTCTGAGAAGTTTATTCATGCTGTTTTGAATCATGGTGAGCATTCTGCTACTTTTCGTGTTAATACTTTGAGCACCATTGATGAATTGAAGCATTTTGCCTGTAAGCAGTGGAGGTCTTAAACAAGTGACCTCTGGATAATGATGGTTTTTACCCATATGCCTTTGCTATTGTCTCTGCTGAAAACAAAGACAATTGGTTTTGGTTTCTGGATAATCTTAAACAAGTGGTCGATGGTCGTCCGATTGTTTTCCTTAGTGATCGTCACGAAGGACTATTGTAGGGCATTCCAAGAGTATTTCCTGGTTCATTTCACATCTATTGCTTTTACCATATCAAGTGCAATCTCCCTATTGGAAAAGGTGATGCGAATTATAAGGCCGTTATTGATTTGTTTTACAAAGCTGCTTACTCTTACACATCAGCTAACTTTGAACAAGCTATTGGTTCTCTTACACAGCAGCTACCTGCCCCATACCTTGATGCTTTTTACTATGTTTGATATGTTCGAAAGATTCTATGTTTTTGGTTTTTACTTTTGGTAATGTATTTTCATTTTTCTAGGCGTGGATAATTAGTGTCGGAGTCAGTGTACCATTATGTACACCTTCCCCGAGCACTTCGATTTTCTTACTGTCTTTTTTACATGTGTACCATTATGTACACCTTGTTGTACAATGGATGCTACTAGTTTATTTTGTTCAGTAATATTCTATCTTTTCAGTTCTAATGCCATTAATTAGGTTTTATTTTTGTTGTTCAATGACTGATACTGGGTTATTACTTTTTCTATTCTACGTTTTTGTTAGTACATGTGTACCATTGTGTACACCTTCATGTACCATTTCCTGTCAGATTTTCTACTCTGTCAGAAACTGTGCACAATCATGTACACCTTGATATTTCCTAACCTGTAATACACACCTTAGTACTGACACAAGTCTATTTTCAAAACATCAATATTGAAACTAATAAAATATTAATTCAAGGTCTTTGTAATAGTGATAAATCTTAAACAGAAAGTTGAAAACTGAAATTTTAAAAGTTGCTTGAAGATTAAAAATGTTTAGAAGAAATTCAGAAAGTGATCTTGTATGAAGATTAAAAACTCTTTTTTCTCTTCAATGGTTGCTTTCTTATAGTCTTGCGCCACTCCTTATGCTTCTCATCCTTTGCTATATCCCACACCCTTTCATAATTTCCAACTTTTTTCAGCATCCTGTCCACCAATTTCGATCTCATTTGCTGACAAATGTCTTCGACCCTCTGCTGATCTCTTTCCATACCTTTTTTTATCTTCATACTTCGTTTCATAAAGTAACAAGTGTATATTAGGAAGTCCAGGTTGACTCCTTGTGAAGGGCATGGCATGATGTTTAATTCATGCTCTTCTATAGGTGGGTCACCCTTCAATGCTCTCTTCTTGTTGAGTTCCACTTGCACCACATTTGCTAGTCGCTTTGCATCTTCTTTATAGTCCTCAACATTTTATGAGTTCAACAAGTTATACCATTTCCATTCCTGAGCTTCGAAATCAAAATTCAAAAGAGACCAGTGCAATCCCACCATCATTTGATTTGTAGAGTGATTGATATGGATTACAAGAACTTCCAGATTCTCAGGCATGTCCCGTATGAAATTAACCACAAGCTTTTGCACCTCGCTGGTGATATTATAATTGACATAGTACTACAATTAATAATTTGTTAGAAAACACAAAATGAATTAGCTTCACCTTAATCAGACAACTAACAAGCATGTACACTACTACAGAAAACTATCAAATCAAACATTGTAGGCCTGAAAACAGACTGTATATCCTTGTATGATATAGGTGTACATCTATGTAATGAAAGGAGCGAAGGTGTACATGAAAACAGACCGATCCATGTATACATTGTAGAAGCATGTACACTACTACATAAAACTAACAAATCAAACATTGTAGGCCTGAAAACAGACCGTATATCCATGTATGATATAGGTGTACATCTATGTAATGAAAGGAGCGAAGACGCAACAGCTTCTATGGTGTACATAGTTTTACACCAGTGTACAGGTATGTACACAAGAAATCATAAAGGTGTACATCCTTGTACACACATACTGAAAACAAAAACAAAATAAGCTGAGATCATTTTCTTCATACCTTATCACGATTCTTCTTTCTTACTTCCTCATCCTCCTCAAAGTTCTTGTTCACAAAATTATCGATTGCATGAAAACTTGATCTATATGGTTTATCTACGAAAATATACAAATGGGAACAAGAATATAGAAGCATAACACATAATACTCATACAAGTCTTTGTGTACAAATCTGTACACTCCTACAAAAATATAACAAGAGCAACAACTTATCACTATAACACCATGATGGTGTAAAAACCTGTACACTCATATAACACACAAAACATGTTGTTTTGAATTTCTGAAACAACATATGTGTACACACCAAATTGGGTAAAACTACTTAACAGAGCACTAATCAAATAAGAACAATACAGGAGTAAAAGTCTTTACACTCCCACAAAAATCTAACAAAAACAGTTTCAAAACACACTTAGCAGGCAATATGAAGATGAACTAGCATGATGGTGTACAAATCTGTACACTGGTACCACAAGTGCTGAAAAAACAGTTTTGAGACGCAACCATCAGTCAATATGAAGATGAACTGGCATGCTGGTGTACAGATCTGTACACTGGTGATGAAAAACAGTTTCAAAAGATAACCATCAGGCAATATAACAACATGTGGGTGTATATATCTGTACACACCGGCAACAGATATCACCAAAAACACTCAAAATCAAATAGAACATGCTTTGAATCTCTGCAAACAACATGTTGGTGTACATATCTGTACACACCAACAACATGTAATACCAAAAATTGCTCAAAATCGATAGAACATGCTTTTGAATCTCTGAAACAACATGTTGGTGTGCGATCTCAGTACACACCAACAACAAATCTCATGAAAAATTGCTCAAAATCAAACAAAACAGGCAGTAAATTATTACCTTTGGCTCGTCGAACAGATGTTGAAGCTTCTTTAGTCTTTGAAGGATTTGATTTCTTCTTAGTTGTTGTTGTTGTCTTTGATTTCTTCTTAGGTTGTGATTTTTTTGAAATTTCTGGTACTGAAACTGATGTTGAATCTTGTATTGCTTTTTTTGATCTTGTCCTTGTTGCTGGTGATTTTCGAATTTCTTCTACTGCAATTGATTGCATTTCTTCGTCAGTTGAGGATGATTCTTCCTCTAGTTGACTTGCTTTTCTCTTTGAAGCAACGTTTTTTCCACTCACCATGATGTTAATGATACTGGAATCATCTATGTTTTTTGGTTATGAAGATTTGAGGGATTTTGATTCTAGGGTTTTTCTGCAAGATTTGAGGATTTTCCTTTCAATTTTTTTCTTCTGCTTTTCGTCTGCAAAAGAAACAAAATGTAGTTATTGTTTTGTCTGTTATGCCGCACAGTTTCTTTTTTGAGCTAACGTGTCACGTCCACGTTGAATGTGTCAGTTACAAAACAGTTCCCACTCGCTGCACGTGTGCTTTATGAAACACGTGTGGAGGTCAGCAGCGTCATTATACATTTTCTGGACTAATCTGTTCCTAGTTGGAACGGGGTGGACTAATCTGTTCTATTTCGGGGGGTTTTGGACTGAACCGTTTTTTCCCCAAGGCAATGACTATTTTGTGCTATGTGTATTTTGGTACACCCCCAACCAATTTGGTACACCTATTAGAAACCTTGTAAAAATCTTTTTAGAAAGTGTTAGCGATAGTATAGAACCTATTAACTATTAAGTACAAGTTCGAGTCTCGTCAGTACCATCAATTCGACCTAAATTCATTCTCGTCTGTAATTCACTTGCTATCAGCCCACTGTTTTATATTGATATCTTTATTGCTTTTTGGATACTAACTTTTTATCACACCGAACATTCTTCAGCGTTATTTTCATCTTACCATGCATTTTTCTAGATATTACCTTTTTTTCTATTTTGCCTATTGATAGACACATTTTTGTGTCTGAATTGTCATCAGTGTCTCTATTGTTAGTGCTTGATTTTGTACTTATTATGGTGTTTTTATGTTTGTGTAGGTGTTTTTGGAGAAATAAACTTGTGTGGAAAAAGTTGCTCAAAAAGGGCTTTTTGGACCCCGGATGACATTTGCTAAGCGGACTCCCACATTGGATAAGGGACACCCAGTTGCTATTCACACCCCAATTCAGGATAGGGGGCATCTCATCTTCTTCATTTGAATTTTCTTTTTTGGCGGGAAAACGAGTATCACTCCTGGCAGATTTGTCGATCGGATTTCGGATGGGTTAGAGGTAGACTCAATCGCTGAAACTTCATGGGTAGACACGATATGACTATAGAATGTTGGTATGGGTGTTTGTTTGGACAAAATTTGGCTGAATAACGTGTTTCAATCCAAAACAGTGGACACAAGCTTTCACGGGTTCAAGTGAATTGGACACGAGTTTGAGGCGTGTAATGCATCAGTTTGGAGTGTTTTGCACTACAAAGATGCGTGAAGAAGATAAATAAGGAATGTTTGACAGCTGATAACGCGTGGAAGATCAAAGAAATGGAAAATATTTCCGTGAGAATAAAAATAATAAAGAGAGGATATTTTGAAGTTATGAAGGAGATTCGATGCATCTTTCGGGTTTAAATAGGTTGATTACTACCATACAAGGGGGATGGAGAGTTAGGGGTGAAAACAGAGGTGATTAGTGAGCTGTAGAAAAGAAATCAGAGGTTGCAGAGTTGTTTCTGCTGCTGCTGCACCTCAAGAACACGAAGAACATAAGATGCACGGAGTACCGTCGTAAATGCTACAGTGACAACGACACATCACTAGTGGGTCGTATTGCTACAGTGACATTTACCATTTATCGTATACTGTAACAGTGGTTTGTAACGCTTCTCATGCGTTGCAAATTCCTGGTTTATTTGATATCTCTCATTTTCATCATTTGTAAGCACCTTTGAGCAATAAAATCATATTTTGAGCGTGTTTCCAACATGATGAGCTAGACCCCATCTCTGGGACGACGGACGAAGCTGAATTTCATTATGTGGTAAATTTAATTAATTCCTTAATTACTATTTGCACTGATTTTTAATGAATTATGATTTCTATTAATTATTTGTTATTTTGTTTGATATCGCGTGCTTAGTTTTAATTACTTTTGATGCGTCATACTCACAACTTACAACTAATGTTTTATGAAATCTACTTTGGCAAAGAATAGAGTTAATATTTCTTGTGTTTGGAGCTATAAATGTCAAGGATTAATTTCTAAAACCCATGTATATGAAAGGCAATGAAATCCCGAGTCCCAGTTTCTATCCATCTTGCTACTATTTTGTGTATATATATTTTCTTATTTTTATTTATTTTCATTTATTTAAGCCTAAAATCAATTTCAACAAAGTCCGAGTGAATGACAACCTTTACCACTATAAAAATTCGATCAATTTTTGGCGCCGCCGACGCGGACTTGTTTATAGATTTTTTTTTTTTAGGTTTTATTTATATTATTTTTGTTCTTTTTTACGCGTTTTGGTATTTCTTGTTTGCTTTCAGATTTGGAGCTGAGCTAAAGAAAAAGAGAGAGTGTTGAAAAGAAAAGCGAAGCCAAAGAAGGAAAGAAAAAAAGGAATCCAAAAGGAGTGAAGAAGAAACTTTTTTTGTATATAGTTATTATTTATTTATTTTTAAATTTTTATAAACTGTAAATAGGTTTTATTTTTTGTAATCTTTTATTTTTGGACTTTTTTTTATTTTTGGACATTGGACATTGGACATTGGGCTTTAGTTTTTTTTTAAAACCCTAAGGAAGGGTAATTTAAATATAAACTGCACAGGGAAGGACGACATTTACGATACTGTCTCGGCCCCTCGGGTTCGTACACTGACATAGGAGTCAGTGGCCCGAGTCGACTTCAACGGTTCATCCCCCGTTTGGAACGGGAGGTAAGAATTTTAAACACCCGCGAATCCCCTGTCAGCGGGTTTACTGGATGATTTTGTATGCATATATGTTGAGGTATTGAAAACGGCTGCTTTAATTTCCTAGTAAAGGGCAAGGCCTGGCCATACAAGATAAGGGTTCGGATTTCATCATCGTTCTCTTCTTGCCTGCCTTAGGAAAACGATACCAAACGCGAACCCAAGCCTAAAATACTGACTAGAACAAGACCGATAGGGTAACGAGCTTAATAGGAAAGTCATTCGAAAAATATTGGTTACTCTTTTAAGCATACTTCGAAGTTCATGACAGTTTCTGTAAGTTGAATGCGTGACTGCGCCGCCTTGTAATGCGGTGAGGCCTTGGGTATCAAAGCTCCATCGAGCTTCCCTCGTCTCTATTTAGCTTACTTTAACTCAGATTGATTCCAGAAGGGTCTGCTTAAATTGTAACGAATTCCCTTTCGAAGGATTAGAAGCTGGTCTAGAAATAATCTAAGTGGAGCCATCATGCTTTTGTTTTGCTAGAAATCAGTAGGTTTGTTGTGGTCGAGTCAGCCTTGTTTGTGCTTGTGTAGAATTCCCTTGCAGTTAGGATGTGAAACTGGTATTATAATAGCCATCACAATGAATATGAATATCCAACTGAACAATATGGGCATCACTCTTTTTATGACCAGAGTGTGAATAGTGGTTGGGAATGCCAACCTTTTGAAGATTATGGCTCATACCATGGTGATCCCAATTACTATTCACACGAATACCGGTCATACGAGCAAAATTCCTATAATTCCTCTTCTCTAGATGAAGCACGTAAGATACTTGAGTCAACGTGTAAGTTAACTGGGTCAACACGTGAGTTTGCTGAGACAACACGTAGGCTAGAGTTAGAGACGGAAGAAAGAATTGCTCGAATTACTCTTGATTGCCAATACATTCTTTCCAATATCACCCGTGAAAATGAGGACAATTTTTATAATCAGGATGACGAGGTTAGAATTGGTAACACTACTTGTTTAGATGAGGTTCGATCATTTTCATTGTAGGATCATAATATCGCAACGGACAAGGTTCGCGGGATTAATAAACGACGGCGTCGCGAGGAAGTCGCAGGGAGCTAAAATAAACGACGCGATGAATAACGACCAACAAAACAAATGGAAGACATAAAACCTGGCGAAGGCTAAGAAGTGTCGCGAGAATAAATATTTGTGCATTTGCGACACTTCGCGAGACATTCCCGAAAATAAAGGATAGCTTAGCTGTCAACCACTATGTATTACCCTATATAAAGGGCTAAATGAGTCTGTTGAAGAGAGAGATCTCTTTGGAATTGTTGGGCAAGTCATTAGGAGAGAGAAAGTTTAAGCATGCTTTAATTTCTAAGTGTAATTCTATTTTCCTATGTAAACATTTCATGAATTCAATCAATAAATATTCTTGATCTTACATCTTTCAATGGATTAATTAAGCAAAATCGAGTAAGGGGTGTAGTGTGGGAAATCCTGCTACTACATATGCGCTAGAAACAGGGACAGAGCAGTGATTGACGTAGAAATTGGAAGGAATTTGGATTGACAGAGAAAAGATTTGGAGAAGATACTCAAGAATTCATTGGAAAAGAAAAATGGCTAGAAGAAGAAATGTACAAGGGCAACCAACGATCAGAAGAAGAAGTGGGAGACTTGTTTGGAGAAAGGAGGAATGAAACAGAGAATCGTCAAGGATGAATATGAGAAACGATGGAGAAGATCAAAACCAACCACCGATCTCCCCGGTAGCAAACGCGGCTGTGGATTATGATAGAGTAAGTGTACATACTTGGAGGTCTCGATTACAAGACGAGAGGGAAGAGGAGCAAGCACTGGTGAACAAGTGGACAAGGGGAGCAAGGAATGAATGGAGAAATGAATACGGAAACGAAGAAATTGCAAAGATTAGAAAGATTGAGACAAACAATACACGAAGAGAGACGGCTAGAGGCGGAGGAACGAGCAAACTTGACAAGACAGAATCATGAATTGAGGATGGAAAATATGAGGTTGCAAAATAGGAGATCTAGAAGTAGCGTGAGATCAAGTTCAAGATCGAATAGGGAAGAAAGAAGGAGAGTTTTACCAACAAAAAGTACCGAGGAAGAAACACAAAATCCGAGTATAGAGCATGGCGAGAGAAGAGGGGAAATAGAAGATCGTTATATTCCTCAACCCGAAAATCTTCAAAATGAGCGGAATAGGGAAAATCAAGGAAACATGCAACTCCAAGAACCAAATGACCCATATGCTAGGGAGAATAATCTTGCACGGGAGAGAAGAACTGAGAAGAAACCGAGAGATTGAGGATGACATTGAGAGACACTACATTGAACAAGCGCGGCTAGCTCGCGAGAGAGAAAGGATAAGAGAAGAAATGGAAAATCAAGAGATGGAAGAGGCAATCCGGCGAATAACCATGACAACCGCGAAAGAAGAAGGGAACAAAATCGTACCAATAGAAATATTAATGAAGAATATGAGAGGGTGCGAGATGAGAGCCGAGAGACAGACCAAGAAGAGAGAACAACCGATATAACGGTGTGCGAATTGATGAAAGAAACGAAGAAGAGCGTCGCGAGGAAAGAAGAGGAGAAAATAACGAGCGGGAAGGTCAAAATAGGCACGAGCGAAGAAGGAGAGAAGCAGAGTTAAAAAGACCAAGAGAATCAAACTACGAGGCAAATGAACAAATCTTAAGAGAACTGGCTGAAATGAGAGGATTACTTTGAATAGTAGAAGGGAAGGAGGAAGGAGACAGTTAGACGAAGCCATCGCGAGACGCCGCGAAGAATCCCTTCACGCTAGAAGTACGATGGGAGGAATACCTCCTAAGTGCAATCTACCTCGTTAACCAACATCTTTGATGGAACAACCCGTGCGGTACAACATATCAAGGCTTATATGAGATGTATGTTACAAAGGGAGAATCATGATGCTATACTATGCAAATATTTCGCATCAAGCCTAATAGGAGAAGCACTAAAATGGTTTGAAGGTCTGCCAAGGAACACAATCACATCATTTAACCATTTACAAGCCACATTCCTGGGAGCATACATAAGTAACAGCTCTTCGCGACTGGTATTGAAGATGTATTCGGGTTGAAACAAAGGGTTGGCGAGAGCTTAAGGCGATTGACAATAAGATGGAGAACCATGTGTAGCGAAATGGCAGGGACGGGTTGAGGAAAGATATCTCATCCTCTCATTTGTGAATGCTCTCTTTGCGACTAACTTGTTGTACATTCAAATTTTTAGAATCAAAAATACAATCACGATGGCAGAACTGAGAGAGTTACAGGAAGAATATATTGCCTTAGAAGAAAGACAGAATGAAATGAATTCTTATCCAGTCGCGAACACAAGCTCGAATGCTGCGAACGCAAGTTTGTTGCCTCAATTCATAAATACAAAGGCGAGTACTTCGCAAGGACAAAGAAGCAAGGAAAGCTGATGAGGGACAGCAGAAGATGGTAGCCATGGGAAGCCACGATCAAGAGGAATTTGAACGAGAAAGGAACTATTACAACCGTAACGGCAATAATAAGATTCAGAGGCTAGATCATGTGCAAGAAACATATGGTGGACGAAGGCAAAATAACCGTGGAGGACAGAGAGAAGTCGCAGAATAGTATGGGAAGAGATTAAGATGCCTCCACTGAATGCTAGTGTGGAAAAGATCTGGGAAGCTATACTTGTGATGGAAAATGTACCAAGACCTTGGAATGTGGGAATGGAACCACCGCCAGCGATAGAAGTCATGAGTTTTGTTCTTACCATCGCTTCCATGGGCATCAAACAAACGATTGTAGAAACATAAAGAGAATCATTCTCGGATGATTGATCGGGGAAGCTAAATCACTTTCTAAAGGGAGAAGAAACAGCCGACTTTACCACCACCACCAGAGATGCATAGAACGAAGTGTCGTCAAAAAAGGAAAGGAAACATTTGTTATAGAAGTTGGAACAAAAGCTAAAAATTTGAATTGCAACTCTATCGTGCACTCTATCGCACAATCGAAGATTTTCATGACAACGTGCTCGAGAGTCTTTGCGAGAGATGCTAATGATAAAGAAATAATGAGCTCCGGCGAATGACACATGATTAGAAAAGTGGCAGGTGAAGACCATTTCTTTCTCTGCAGATGAAGTGCCAAAAGGAAGAGAAACACATGATAGCCCGTTGGTTGTGAAACTAGAGATTAACCCGAAACCGGGTTGATGGAGAAGATGATGAGGCGAGAAGCTTGTTTTGGCGATCAACCGAATCTTAATCGACACCTAAGTTCGGTGAATATTCTCTTCTACCATACTTACAAGACGATGGGAGGAAAAGATGAGGATTTGATCCCCTCTACATACAAGATATATGGCTTTAATGGCACTGCAAACAAACCAAAGGGAGAGGTTCGCATGAGAATACCTCTACAAGGATTATCAACTGATATTTTATTCTCGTTTGGTTGATGTGGAATCTCCATACAATGCGCTGATTGGGAGGCCATGGCTTCATGAAATCTTGGGAGTCGCATCAACCTATCATCAATGTATAAAATTTCCACATCCAAATGGCATTGGTATTATACAAGGAGTTTGGAAGGAGTCGCAACAATGTCATGAGGTCGATGTAGAAAGTTGCAAGAAAGAAATGCCAAAAGAAAAGGTTGGAAGCAACATGTGAGAGATGAGCAGAGAAAGGAAAAATTGATGGTGGATGCTATAGAAGTAAGGACTGAACATACCTCGCGAGGTGAATGCCTAGAGACAGGCGAATGTTATGATAACAAAGAAGCGAAGGATATGAGGAACAAAAGGCACAAGAAGTGAATAATCAACAAAAGCGGGGAGGAAAAGTAGCAGTTGAAGTAATGATGTGCGAGAATCTCGCAGTCAAGGATAAATGAGAATTCGGTTAAGAAAGAGATAAAGACACAACAAATGAAATGGAATTTTGCGAATACTTCGCAAACAAATGTTAACAAATAATGAAACATGAATGATTGAATGATTTAACAAAGATGAATGAGTAAATGAATGGGACGAACCTTTATGGCGTGCACCCTAGTTCGCGAATAACATTTCGTAAGAGGCAAATGTAAGACCTAAAGTGCGTCATATAAGGGGGTATCTCTCAACATGGCTCAGGGGAAAGGTTACACCGCTCCCGAAGCCCGAGTCATGAAAATTTGGGGCCCATGAAAGCCTATCCTAAGAGGTACCTTGGATTCCCAACTATATATATAAGGTTATACCCTGTTGGGCGACCGAGGGTCTCTTCTTAGGAGTCGATGTATGCTCAAGGCGCCGAGGTACACGGTTGAGCGAGTGCCCGGGATGGATGAACCTACCCTGGCCATTCTTGGCAAGTCTTGGCATATGTTGCACTCGCCCGAAGAAAACTCCACTTAGGGTGCAGCCTCGTAACCATAAACCCTATAGGTATAAGGGATAAGAGGCTGCGAAAACAACTTGGTTGTTGTTAAGACCGGATGGGAGGAGCTAGTCTTGTATGGCCGATGTTTCGCCTCCTTGAAGGGGCAACCTGGGAGATGATAAGGGCGACGCTCTCCATTAGGGGGTGTCAAAACAGACGCAAATGTCATGAGGCTATGTTTTCGCAAGAGAATTTAGGCTTGTCATATTTGTGCAATTATCCCGCAGAGGCAATAATACTAACGCGAAGGTAAGGCGAGATCAATGGGTCTTTACACGAAAGTGTACGGACGTCTGCGATTTCGTCGCACGACGGCAATGTCATGGGGCTTTATGTTCGCAAGGATATCTAGGCCTGTCATATTGTCGCAACTAAAACATCCTGCAGAGGCAAAAATACTTGGAAAATGATAAGACAAGATCAATGGGTCTTTACATGCAAGTGTAAAGACGTCCTGCGATTTTGTCGCGATGAAAGGTGGCAGGGGAAGACCTCTAATTAGGGAGGTCTGACTTGGAAGACCACACAAAAATGATAAGGCAAGGTCAATGGGCCATTGCATGAAAGTGTAAAGGCGGCTTGCGACCTTGTCGCAACAAGAAGAGATAAAATAAAGACTACCGAAATGATAAGGCGAGATAATAAGGAAATCCCGCGACCTCGTCGCAACGATATATTTCAATAACAATAAAATAATTATCCAACAAAATACATGATGACAACTAAAATCTTCCATCTGAAGATAAATAACAGAGGCAAGTATGGGAATGGAAAAAATGAAATATTGTTATTCATCTTCTGATGAAAGAGTTATACGTCAATAATGTTGGCCAATTATATTACAAGGAAGAACTACTAAAAAAAAAGGGGAGTGAAGATCGAAATGTACAGATATTACAAGCAGCGAAAGAAAACAAAAAGAATTATCTCTTTGGTGATTCTTCTCCTTCATCTGATTCTTCAGTCTGATTATTCTCATCGCCAGAATTTTCTTCTTCGCCAGCCTCACTATCAGAAACGTCCGAGACAGGCAGATTCTCAGGAACCTTTTCAAGAAGCCAGGGATATGAATGCAGAGGGATATTGTGGTCCTTACAAACATACTCCATGGCTCCATTACGAAAACGAACAACATCATTGTTAAAGTTCTCCACTGTCGTTAGAAATTGTTTCTTCAACTTGAAATATTTATTCTCGCGAAGGGAGAGACTCTTTATGCAGCCGTTCTTTTTCGCCGAGTTCTTCAATTCTCGCTGGAAAATTCCCGGCGAGAATTGACGAGTTGTTCTTTTTCGATTCAAGTTCTCTAATTCTAATCAAGCCTCTTCTCGATTCTCGCAAATAAGCAACAACAAGTTAATAATTTACAAGCAATATTACAAAAGTAAGAAGCGAGAAGGTATAATAGATAACCTTCTCTATCGATATCATATCCTTAATCAAGGAAGTATGCTCAGCGTGAAGACTAACATCAACACCTAGGTTATTCCCGGCATTATCTAAAACTTTCGCAGCCCAGTGCGAATTCATCATCACTATTAATAACAAGAAGAGAACGAACTTGCTTCTTCTCGCTTTAAGTATGGTATTTTGATGAAGGAGTTCATCTCGTTCAACTTGCACACCAAGAAGAGATTTGTGGAATTCTCGCTAACGCCTGTGCACCTCTGTTAGTAATGCGATCATTCTCATCTATGAGATCACTAATTTTCTTCCTTAAAGTCTTGATTTTATTCTCGGAATCAAGGTACATTCGTTTAAAGCGATTAGTTAAATTTAAACTAGATCTGTGTTCGATCTCTAAGAGATGATATTTGGATTGAAGATCTTTTAATGAAAGGAGGTTAATTTTACTTGAGAAACTACTTAGAGATTGATTGAGGCGAGTAAGAAGGACATCATCATTCATAGGCTCGGGAAATGAATGGAGAAGAATGGATTCTTCGGAGAGATTATATACGTCTGCGAGAATAATAGTTAGACAAAGAAAGATAGAAGATAACATGACAAGGATTTGAGAATTGAAAATTACTATACCGTAAAGTTGCTGATTTGAGTTCTGAAGAGTAGATACTCTATCCTTCTGGGAGTCCAGATCGGCTTCTAATTTTTGAACCCTATCGCGAGATGACGCGACTTCAGCTTCCAGCTCTTGGGTCTTTTTGTTCAGTTGTAAATTTTTCTTTTCAAGAATGTTGCGTCTTCTCTCGAGATCTGAGGCAACAACAAAAGAAGTTTTTCCAACCTATGAAAGGAGATAGAGAAGTCGTTAATATATATATATTTAAAAATTTGAAATTAACAGGGAAATAGGACTGCATACATACCAAGGAACCAAGTGCATTCAAGAAGTCAGGAGACACAATTCTAGAGGCTCCCTTGAAAGAATTATTGCCCTCTAGTAAAGCAGCATTACACACATTTGCGAGAGTCCCGCAAAGAGAAGCTAGGGGAGCATCTCCCATTCCTTGGAAAAGATCTGAGAAGATGCTAGATAACTGATCCATAGAAGAACCGGCCAATGGAATCTCTTTAGAGAGAGAGAGATTCGAATCATGGTTATCTTCGTCAGAAGATTCGGAGTTTGAACTAAGGTGAGAAGAAGACTGAGTCTTTCGCTTCTTAGTTAATGGAGCAGAAGACCTACTCTTGCGAACGACGGTTTTACCCTTACTTTTAACCTTCATGGCAATGTTTTCTTCAACTCCAACCTTCGCAAATAATTAAAGATAAGAAACAGAGGCAACCTTCGCACACGGTTAAAGATAAGAAGCGAGAGACAACAATATTGTTTCAAATAACAAAGGAAATGTTTCTTACTTCACCCGTAAGCGATCGAAGCAACGTCGAGTACTCTCCAACGGATCGTCCTTATAGCTTCTTCTCAATCTCAGCGATCCAAAAATTCCACAAACTCAAAGAAATATAAAAAGAAATTTGTGAGGGCAAGATTTGGAGTGGAAAACATACCTCTTTTGCTTTATCGTGGCCATTTGAATTCCCAAGGATGATATCCTGCGAGATTCGCAGGAAGAATATGCGAGCCCGCGATGTAAGGGCCATTTAAAATCAAGGGTACAACCCACCACTTCTCATCCTTGGAGTGGCGAGGAGAAGTGTTATTGCCCGGATGCCAGTCAATATCTTGCATGAGTAATTTATCCTCAGGGACATTATCCTTCTTTTTTCGAGCGAATGCCCCAAATGAGATTTCGCGTTTCTCATCTTTATCACTGAATAATTTTCAAAAAAGTTCTCTACAGTGTATTTCTCAGCTTCTATTTCCAAGTTTGTGAAATTGGGGTTTCTAACAGTATTAGGGTATAAAGATCCTTTGCCAGCACCACGATTCGCGAACTCAAGCATTAGGCGAATGCAATCGCCACATAATTGATAAACAGCCCGAGAGAATTTTTCATGGGCCAAGATTTCATAAAATAAGGGCATCTCGGATTGTATAAGGGAATGGGAATTCCTGCGAGAAGCTGACCTAGCGAGACTATAATTTTTGATAATCACATTGATGATCAAAAACAACTTTGCAGAAAGAATAGATGAAGGTTCTTCATCAGGAATGGTTGATAGAGTAAAACCTTTCTCGAGCAACTTCTGTTGAACTTCTTCAAAAGAAGCTTTGTATGCACGACTGATGAAAGCCATTATCAGTATGGGAATGGATGGGAGATTGGAGATTAGGATCAGCGTTAGAAGGGATGAAGAAAAGAGTTACAGTAGCAGGAGCGCAAATTGCGGAAGAAGAGAGTAAAGAAAAGTTGCAGAGAGAGAAATTAAAAGAAGGAAAGAGGAGGAAAAGAAAGCTATATATAGAAAAATCAAAAAAGATTCTTGAGAAAAACGAGGGCACTTAATGCGAGAAGAGACATGAACGGACGAGAGTAAATGGGTGGAAGAGACGTGTCAAGAAAAGACTTTAATAGTCAAAAAGTGTAATTGCACGGAGTGAAAACAGATAAAGATAAGTAGTTGCGGCAAATCAAAATATTGATTCTCATAATATCCTCCCCTCGCAGAGGAGATGTAAGGAGAGACAGGAGACGGAACTTCATATATATACTACAAATAAGCTTCGAACTTCGCTAAAAGAATAGAGGCAAGTACGTACTTTTCAAGAAAAGTATTCTTTCGCTCGTTCCTTCACCAATTGCGACCAAGGATTATGACAACAATGAATTTTTCCTTCAAATTGCCTTTCAAGCAATATTCAAGGAAAAAGAGGCAAGATGTAGGATCATAATATCGCAACGGACAAGGTTCGCGGGATTAATAAACGACGGCGTCGCGAGGAAGTCGCAGGGGAGCTAAAATAAACGACGCGATGAATAACGACCAACAAAACAAATGGAAGACATAAAACCTGGCGAAGGCTAAGAAGTGTCGCGAGAATAAATATTTGTGCATTTGCGACACTTCGCGAGACATTCCCGAAAATAAAGGATAGCTTAGCTGTCAACCACTATGTATTACCCTATATAAAGGGCTAAATGAGTCTGTTGAAGGGAGAGATCTCTTTGGAATTGTTGGGCAAGTCATTAGGAGAGATAAAGTTTAAGCATGCTTTAATTTCTAAGTGTAATTCTATTTTCCTATGTAAACATTTCATGAATTCAATCAATAAATATTCTTGATCTTACATCTTTCAATGGATTAATTAAGCAAAATCGAGTAAGGGGTGTAGTGTGGGAAATCCTGCTACTACATTCATGTTATTATAATGATGATTGTGATGAGGATAATATTGATGAAGAATCTGAAATATGTAGGCATAGTGATGAGGAATTTGTTACTCCCAACGAGCTTTATAATGATAATGTTAATTCTAGTACAAATCCAAATAATTTTAATAATTATTCACCTATTCAAAAGGACGAGGGTTTGACTAGAAATATCCCTGTTTTAGACGATGTAGTATTTCCTTTTCACGAAGCCAACGAAGGTTTAGAGGAACGAGTTTATTTTGAGTCTAGCGATTTAGAAACAATAGTCTTAGACAAAGAAAATGAACTTGTAGAGATGAGTGAGGATGAACCTGACTTATAAGAATCAATTGACCATTTTCAGGAATCAGATGACCTTGAAATTAGGGAAGTTGTGACTAGTCTTTCTAGAGACACTGAAAACTCTAAGTTTGGGGGTGATTATCATTCTCCATGTGCTTTAACTCTTAGAAAGGTCCCTAACTTGGGACTTGACATATGTGCCTCAACCATTCTAAAAGATTATATTCATACACTTTTTCCTGAACCTAGTTGTGTCCGTAAAGAAGTTCAGTTGTTAGAAACCCATCCTCCATTTGATGTGGTTAACCCAGGCTATGATACCACGATTGACTTTGTTTTCCCACCAAAAACCTTCCTTCCAATTGTGGGAACGTATAAGTTTCAGATGTGTCAATTATTAAGTTTTGAGACTAAACCCAATTACTTTAGGAGATTAGGGTCGACACATATGCTTAAGAATGACCACTACTGTGGTCAACTGTGTGAGTCAAGTCTGATTGACTTAGAGGATCCCCAGTTATTCAGGTTATTGTTATGTGCTTCTAAGTTCTTAATTGAGTATTTCCAGACTCTAGAACCCGATCTTCAGGATACTGCCTTTGAGGAAATCCAACCGATGAAAACTTTTTATCCAGACCCTTTTATAGAGCCTGAACCCGAACCACAACTAGATGTAGTTATCTTAAACAAAAAAATAGATAAGGGTGTGTTGGATATCTTCCTGGTCTGTTGCAGTTTCCTCTTCTTGTGGTTAACACTTTTTGATCCAGATGACCCGCAGTTATTCCGGCTGCTGCTATATGATTCTTCGAGGTGACTAATCTCTTCCATTGTCTGGCTGAAGACTTTAAACTTAGCACTTCTTGGGAGGTAACCCAATATTCATGTGACACGGTAATATCTTTCCTTATCTCTTTTGCTTCAAATGGTAACAATTTCTCCTTGTTCATGTTTTTAATTTCATATTTAGAACATTGAGGACAATGTTAGATTTAAGTGTGGGGGTATGGGGGAAACTTTTTAGTTGCAATAAATAAACTCCAGAGACTAGAAATTTATGCTTATTAAGGTTGACACTAACTAATCTAAGTGGATGGGAACATCTTGGTTGTAGGAGTTGAGGAACCAATCTGATTAGATGGAAACATCTAGAAGAGTCTATTCATAAATGCACAGAGCTCAGGTGTTAGAAAAGAAAACATGGTAGGTTCGCCATATCCTCGTGATGGAAACATCGAAAGAATCCTGATCACTTCTTTTTTTCTTTTTACCATTGCTATGGTGAAATAGAATGGCTGAGACTAAAAAAAAAAAATTGAGACCATACTACCAGACCAACCGGAATAAATACAATAAAGTTGACCACTGGTACCCTTGTATATGCCAGCCGAGTTGACCTAGAGTTAGGATTATCGACCACTGGTTCCCTTGTATATGCAGTGTGTTGATATTAGTCCAGACCAGTATCTCAGTCCATTAGGATAGGTTCACCTTAGTCAACATCATCTACGTTTTCTCTACATCCATCTTCTTAATCTATCCATGTGATTGGTTGTCTCCGGTTTATGGTGTCCGTAAACTATCCGAGTAGAGCTCTGTCACTTTATATGAATTTTAGTATGCTTGAGTGCAAACTCGTGTACATCAATTGGAATTTCGCATCAGGGTACTTCCTCCTGTAGCTAATGAGAGTATGCCAACCAAGGAGATTCTTTAGTGCCTTCCAAGGTTCTGCGTAGATAAGGTCTGGAGTAAAGGTTTTGTGGGTACACCTCTGGTAAACCCTCCCGAGAGTGAGTTAGGATTTTATTTTCTGGATTAGATTTGCTCGAGGACTAGCAAATAATAAGTTTGGGGGTATTTGATAGACACATTTTTGTGTCTGAATTGTCCTCAGTGTCTCTATTGTTAGTGCTTGATTTTGTGCTTATTATGGTGTTTTTATGTTTGTGTAGGTGTTTTTGTAGAAATACACTTGTGTGGAAAAAGTTGCTCAAAAAGTGCTTTTTGGACCCCCGGAGGATATTTGCTAAGCGGACTCCCACATTAGATAAGGGGCACCTCAATTGATAAGGGGCACCCAGTTGCTATTCACATCCCAATTCAGGATAGGGGGCATCTCATCTTCTTCATTTGAATTTTCTTTTTTGGCGGGAAAACGAGTATCACTCCTGGCAGATTTGTCGATCGGATTTTGGATGGGTTAGAGGTAGACTCAATCGCTGAAACTTCATGGGTAGACGCGATATGACTATAAAATGTTGGTATGGGTGTTTGTTTGGACAAAATTTGGCTGAATAACGTGTTTCAATCCAAAACAATGGACATAAGCTTTCACGGGTTCAAGTGAATTTGACACGAGTTTGAGGCGTGTAATGCATCAGTTTGGAGTGTTTTGCACTACAGAGATGCGTGAAGAAGATAAATAAGGAATGTTTGACAACTGATAACGCGTGGAAGATCAAAGAAATGGAAAATATTGCTGTGAGAATAAAAATAATAAAGAGAGGATATTTTGAAGTTATGAAGGAGATTCGATGCATCTTTCGGGTTTAAATAGGTTGAATTAGTACCATACAAGGGGGATGGAGAGTTAGGGGTGAAAACAGAGGTGATTAGTGAGCTGTAGAAAAGAAATTAGAGGTTGCAGAGTTGTTTCTGCTGCTGCTGCTGCACCTCAAGAACACGAAGAACATAAGACGCACGGAGTACCGTCGTAAATGCTACAGTGACAACGACACATCACTAGTGGGTCGTATTGCTACAGTGACATTTACCATTTATCGTAACCGTATGTGATGGTTTGTAACGCTTCTCATGCGTTGCAAATTCCTGGTTTATTTGATATCTCTCATTTTCATCATTTGTAAGCACCTTTGAGCAATAAAATCATATTTTGAGCGTGTTTCCAACATGATGAGCTAGACCCCATCTCTGGGACAACGGACAAAGCTGAATTTCGTTATGTGGTAAATTTAATTAATTCCTTAATTACTATTTGCACTGATTTTTAATGAATTATGATTTCTATTAATTATTTGTTATTTTGTTTGATGTTGCATGCTTAGTTTTAATTACTTTTGATGCGTCATACTCACAACTTACAACTAATGTTTTATGAAATCTACTTTGGCAAAGAATAGAGTTAATATTTCTTGTGTTTGGAGCTATAAATGTCAAGGATTAATTTCTAAAACCCATGTATATGAAAGGCAGTGAAATCCCGAGTCCCAGTTTCTATTCATCTTGCTACTATTTTGTGTATATATATTTTCTTATTTTTATTTATTTTCATTTATTTAAGCCTAAAATCAATTTCAACAAAGTCCGAGTGAACGACAATATTTACCACTATATAAAATTCGATCACCTATATGCTTTCTGCAATTAGATATTTCTAGCAAAGGATGCAAAAACTCTTAGCGGTGTAGTAAGCTGGCATATTGGTCCGCCAAATTGTGTTAGATTAAGTTTATTGGTTGAAAAATCTAATGTCAGAGGCTCATCATAACTAGAGTATTAAATTATACCCATGTTGTAATGAAATTTACTAGCATCTTTAGTAAGTCCTGAAAATGATATCTTTAAAAAGAAAGGAAAAAGAAAAAATGTGGAGAAAAAATGTGCCTAACTAAAGAAAATTCAATAAAGATAGATTGGCCCAAACTTTTCCCCGAAATATACATCGTGTGAGATAAACAAAAAAATCCACTTTTTCCCATTAATGATCCAAATATTGAGAGGGTTGTGATCGTCCGTTGGTTTCCCTCTCGGAATATTTCACGGTATAAAATCACGGTAAAAGTAGAATCACTTGAGAAATTTCGTGGGGACAGTCTCATGAATATGCGAGCCTGTTGTCTAGAGTTCAAAACCAATTTAAAGCCCTTAGTTTCAAAATATTTGGTGTTTATGTATGGAGAATAATATAACCATCCACACTAAACTAATTGAATTTGTGGTATTTTTTCGTGGTTATAAATTTGCACATGCTTTAAATTTTCCATCCAAACAACCGATTAACCTGGTGTTCGTGCAAACATGAAGATTAGATTTGTTTAAAATTCTTTTCTAAATTGATGAGGAGTCGAGCTCTTTTCTTACTTGTTATGGCCTCTATCCGTTGTCAGTCATATCTCTGATAGGATGTGATAATTTACATTACGACATAGTGAGTATGGTATCTCACATCCTTTAACGTTGGAAGTTCATGCACACTAATTTTAGGACGTATCAAAAGAGACTTCACAATTTTTATATGTTGTCGAATGAGTGGTTAGAGTTTTTTATTTTCTTAATAGCAAAGAAGAAAACAAATTGATATTAATAAAACCCAAATTACAAATTATTTTAGTCCGGTTGGATCGAATTTTGAATCCAACAGCCAGTTATTAAATGATCTGAAAGTAATTAATTAAATGCTTGCAAACTATGTTAAGGAAATCTGTCAAATGATTAGCATCTTTTTGAACATAAGAACAAGACCGAAATTCAAAAGAGTTCAGAATATTTCCACCATGATTAATTCAGTTTCGCATAGTCCATCTGAATGTCGTATGTTTTATTAGAGCATTGCTCGGTTGAACCCACAAATTTTGCTATCTTAAGCTTGTTATCACTGTTAGGTGATCAAAACTATATCTTGATTTCTAGTCTACTAATTCAAGTTTCGGATAGGTTAGAATTGTAGTTGAGTATTAGAGATCACCCTTGAAGACTGAAGATCGACGAAGACATTTTGAGAACTTCTGTATCAGGTATGTGAAGACTGAACCATTATAATTTACTCACCATACCATCATTCTATATATTGAGATTATGTCGTACTTATAGTAAATTTACAAAAAAGATGTTTCGAGTGAGGCTTGTCTTGAGAAAAATCTCGAAATATGATTTAGCGATGAGATGTTCAAAGGTCCTTAACAATATTATTTCCATGAATTAATTTGTGGATCAATTGAAAAGTGCCCATGCAAATGATTATATCACTTGGGAATATTTCAAACATCATAAGAGAGAAATATGAACCAATTGAAATTTCTATTCGGGGTAGGTTCACGAACAAGTTCGCAAACCATAAATATATGAGATATAGAAATACAGGAAGGTTGGCAAACCAGTTTGAAAACCGCAAATTCAGTTGGAAACAGTTCACGAACCCGATTGGCGAACCGTGGTGAACTGATTTTATAAGTTGGATAAATTGGCTAGCAGTTGGCGAACCCAGTTCACGAATCGTGGTCAACTGAGGTAGTCTAGTAGGGTTGGCGAACTCGGTTCATGAAACGCACCCTGACTCGTAAAAAGTCATACGGTTGGAAAATTGTTGTGCCAATTGTCCCGAGAATGTTTAGCAGACGCTTAAAGACTTATTATTTTAATATGTTTAGCAGTGCTAGAACTGATCTCTTAAACATTATTAAGACTTCATTGATCACTTAACACTTATGTATGTGAATCATGACTAATTTCTTAGGTATTTAAATGAACATCAAATAAGTTCTCTGCTTAACAATCAGGTTCACAAACCTTGTGTCTATATACATACTGATTGAGTAGGTTCAGATATTAACTCTATATACATATTGTCAAGAATCATTAAGTTGGTATACTTGCAATTGTGTTAATTGTTTGTCTATACAGGTTGTCGAAAGAAAAAGTTGGGTGTATTTGGTATCCCCCGCGTTTTCATGTTTCCCATTCAGAGTTGATTTCACATTTTTGCAATATTCCTCATAATATAGTTTTTTTCCCTCTGCATGCTTAGCCCACAACATAGGTTATGCTTAGCCTCTGCTTGCTCAGTGTTCATAACACGATTTAATGATCCCCACACTCTACTGTATGTATATTAGTCCCACTGCAAATCCCCTTGGTCTCCTAACAATGCAACAATAAATGAGATTAGATTCAATATCCATTTTGCACATCAGACAACCATTAACAAAAATAGTGTTTCTATAAGTGAACATAGCAAGAGCTTTACTATAACATAAAGTCCATGCTAATAACACCACCTTCCGCAGGACTTTGTGATTCCGCCAACTTCTGTAAGGAATTTTTTTTTAACCCTCCATCATCCAGAGATTTATAGCATTTAAAATTCAAAAATGAATTGTTAATCATCAAAGTTCTTTGATCGCTTTATTCAGCTGAAATGTTATGGTCCTGCTGCCTTTGAATCAATTGAGCTACTTCATCCACTTCATTCAACCTTTATTATATGTAGACTTCAAATCTCCAGTCTTTTTGGTTGTTAACTAGTTTTATTATATCCATATCTATAACATTTTTGTTTTTGCAATGTTTGAGGAGAGATGAAAAATGCTTGTTGAAGGGTAGAATTTGATTGTGACACCATCAATTCTTTCAGCATAAGCATTTATCAACTCCTCTCAACTGCAAAACATAATCAACTTTCACAATATCACAATGGAACCTCCAGCTCGAGATTACATCCTCAGAAACAATATAACCGGTCATGTTGCATATGTCGTCAATCGAAGACAAATCTTCCTCCACCCGCTTAACCAACGCAAATCGACTAGTAATTTTCTTGGTCATGGCAATATGTCTGTATCTTTCCCATATCTTAGTGTATAGTGCCACATACTTGGCCGGCACACTAAAGCCCCCGATCAGCACGTGATCCGGATAAGGAACCATGTATGGAGGAGCGAAGGTGGTGTCCACAACTGAATCAGCAACCGGCAACGGACCCCTAACTACAATTACGCCAGCAGCCCCTGGAGTACTCTCCACCACTTGATTCGTGGCAACGTCTTCGGGATGATGAACTTCAATGTCCAAGTCACTAGCCGGCACGGTTTCCGCAATTGGAGGTATGGATACGTCTTCACTGTGGCGGGTTTCTACTTAAAGAAAATGGAAGGCTCACCGATTCACTTTCGGACTCGCTGGAGGAAGATTCATCGCTGCTACCAGAAAAACTATCCTCCCCGTCGCTGGACTCCGAACTTTCTTCCTTCTCGGATCCCCCTTCACCATGGGTAGGTTCAGCATCGCCGCATTCCGTCTCAAGAGACGCTGTCTTCTGACTACGTGCATGTTTGGTAAAGGCATTCACACTGTTGAGACCCCGGGCAAGACGCAAGGACATACGCTCAGAAATGAGACAAAGATATACGTAACGTGTGAACCTTCTTTCCTAGATAAAATCAGGAAGTCATGTGAGTCGACTCAGAAAATGTTGTTAGAGGCCCAGGAAAGAACTACTCAAGATAGTCTTAATTTCCAATATAGTGTTTCCAATAGTACCTTTGAAAATGAAGATAGTTATTCACATAATCAAGATGACGAGGTTAAACTTGGTAACACTACTTTTTTAGATGAGGTTCAACCATTTTCATGCTATTATGATGATTATGATGAGGATAGTGTTGATGAAGAATCAGATACATATAGGTATAGTGATCAGGAATTTATTACTCCAATTGAGCTTCACAATGATAATATTATTTCTAGTTCAAATCCAAATAATTTTAATAATTATTCACCTATTCAAAAGGACGAGGATTTGACTAGAGATACCACCTTTTTAGACGATGTAGAATTTCCTTTTTACGAAGCCGATGATAGTTTTGAGGAACTAGTTTATTCTGAGAATATTGTTTTAGAGTCGAACGATTTAGAAACATTAGTCCTAGAAAAAGAAAATGAACTCATAGAGCTTTTAAATTTGAGTGAGGATGTATCACCTGAGTACAACCTAGAAAAAGCAATTCACCATTTTCAGGATTCTGATGATCTAGAAATTAGGGAAATTGTAGCAAGTCTATCTCTAGAGACACCCAAAACTCTAAGTTTTGGGGTGATTATCATTCTCCCCGTGCTTTACCTTTAGCTCTTGTAGAGATCCCTCACTTGGGACTTAATATATGTGCCTCAACCGTTGTGCCAGATTGCCTTCATACTAGTTCTCCAGAACCTAATAATGTCCAGGAAGAAGTTCAGTTGTTAGAAACCCATCCTGTGGTTGATGTGGTTTACCCAGGCTATGATACCCAGATTGACTTTATTTTCCCACCAAATATTTTTCTTCCAAATGTGGGGACGTATAAGTTTCAAATGTGTCAGTTATTAAGTTCTGAGACTGAGCCTAAGTACTTTAGGAAATTAGTACCGACACATTTGATTAAGATTGACCGCCAGTTTCATCGTGGTCAATTGTGTGAGTCAAAACTGATTGACTTTAAGGATCCGCAATTATTCAGGTTATTATTATGTGCTTCTAAGTTCTTATTTTAGTTTTTACAGACTTTACAACCTGAACCGGATCTTAGCTACGAGGAAATCCAACCCATGAAAATATTTTATTTGGACCCAGGTTATAGAGCCCGAACTTTGAACCACAGCTAGATGTAGTTGTCTTAAACAGGAAACTAGACAAGGGTGTGCTTTATTTATTAATTTTCTTGGCATGTTGCAGATTCCTTTTACTTGTGATAGCTCTATTTGGTTTTGCTGACCCACAGATATTTCGGCTATTACTTTATGATTTTATGAGGTGACTAATCCTTTCTTAGTCTAGCTGGAGACTTTAAACTTAGCACTTCTTGGGAGGTAACCCAATATTCATGCGACACGGTAATATCTTTCCTTATCTCTTTTACTTCAAATGGTAACAGTTTCTCCTTGTTCATGCTTTTAATTTTATCTTTAGAACATTGAGGACAATGTTAGATTTAAGTTTGGGGGTATGGGAGAAACTTTTTAGTTGCAATAAATAAACTCCAGAGCTTAGAAATTTATGCTTATTAAGGATGGCACTAACCAATCTAAGTGGATGGAAGCATTTTGGTTGTAGGAGTTAAGGAACCAATCTGATTAGATGGAAACATCTAAAGAGTCTATTCATAAAAGCACAGAGCTCAGGTGCTAGAAATAACATGATAGTTTCACCATATCTCGTTGAGTCCTTTTCACTTCTGTTTTTATTTTGTTTTGTTTTTAAACTATGTTTCTCTAAGTGATTAGGTGGGGCTCATGAAACAAGTTGTTACCAATGCTAGGGTGAATTAGAGTGATTGAGATACCAAAAAAAAAAAAAAAAATTGAGACCAGACCATCAGACCAACCGGAATAAATTCAATAAAGTCGACCACTGGAACCCTTGTATATGCCAGTTGTGTTGACCTAGAGTTAGGATTATCGACCACTGGTTCCCTTATATATGTCAGTGTGTTTATATTAGTCTAGACCAGTATCTCAGTCCATTAAGATAGGTTTATTTTGGCAGTGGCCTTCAGACAGATATGGGAAACACCGTTCACCTTAGTCAACATCAAAACCATCTACGTTTTTTTATATCCATCTCATAATCTATCCATGTGATTGGTTGACTCCGGTTATGATGTCCAGAAACTATCTGAGTAGAGCTCTGTCACTTATATATGAATTTTAGTATGCTTGAGTGCAAACTCGTGTACAAAGAATTGGAATTTCGCATCGGGTACTTCCTCTTGTAGTCAATAAGTATGCCAACCAAGGAGATTCTTTAGTGCCTTCCAAGGTTCTGCGTAGATAGCTAGGGTCTGGAGTGTAAAGGTTTTGTGGGTATATCTCTTGTAAACCCTCCCGAGACTATAACTCGACCACTAGGGCCACTAGGGGTTTAAAGGCTTGTTGCATACGCTAAATGCAATCGACGATGCCTGCGACAGTGAGTTAGGATTTTATTTTTCTAGATTTGATTTGCTCGGGACTAGCAAATAATAAGTTTGGGGGTATTTGATAGACGTATTTGTGTGTCTATTTTGATCTCAATTTTCTATATTGTTAGTACCCATTTTTGTACTTATTTTGGTATTTTATCTCTTTGTAAGTATTTTTGGAGAAATAAGCTTTTGCGGAGAAATTGGCTCGAAAAGTGGTCCCAGAAGACGTACTACAGACACCCCAGAAGTATATTGGAGACGCCCCAGAAAAGTTATATTTACACCCAGGAGGAATTGCTATCTACACCCCCAAATGGATAAGGGGCACCCAGTTGATAAGGGGCATCCCAACGTTAATTGCACCCAAAAATACTATTTCCACCCAAATTGCTAAATGGACACCAGAATTGGATAAGGGGAGGTCATCTTCTCCAAATTTCAAATGCAAAAAAGGCGGGAAAACAAGTGCAGCGAAGTAACATATTAGGGTTGGATTTTCGGAGCTGATTGGTGGAGATTCAATCGCAGAATTCAGTTGGGATGAATGTGATTAAGATAAACACACCTGGTAAAGTGTTTTGTTTCGGCTAATTTGGGTTGGATAATCACCGGAGGTGTGAACAGAGTTTCCGGAGTTTTTTTTTTGCTTTTCTGGGAAGGATTGGAGAGAGGTTTAACCTGGGATTTTCACGGGAATGCACTGCTTCGAGCCTGTTAGTGATAAACAGGGCTAGCATGAGTGTTTTGTTCAATTAAACAGGGCTCAATTATTTGTGTGAAACAAAATAGGGGACGAAATATTTCCTCGGTTCATTGTTTTATATAAGGAAGTTATGTGTGAAAGTGGAGTCAGGACTCTACAAAGATTCGTACACATCAAAATGGGAAGTTTGGATGAGAAAGGGAAGCCGTGTGAGAGAAAACAGGGAGTAAGGGAGGCGTGAAGAATAAAAAGAGAAAGAAATTCTCGTAACTTCCTGAAGAGGAGAAACAAGGAATTACTCGAGATATTATTGGTCCTGTGGTATATATAAGGGCTGTTGGGAGGTCAAGGAGGGGTGTCGAGAGTTTTGTGGACCTAAGGGAGGTTGTAGAGGAAGAAAGAAGAAGTTGTAGAGAATCTTCTCTGCTAGTGAAAAAGAAGACGAGCTGAAGAACATTGGGCTGACGAGAACAGATCGCAGAGGCAGTCGTATTCAAACAGCACAAAAGAAGTATCGTTGTTCAACAATATTAGATCACACATATCATAAGCTTGTCATCTTTTCTTTGTAACAGTTCACCACCCGTTGTAAGAGCTGTTTGTAACGCCGCTACAGCGTTGCAAACTGTCTGCTTTATTAGTTTTCTCTAGTTTTTCACCTATTTGAGCTATGAATAATTATTTTGAGCACGTGAATAATATGAGGAGCTAAACCCCAACACTGGGAGGACGGAGGAAGCCATATTTCATGCGTGTGGTAATTATATTTAATTCTTTCATGACTTTTTGCATGGATTGTTAATTGTTTTATGGTTTTTATTGAATGGTTGTGATTTCAATTGATGGGTTATACTTAGGTTAAGTCTTTTGATATCCCATGCTTTAGATATACAATCGTTGCTTTTCAAAAATCTACCTTGGCAAAGAAACATAGTCAATATTTTATTTGAGCTATAATTTTTTGGAATAAATATATGAATCGCATGAATGAGTTTATGGTGGAATCCCGAGTCTCGGTATCTCTCGAAATTGTGACAAACCTTGTGAATATATTTTTTTTTGTTTTTAGAATTTTCTTAAATCAAACCTTTACAAGCCCGAGTTGAACGTACTTTTACTACCACTTTCTACAACTTGTTAAAATCACATCACCTATCGATATTGTAAGAGACTGCTTTACAATATCCTCAAAAGAAAGACGACACATGACCAGGCGTGCAGCTTCGCATGAACACCATCTCTCCACACTCATATTCTCTTTATCAGAAGACAAAGACATGCTTGGAGCAGGAGCAAAGGTACTGATCTGAGTTATGGACTCATGCACCGGATCCCACGGACGAAAATTAACCATGTGCGAGTTGTCAAGAAATCCAACCAGGTTCGAACCAATCTTTGTGCGCCTATTCAACCAGCGCAGTATCCTAGAGCCACTCCATGACTCGTGAAATACGACCAACGGTTTTGGAGCATACCTTTCGAAGTGCTCCCACAGCCACGCTTGGAGAAAGGCGGCATGAATATACGAATCTACTTTCATGTAGCCATTTGAAGCGCACATGTCCACAACCAGCTGATCCAAGTGTGTGTACAGAGAACCAAGAAACAAGCCGCCAATAGGGAGAACGACACCTTTTGCCAATTTTATGGCAAACTTGATATGTTCCTGTCTTATCTCCTTCTTACCCGAGCCGTCATCAAAAATATCTCTGGATAACCAAAGAGCCAAGGACGCCGCAACATGAAGCGTATTATTCTTCTGATTCGGCTCCAACTCATCAGGAAACCACTGAGACACCCACCAGCCATAGAAGCACCTCGTCTCATTTTCTTTCCGAACGAATCCTTTTGATTTCGCGACCAGAGCGACGCGCATTTCTTCTTCATCTGCAGACAATTTGACATCGAGGTTTCCTATTACGGGAAGATTCAGCAATACGGCCACGCTCTCTAAGGAGATAGTCATTTCACCCCACCTGCATATGGCCGTGTGGGTGTCCGGACACCATCTGGAAATAAAAGCAACCAAGCCTGGAATATCTTTCCTAATTTGAATCACTGCGGAAGCCGCGACAGCATCAATGATCTGCGCCTTGGTCAAACTGGCTTTTACACATTCCTGGCTCATCATGAATCACATACATTTCTCAAAGGGACGCAACGGACTCACAGAGATTTTAAAGTCGATAAGATAATCTTGATACTCTTTCCTCTGAAGACAAAACCTTATTACTCCTCCTGGCCGAACCGACCGGGCCTGTCCTTCACTTTCCGGACCAGTCATAAGAATCGACACATACTTGGGATGGTTTCTCCTAATCGTGGCGGATGTTGTAAAGAACTCATCATCTATGTTTGGCTTGGAATTGCCAACGTCTTTCGATACGACCGAACTTTTCTCAAATGACATCCTAACAAAAATTCTCTCACGCTACTTCCACTTCCGAAACAACTACAATGGAACAATACGAAGAGAAATTATTATAGAAAGTGCATGGAAATTATTTTATCAGACACAGGAGATCCATCCTGGACGCAGACCAATTTGTTTCAAAGTCACAATACGTATAGGTAAAGAAATGGGGACTGACAGACCCTGCATCACCACCTCATGCCAAGGCCGTACCCTGCAGCGGGAAATTTACGCCCGGCCAAGGAGGCGCGCCCCACCATGGGAACCATACACACGGCCACACCAGGAAAAGGAGTAAAACCTAGAAACTAGGTTTTCATGATAAGGGAATTACAGTTACCAGCTCATGCATGCCTACTTTGCACAATAAATTGAGGCGGTCAACATTGCTACGGTATTCATGCCTAAATGTTACTACAGGTTCGTGCAAAGCATACCTACGGCTAGGATTCATGCCAACACAAAAGGAAAATATTTTCTACAAGATCATGAAAAGGTACGCCTGCAGCTAGGGTTTGCACTAACACAAGAAAACAAGAAAAAACAAATTAAAGAGGAAGTGATGGAAGACATACCTGGGATTTGCTTATCCGCTTTACTGTTACCAAACGTCCAGAGTAAAATAAAATAAAATAACAATAAAGGTGTGAAATAAAAGGAGAGGCCGGCCCCTTTTATAGGTGTGATACTTGGGAGTTTGAATAAGGAAAGGACTTCCTATTTGAGTCAAGTAAGGAAAAGAGGCAACCGGGCCCGCGAAGACAAATCAACATGCCAAGCCGTCCGCACCATGCCTTGGCCCCACCATGCCAAACCGTCCGCGCATGCTTTGCCTCACCAAACCATGTCATGCCTTACACCACCGTCCGCGCCATGCTTGCCTCTCCAAACCGCGTCATGCCTTGCACCATCGTGTCGCGCCATGACTTGCCGCGCCAACACCAACAACTCGTCGAGCCAGCGTCATGATGTTCCCTAACCCATCCAAGATGATGCATAGCCAGACTAAGCCGACGATCTTCATCTCACCGCTTCACGGTCTACACCACAAATAGAATCTATGCAAGGCTGCCAAACACGGGGATCATGAACTCTCCTTACCTATCGAAAAAGGTTAGTCGGACCTTCCTGACCATCTTTTCACGACTTGCTGTTTCGATTTTTTTCCTGGCCTGTCACCATCTTATGCTTACCTCGCAACGATGCTCCCGTTCCGAGCTAAGCAGGGGACTTAATGTTGATGGTGGCTTTTAGCTTAGGGTTAAAATCGTAAAACTGTATAACTGAAAAGACGTCACTATGACCATTAGCACATTTATTGAATCGATCGGCATGCCTACGCAAGAATTACCGGGGTACCTTTTTTTTTACATGGGTCATGTTCCACGGCAGAACCCTTAACATTGACCGACATCATCTATGCCAAACCCTAATTCTCATGCTACCACGCCAAGGCATGCCAACCATGCTAGCCGCACCACTGTGCCAATGGCAAACCATGCCAACCACATCTCCGCGCCAAGGCATTCCAACCATGCTAGCCGCACCATGCGCCAAGGCATGCCAACCATGCCAGTCGCACCAATGGCAAACCATGCTATCCGCGTCTAACGCGTCAAGGCATGCCAACCATGCTAGCCGCACCATGTGCCAATGACATGCCAAACCCTTGGCCCCACCATGCCAACCGCACCTTGCCTTGGCCCCACCATGCCAAGCCTTCCGTGCCAAACCCTTGGCCCCACCATGCCAAGCCAACCGCACCTTGCCTTGGCCGCACCATGCCAAGTCGTCCGTGCCAAACCCTTGGCCCCACTATGCCAAGCCATCCGTGCCATTTTTCCTTGGCCCCACCATGCGGCCTTCCCCATGCGGCTACCAAAACGAAGGCGTGCGACGATCAACGGCCACCCTTCCATCCTAGATGCAAATCCTAGCCGTCGAAGGTCTCCAAACAATGCATGGTAACCTTTGGCCCCAAACCCTAGTTTTGGCCACGCCAAGCCGCGCCAAGGCATGCCACGCCACATGTGCCAATGGCATGCCAACCACCTTACCGCGCCATGCCATGCAGGCCTTCCCTATTGCGGCTACCAAAACGAAGGCGTGCGACGATCAACGGCCACCCTTCCATCCTAGATGCAAATCCTAGCCGTCCAAGGTCGCCAAAAAACGCATGGTAACCTTTGGCCCAAAACCCTAGTTTTGGCCACGCCAAACCGCGCCAAGGCATGCCATGCCACATGTGCCAATGGCATGAAACCGCCTTGTCGCGCCATGACATGCTGGCCTTCCCTATTGCGGCTACCAAAACGAAGAGGTGCGACGATCAACGACCACCCTTCCATCCTAGATGTAAATCCTAGCCTTCCAAGGTCGCCAAAAAACGCATGGTAACCTTTGGCCCAAAACCCTAGTTTTGGCCACGCCAAACCGCGCCAAGGCATACTATACCACATGTGCCAATGGAATGACGACCACCTTGTCGCGCCACACCATATCGGCCTTCCCTATGCGGCTACCAAAACGAAGGCCTGCAACAATCAATGACCATTTTTTCATCTAAGGTGTAGATCTTAGCCGTCCAAAGTTACTAGCCAACGCATGCCAACCTTTGGCCCTAGTTTAGTCGCGCCTAAACACAGCCAAAACCCTAACTTTTGGCCGCGCCTAAACTAAGCCATATTAAAGCCAAACTGATCATGCTTTCATGCCACTGGCCACCAAACGAAGGGTTGCAATAATCAACGGCTATCTTTTCTCTTAAGATGCAAAATCTCGACCGTCGAAGGTCACCACCGAGCCAGCAAGTCTCCCAAGCTCAACTCGCCGGAGAAAAACAACATGCTACATGTTTTCCACGAAAACACTCGATACATCAACGCAAGTCACAAACTGGGGAATGCTCATTGGGTATTGGTTTGGCGGTTTACAACGTGCGGCGTACACTACACCAGTTATAGGAAAGTGTCATAAGGATGAGGCGGTTAGTAAATACAGGGAGTAATGGTGAAACGCTTTCTTTTATGGAACATCAATTCCAGACGTTACCGGTTACCACCTCCTCCCATTTACTCACCCGTTTTCCATTTCTTAATGAGACCAGAGTACGTTTCACTTCGACTTGTATAAATAGGCATTACCTATTTCCACCGAACAACAAGTTCAGGTCAGGAGCATACAACACTCAGAAAACATTTGCTAGCTCTCCATCTGTGAGCTTCCCACTTTCTGATACAAGTCGTAAAATAATTACTCTTCCATAATCAACTATTCTGGTCTCAACACTTTCTTCGCTTCCCTCCCCAAAACCAACCCTTATCCTTCACTTTGTGACCGAAGCAAGTCTGGAACGACCATTTCTTGGTTTAGGCCGGATTTGTACAGATTGATCTCTCGAATCTAAAGTACTCCCTTGTAGTACATTGTTTAGGGTTTAAATTCGTTTGTCACCCACACACCTGAAATTACAAAAATCAGCAGAAACCGTTTTCACCCTCAAACAACGATATAGTTTTCTATTATACACATTTGAGATTTCGAGCTGAGTTTATCTCGCTTACATATTTCTCGAAATATGTGTTGGCAAGCTTTCGCTTCGACCAAGTTCATCTTATATCATGTGAAAATTATCGAGTAACATCTTACATGGTTTGTGTGATATAATCATTTGGTGTAGACTTGGAATGTTTCGTTATGATTATTTCAATATCTTGAAAATTGCTTTGATGCTAATAGTGTGTGAAAACGGTTATTGTCATCCTCTAAGAAAGTTTCAATGATTGAAATAAAGAGTTTAGAATCAAGTAACCATGTTTGGATATAAACATAGTGTGTTCTCACATTTGTGTATAAGTCCAAAACCGGGAACCTGAAATATGCGTACCCGTACGTGTACTGGCGGTTGTTGGATGTCTGGGCAGGTATGCGTATATATACGCATACTGGCGGAAGTCTCATGTCCGTGAATTTCTGCTGGAGTTTGGAAGTGTAAATTGGTATGCGCACATATACGCATACTGGCGTAACCAAACTCGGTCCGGCTACTTAAGTATGCGTACACGTTTGCATACTTGAGTGGGTTATTTTCTAAAATCGGTTGTGTACATGAACTTAAACATTTATAAAATAAGGAATGCAATCTTTGCAAACCGTGGCTATAATTTTCATGAATTGATTCGAGTGAATCAAATCGATTTTGCTTCAATTGCGTTCTTATATACTTCTATGAGAATATAGCAATTGAACGGCTCTTTAACTAGTCATTTGAGTCATTTGAACTAGTTATGGTTAAGATGAATAAGGTTGATATGAGAGTAATCATATGGATAACTTCGGTTAACTATTAGTAAGCCAACATGGTGTACACGTTTGGGTACGGTTACATAAACCTAAATGAGGGTACATTCATTTGTGTGTAACAAGCTAAGTTCGATATAAAGGTTGAAAGATATTAGCTTGGTTGAATCAGGTTTTTCATCTAACGGTGAATATTGAATGCTTAGTTACCAAGGTAACTTGGATTGCAAACCCTGATTTGAAAACTATATAAATGAGAACTCTAGCAACTGGGAAACCTAATACCCACACCTCATGTGTGTTAATAGTTGCATGAACTAGAGTAGATTATCCTTTAACCTGAGGTTTCTATCGAGACCATGTAGGTTAACGACTCCAAAGACTTCATTGGGATTGTGAAGCCAGACCTAACTATATTCTTTGTAGTTGGGAGTTCTAATCTTGCCCGATTATATCGTTTGAGTACTATCTTCTCTAAGATTTGCTCGAGATTTTATCTCCGATAGGCAAGATAAAAAGTAATCACAAACACCTTCGTCTCATCGTTTGTGATTCCACAATATGTAGTTGCGCCATTATACGATTTAGATTATTATGAGGTGATTGATAATATTAGGCTGTTCTTCGGGAATATAAGATCGGTTTATCAATTGGTTCCTGTTCACCTTGATTTATCAAAAGATAGAACACAAACTCTTGGGTATTCTTGTGGGAGACAGATTTATTCATTCTATAGACTTTTCTGTGTGAGACAGATTTTTTTATCAAGTCTTCGACTTTGGGTCGTAGCAACTCTTAGTTGTGGGTGAGATCAGCTAAGGGAATCAAGTGCGTAGTATCCTGCTGGGATCAGAGACATAAGGAACGCGACTGTACCTTGAATCAGTGTGAGATTGATTAGGGTTCAACTACAGTCCAGTCCGAAGTTCATTGGTAGTAGGCTAGTGTCTTGTAGCGGCTTAATACAATGTGGTGTTCAAACTGGACTAGGTCCCAGGGATTTTTTTCCATTTTCGGTTTTCCTCGTTAACAAAATTCTGGTGTCTGTGTTATTTCTTTTCCGCATTATATTTTGTTATATAATTGAAATATCACAGGTTGTGCATTAAGATCAATCAATTAGAATATCCAACCTTTGGTTGTTGATTTAAATTGATTGACACTGGAACATTGGTCTTTGGTACCGTTCAAGTTGTTTCACATAATAATCAGGCTCACGGATTTCTATCTCTGTTTGATTTGCTGATTACATTGTGAAACCGAGATATAAACTCTTTGATATACTTTTCTCTAGATTGAGTCTGACTATCTAGTTGATTCTCTAGAACGTATATTGGAGTAAGTCCTCTCAGATTTACAAATGAATTGTTGGGTGTGGTTGTTAGACCCCCGCATTTTCAATTTGTATCAGAGCAGGAAACACATTAAAGACCTTATAAGTTTGTGTTTGTAGCGATCTGATATGGACAGAAGTGTTATCTCTATAAACGTACCACCAGTCTTCTATGGCTCAACTTACTTGTGGTGGAAAATTGATATGCGTGCCTTTCTTCAAGCGCGTGATTTTCAATAATGGGTTTATGTAGTTAATGTCTATGATGCTCCCGTTGTGGAAGTAGGGAATGCGACCGTTCTGAAGGATATTGGTGCATATAACGCTGCTGAGATACTTGCTGCAAAGCAAAACTCCTCCGGTTTGAATGCCATCATACATGCCATTACCCCAGATCTTCAACAACATGTGACTACGTGCACTCGGTCTAAAGATGCTTGGGATATCTTAGAAACCGTATTCGAAGGGAATACCAGTGAGAAGGAAGCTAGGCTTCAAAACCTAAATTCCGATTGGGAAAAGCTTTGTATGGCAGACGAAGATTCATTTGATGAGTTTAATCACAAAGTGTCTGAAATTGTTAATGCATCCTTTGCATTGGGTAAGACTATTCCTGAAAAGGATATTGTGATGAAAATTCTCAGATCGCTTCCATCTAGGTACGATTCTAAGAAGCATGCCATTGTTGAGGGAAATAACCTTGATGCTCTCTCCATAAATACGTTGGTTTGAAAGCTAAAGATCTTTGATCATGAGCATACATCCAAAACTGGAAAGGATGTTGCCTTTAAAGCACAAAAGAACACTAAATTACTTGACAAAAGTAAAAGTATCCGCGTCTCTGAGGATTATTTTTCTGAGGATGATTCATCAGATGAAGATCTTGACAAGTCAGTCTCTTTGATCACAAGACAGTTAGAGATCTTCTATTGAAGAGAAGTAAATGGTTCTCCAGAGATAAACCCAGATCATCAGATGCTGACGAGGTTGATGACGAAGATATGCCACAGTTCTTTAAGTGTAAAGGTTTTGGTCATTTTGCAAATGAGTGTCCGAACCATAGAAAATACACTGGGAACAAAGGTCTAGCTGCAACTCTTGATGAAATGTTTGATCACTATGATTCCAATGAAAACGAAAAATCAAGTGTTGCACTTCTTTGTGAAGATATTGATTTTGATAATTGTAGCAATACATTCATCAATCTTGATATTCTTCCAGATGAAGACTCAACCAATCTGGAAGAAAAAATTGACCTTTATGTTGGAAACTCTCTGTCTGATTTTTCAGGTTCCACTATGTGTCTAGCAGCTTGCACATCTCGGGCGTCTGAATCATCTTATACGTTGACATGCTCTTATTATTCACTCAAAAGTCATGAACTTTCAAAGTGTTTCAAGTACAAACACAAGATGAGATATGTCAATAAGCTTCAACGAAGAGCGAATCCACTAGCAAACAAGCTCAAACTTGTTCAAAAAAACGCTGAGGTATGTAAGATTTTATCTTCTTCGAAGAAGTTAGTTTCCAAAGTTAAGACAAGGCCACTAGAAAAAAAAGTATGGTCTAAACATTTTGATAGACAGGGTTCTATGAATTCCTTTCAAAAAGGTTATGGTGGACAGATTGTTGTTCACCATGTGCCCGATCAAAAGAGACAAGATTGTGCACACCTCATTCTTTAAGAATTTTTTTTTATTATTTTCTTAGCTTTGTTGTGTTTTGCGAAATTGGAATTCTTTCATATGATATTGGAATGGACTTCCCTGTTTAATCAATAAAAGAGAGTTATTCTCGACAATTCTACTCTCTTTAGGGTTGTGAATTGTGCGTGCATGAACCTGTGTGGTTTAAGGTTCCGTAACCCTACATTCCTTTTCCTTCTCTGAAACTCTTTTTATCTTAAGACTGCTTATTGAGCTTAAATTGTGATTTCCTCTCACAAACCCATACACGTATGGATACTCCAAGCATCATGTCTTCTGATGGAAAAGATGTTTATATGATTGTTAAAACATCAATCATGAAGGAAAAAGATAAATCTCTGTTACCTCCAACTTTGAAAAGAGAAAGAAGGAATGTGAGGAAGCCAAGAGTTGTTCCTTCAAATTCTCAGAAGTTTTTTGGTGTTCTTGAAGAGTTGAAGGAAACAAGGAAGGAGATTCAGCAAATAAAGGCTATTGTTATGAGAACTCTTGAAATTCAGAAGGCCCTGGTTTGACATCATCAGCCTAGAAGGTTTGTTGGAATTGACTCCTTTATTCACGAACCCTACGTACCTATGGTTGTTGACCACAAGGAGTTCGGGGACGATAAAGAATTCTTTAGAGGTCTTAATGTCTAGGAAACTTCATATGAGAATTTATTTCTTGTTTTTTAGAAGGATTACCATGGTTTGGAATAGCCATTATTGTGAGTACACCTAGCTATTTCCAACGTTTTCATCTTCAATGTTTTTAGATTTATTTATTTAAATTCTAAGTTATTTGGAAGATGATTTTTGCAATTTTAATCTTTATGATTTTATATATTGCAAATTGTTATGGGATATGTTGTTTACGTCCGTGAACCTATGACTGTCCCATACGTGTTCAAAAGTTATCTCTATTATGTCGGTATGAAAGTATTGATAAAAGATAGAATGAACTTTTGACAAACAAGAGTAAAAGCCTTTTATGTCATTATGCAAATATTGATGGAAGAAAGAATGCACTTTTGTGTACAAGGATTAAGTCTATTATATGTCATTGTGCAAATAGTGATGAAAAATAGAATAAATTCTTGTTTATTCCGCAGTATTGGTCGATCTCTGATCCACATTTTTGTTCATATACTGTGTTGCTCCGTAAGTTCTCTTATGTCGAGCATGGCCAATTGAATTGATCATTTTTGTGGTTGATTCAATTGAGATTTTTGGATTCAAATTCATGTTTTCATGTGATTTGGTTATATCCAAAGAAAATAAATCCTTCTTTTCTTGTAAAAGCAAGGTCGCCTTGTTGTTCTTTCGGGAATGACATTTTATGGGGGAGATTTCTTTTTGAACTTGTGCTTAATTGGCAAATCTTTGTGGGGAGTACGGTTGTGGAATATTATAAGGGTTATCTTGTATCTTTATAAACTCCTTGATGAATGCATTTAGCTTCGGCTTTATGATTGAATCTAAATAATTTGGTATGTTATTCTCTTTTCGTCATGAAGTATCTCTATGAAAATTTCATGAGGATCCCAATAGTTTTCATACCTTTGCCAATTTATATTGACAAAAAGGGGAAGAATTAATGTGTAGTTGCATACTACAAATACATATGGCTTACGGATCATTATGTAAGGGGGAGTGGTTTTCATGTCGAGATGAAGTATTGACTAAGGGGGAGTGATACATATCACCATAGTATTATTGTCAAAGTTGTGATATAATTGAACTTTGATGATGTGTAATAATACTATGACACTGTATAACAATGATTGAGAGCACTTGTTTTCTCATTGTTATCGCTACGGATCTTCAACAACTATGATGCTGAGTTGAGCACGTTTGGAATCATGGAGTACTTGGAAGTGACGAAGATTTCGAGTCGTGTTGAAGATGCCAAGGAGATAAAGCATTTGGATGAGAAGCTACAAAGTTTTATTTATTTCGTAATCCATATGTATTGATAGTTTTGTCACTAAAATTGACAAATGTGGAGATTGTTAGCGCACTGCTCGGTCGAACTCGCATGCATTGATATCTCAAGCATGTTTGTCAATGTTAGTGATCAAAACTATATGTCTTGATTTCTAGCCTATTTATAGATGTCTCGGACTAGGACATAGATTGTGTAGTTGAGCCTTAAACTTCACGGCGTTCATCATTTGAAGACGAAGAACTACTAAGGGGAGCTTGTGGAACTTCATCAACAAAAGGTATGTGGAGACTGAAACTCATCTATCACTTGGAAAGTCTATTTCTACTCTATATCCTATATTGAGACATAAGTCGTATTACGATATAGTTTTCTATTATACACATTTGAGATTTCGAGCTGAGTTTATCTCGCTTACATATTTCTCGAAATATGTGTTGGCAAGCTTTCGCTTCGACATCATGTGAAAATAGCCGAGTAACATCTTACATGGTTTGTGTGATACAATCATTTGGTGTAGACTTGGAATGTTTCGTTATGATTATTTCAATATTTTGAAAATCGCTTTGATGCTAATAGTGTGTGAAAACAACTATTGTCATCCTCTAAGAAAGTTTTAATGATTGAAATAAAGAGTTTAGAATCAAGTAACCATGTTTGGATATAAACATAGTGTGTTCTCACATTTGTGTGTAAGTCCAAAACCGGGAACCTGAAGTATGCGTACCCGTACGTGTACTGACGTAACCAAACTCGGTATGGCTACTTAAGTATGCGTACATGTTTGCATACTTGAGTGGGTTACTTTCTAAAATCGGTTGTGTACATGAACTTAAACATTTATAAAATAAGGAATGCAATCTTTGTAAACCGTGGTTATAATGTTCATGAATTGATTTGAGTGAATCAAACAGATTTTGCTTCAATTGTGTTCTTATATACTTCTTTGAGAATATAACAATTGAACGGATCTTTAACTAGTTTCATTTTATTCATTTGAACTAGTTATGGTTAAGATGAATAAGGTTGATATGAGAGTAATCATATGGCTAACTTCGGTTAACTATTGGTGAGCCAACATGGTGTACACGTTTGGGTACGGTTACATAAACCTAAATGAGGTTACATTTCATTTTTGTGTAACAAGCTAAGTTCGATCTAACGGTTGAAAGATATTAGCTTGGTTGAATCAGTTTTTGTCATCTAACGGTGAATATTGAATGCTTTGTTACCAAGGTAACTTGGATTGCAAAACCTGTTTTGAAAACTATATAAAGGAGAACTCTAGTAACTGGGAAACCTAATCCCCATAACTCATGTGTGTTACTAGTTGCATGAACTAGAGTTGATTCTCCTTTAACCTTAGGTTTCTGTCGAGACCCTGTAGGTTAACGACTTCAAATACTTCATTGGGATTGTGAAGCCAGACCCAACTATATTCTTTGTAGTTGGGTGTTATGATCTTGCCCGATTCTATCGTTTGAGTACTATCTTCTCTAAGATTTTTGCTCGAGATTTAATCTCCAATAGGCAAGATAAAAAGTAATCACAAACACCTTCGTCTCATCGTTTGTGATTCCACAAAATCTAGTTTCTCCATCATACGATTTAGATTATTGTGAGGTGATTGATAATACTAGGCTGTTTTTTCGGGAATATAAGACCGGTTTATCATTTGGTTCTTGTTCACCTTGATTTATCCAAATACGGAACAAAAACTCCTTGGTATTTCTGTGGGAGACAGATTTATTCGTTCTATAGACTTTTCTGTGTGAGACAGATTTGTTTATAAAGTCTCCGACTTTGGGTCGTAGCAACTCTTAGTTGTGGGTGAGATCAGCTATGGGAATCAAGTGCGTAGTATCCTGCTGGGATCAGAGACGTAAGGAACGCGACTGTACCTTGAATCAGTGTGAGATTGATTAGGGTTCAACTACAGTCCAGTCTGAAGTTCATTGGTAGTAGGCTAGTGTCTGTAGTGGTTTAATACAGTATGGTGTTTAAACTGGACTAGGTCCCGGGGTTTTTCTGCATTTGCGGTTTTCCTCGTTAACAAAATTCTGGTGTCTGTGTTATTTTTTTTTTCGCATTATATTTTGTTATATAATTGAAATATCACAGGTTGTGTGTTAAGATCAATCAATTAGAATATCCAACCTTTGGTTGTTGATTTAAATTGATTGACACTTGAACATTGGTCTTTGGTACCGTTCAAGTTGTTTCACATAATAATCAGGCTCACGGATTTCTTTTGGTTTGATTTGCTGATTACATTTTGAAACAGAGATATAAACTCTTTGATATAATTTTCTCTAGATTGAGTCTGACTATCTAGTTGATTCTCTAGAAAGTATATTGGAGTAAGTCCTCTTAGATTGCCAAACGAATTGTTGGGTGTGGTTGTTAGACCCCCGCATTTTCAATACCATATACTCCAAATCCATTTATCATGTAAAGTCTTATTCACCAACCTTCATTTTTAATATACTAACTCTTTACTTCTCTTTAGATAAATAAAATTTGTGCCAACCCACCCAACTCTTTATTTTTTTTAGCAACACATGATCCCCAAAGGAACTGCCTCATAATCCTTTCCATTTTATTCTCAACGGGTGCCAATAATTGGTAAAACATATAGATAAACCAACAACCACACTTTCTATAAAAATAAGTCTACCTCCTTTTGAGAGATATTTCTATGTTGTGAACTTAATATTTTATTGACTTCCTGAAGAATTACATCCCAAACATCTGTTGATTTCGACTTACTGCAAAGAGGAATCCCAAGTTAGTTTATAAGAAACTAAACTATAGAACGCCCAAAAATAGTTGCGCATGTATCAATATGACTAAAATTACCAACCGCCACCACCACATTCTTCATAAAATTTACTTTTAACCCAGAGAGCATCTCAAATAAATGAGAATGTTATCATATTTGTTATTTGTTCTTTACGTACTATCATCCAAGAACACAAAAATATCATCTACAAATTATAAATATTTAATAAAAAATGATCACTAACTGGTTTGAAACAATTGATTAGGTTAAAGGATGTGATATTTTTTAATAATAAAGAAATAACTTTCACCACCAAAATGAATATAAAAGGCGGGTAAAGGATCCACTTTTCTTATCCTTTTGCTGCGTATAAACATCTCATAAAACTTTCCATTGATAGCCATAGCAACCCTCATACTAGAAAGACACCATCTGATTCGGTTTCTCCATATAAAGGCAAAATCTTTGAAGAGTGCATATAAGGCGCTCAACATAAAGCTTTTTCAAGATCAACTTTCACCACTACTCCTAGAGATTTTTCTCTTTTCCTAACATCAATTAATTTCAAGGCACTGAGTATTACCATTTTATTTGCCTTTTGTTAGAGCACTGCTCGACCGAACTCACAAGTTTTGTTATCTCAAGCTTGTTATCAATGTTAATTGAACAAAACTATATCTTGGTTTCTAGGCTACTAAAGTCGGTATTTGAGTATCTGACATCACTGGATATCCTTTGAACTGAAAAATCGATGAAGACACTTGGACAACTTCATCAACACAAGAGGTAAGTGAAGACTGAACCATTCTATTTACTCACATGCATCACCATTCCATCTTATGAGACTATGTCATGTGAATTCTAGTAGATTTAATATTACAAAGAAAAAATTTCGCGTCAAGCTTGTCTTGTTAAATATCTCTAAATATGATTTAAGCAATGGATGTTCATAGGTCCTTAGCAATCTTAGTTCGAAATAATTTATTGTTCAAGAACTATTTTTCTGTCATATGGATCATTTGAAAATTTTCCAAAGCAATGATATTTATAGCTATGGCAATTGGGAATGTTTCAAACATCAAAAGGGAGTATTTCAGAACTATTGTAATTTGGACTCATGGTAGGATGGCGAACCACTTCGCAAACCATGGATATATGATGTTCATAATGAGACATTTCACAAACTATAGTAATCTGAATTTGTGAAATAGCCAACAGTTCACGAACCAGTTCAAAAATCGTAGACGTATGAGTTCGGGAATAGCAGAACGGTTCACGAACCGTAGCGCCCTGAGCTCTAGCTAACAGTTCACGAACCATTTCACAAACCATCCCAGTAAATAATAGCAGATACTGAAAGACAATTTTGTAAACTTGTTTAGCACTGCTATGACTCTCATAAGCACCTCTACGACATCACTAATCACTAAAACACCTTGTGTATGTGCATCATGATTAAATTCTTAACTGTTTAATTTGAACACAATATTGCTTACTAGTTCAAAGGAATATTTTCCAAGAACAATCATTAAACACAGTTCCAGAATCCGGATCATAGTTTATTTTCTTCTATCTGATTTCAAGACAAACTTCTCACATGCTTACTTGAAATCCTAACTAAAGTTTTATCTAATCATAGAAAGTGTTTGCTTGAATCTCAAGATATCTTTGCTCGAATTAAGCAACCCCCAGTCTTGAAAACTATAAATAGAGATACCCATCTAACTGGGAAATTCAATCCCTGACACTTCTGCTAGAGCACTGCTCGGTCAAACTCGTAAGCATTGCTATCTCAAGCTTGTTTGTCAAGTTTAGTTGCCAAAACTATAAGTCTTGATTTCTAGTCTACTAATAGCTAAGTCTCGGACTAGGATAGAAAGTGTAGTTGAGCTCTAGACTCCACGGTGTTCATCATGCAAAAACGAAGAACTACTCAAGGAACTGGTGGAACTTCATCGACAAAAAGGTATGTGGAGACTTGAATATCACTCAAAAGTCTACTTTATCTCCTATCTTGATACAAAAGTCGTATTGCTATAAAGACTATGATTATACACATTTACTATTTCGAGTTGAGTTTATCTCGCTTATCTATTTCTCGAAATATGTGTTGGTCAGATTTTGCTTTGGCCAAGTTCATCTTTACTAGTGACGAAAGTCATATTTGTTTCAATTACTTGAAAATCGCTTTGACGAAAAATAGTTTGTGAACAACAACTATATAATGTCCTCTAAGAATGTTTCAATGATTGAAATGAGAGTTTAGAATATATAACCTTGGTTTGATATAAGCTGTGTGAGGCAACACATACTTGTGTAAGTCCAATATCCTTGAACCAAAGTATGCGTACTTTGCTGCTCAGGATAACCGGAACTAAAGTCCGCGTACCAAGTATGCGCACTGCCGGAAGTTCGCATCCCGTGAATTTTTGCTGGAGTTTTTGAACTGAAAACAAACTTAATCCATGTACTTAAGTCCACGTACCAGTATGCATACTTAGGTAGGTTATTTTCTTAAAACAGTTTAATTCGTGAACTAAGACATTTATATATTAAGGAATGCAATCTTTGCAAACCGTGACTATAATGTTCATGAATCAATTCGAGTGAATCAAAACTGTTTTTGTTTCGATTGTGTCCTGTATACTTCTATGAGATCTAAGCAATAACAACTCTCTAACTAGTTCATTTGAGTCATTTGAACTAGTTGTGGAAAAGAAGAATAAGGTTGATATGAAAGTGCTCATATGGCTAACCTATGGTTAACTACCGTTGAACCAACGACTTGTACACGTTTAGGTACGGTTACTCAAACCTAAATGAAGTTACATTTCATGTATGTATAACAAGCTAATTTCGATCTAACGGTTGAAAGATATTAGCTTGAATCTAATCAGGTTTTCATCTAACGGTGAATATTGAATGCTTTGTTACCAATGTAACTTAGATTGCAAACCCTGATTTGAAGACTATATAAAGGATAACTCTCACAACTGGGAAACCTAATCCCCACACTTCCTGTGTGATACTAGTTGTAAGCTAGAGTCGATTCTCCTTTAACCTTAGGTTTCTATCTAGACTCTGTAGGTTAACGACTTAAAGACTTCATTGGGATTGTGAAGCCAGACCCGACTATCTTCTATATAGTTGTGTGATCTGATCTTGCTGTTTCTATCGTAAGGATTGGCTTGAGATTAATTTCTCCGATAGGCAAGATAGAAAAGTAGTCACAAACATCTTCGTCTCATCATTTGTGATTCCACAATATCTTGGTTCGCTAGTCGATTAAGATTATTGTGAGGTGATTGATATTTCTAGGTTGTTCTTCAGGAATATAAGTACGGTATATCAATTGGTTCCTATTCACCTTGATTTATCAAAAGACGGAACAAAACTTGTAGGTATTTCTGCGGGAGACAGATTTATCTATTCCTGTAGACTTTTCTGTGTGATACAGATTTGTTTATTGAAGTCTTCGACTTTGGGTCGTAGCAACTCTTAGTTGTGGGTGAGATCAGCTAAGGGAATCAAGTACGTAGTATCCTGCTGGGATCAGATACGTATGGAACAGAACTGTACCTTGGATCAGTGTGAGATTGATTGGGGTTCAACTACAGTCCAGACCGAAGTTAGTTTGTAGTAGGCCAGTGTCTGTAGCGGCTTAATACAGTGTGTGTTCAATCTGGACTAGGTCCCGGGGTTTTTTTTGCATTTGCTATTTCCTCGTTAACAAAACTTCTAATGTCTGTGTTATTTCTTTTCCGCAATATATTTTGTTATATAATTGAAATATCACAGGTTGTGCGTTAAATAGATCAATTGGGAAATCCAACTTTTGGTTGTTGATTGAAATTGATTGATACTTGAACATTGGTCTTTGGTACCGTTCAAATGATTTCTCTTGTATTCAATTAGACTCACAGATTTATATTTGTTTGAGTAAGTATTGAATCGAGAAATTGTGATAGAACTCTTTGATATACTTTTTATTAAGATTAAGTATGACTGTCTAGTTGATTCTCTTAAAAGTATATTGGAGTTTTTCCATATAGATTGCTAAGAGAAATATTGGGTGTGGTTGTTAGACCCCCGCTTTTTCAACTTCTATGTCCTAGTTGATTGCTAGAGTCATCCTCTATGAACCTAGGTTTCCTCGAGAAACATAATTAGTTTTACGACTGAAAGACTTCACTTAGGGACTCGTGAAGCCAGATATTGTTATCTTTACCTTGATAGTTAGTTTATCCTGATCTTGTTCATTCTATTATCGAGGTCGTAATGATCTCTTTCAGTAGCGAGATAGATAGAAATCAGAAAGTTCTCTTCGTCTCAGACTTTATGATTCTTCAAGATAGATATCTAAAAACTATTCTTAATTGATTAGTTCACGATCGTTTTTAATAGGTGGTTAATAATCCATGCTTCTCAGCTAACTGAGTGTAAGTGTTCCAGATTTTTGAGGTTTGCTAACTTTGTCTATTGCAAACAGATTTCCAAGACTTGATCTACTCGATGTAAAAGTAAATAAAATAGGCTTATCTGTAACAGGCAAATTGGTATTAAAAGTCTTCACTTATGCTGAAGCAACTCTTAAGATGTAAATGACGCCATCTAAGAGAATCTATTGCGTTTATCTTGCGAGGTTCAAGAGACCTAAGGAGCACGACTACAGCTGAATTGCTTGGAGGGTGAATTCCATCTCAACTATATTCCAGTCCAAAGTTTGATAGTAGGCTAGTGTCTGTAGCGGCTCAATACAGTTCGGTTTTCAAACCTGGACGACGTCCCAGGGTTTTTTTTTTAGTTGTAGTTTCCTCGTTAAAAAAATCGGGTATCTTGTGTTTTCCCTTTCCGCATTATATTGTTTACCTTTATAATAGGAATATCACAAGTAGTACGTATTCAATCTGGCAGATAATTCCATATTAATCATGGTCGATTACGAGACTCATTCTTGTAGAATTCGTATCTTTAAAGATAGATAAAAAAGTTTCGTACTTGGCCGAAATCCGATTTGATTATTTGGATACGACTAGATTGATCTTGTATATCGATTTTTGAGATTGTCCAAGTACTCTTCTTAACAATCACGTTTATGGACTCTTGAGTGTAAACTTTCTGATTGAGAAGAGATAGGGATATAAACTCTATCTACATATTGTCAAGTCTCATTAAGTTGGTCTACTTTCAATTGCATTGGATTTTGTCCGTACAGGTTGCCGAACGAAAAATTTGGTGGTGTACTTGGTACCCTTTACTTTTCACCTTTTATCAATTAAATCACCTTAAAATTATGATAATATCGATGGAAGGACAAGCTTCATCTTGTCAGCTAGCAACTTGGATATTATCTTATAAATACCACATATACGACTAATTGGTCTTGAGTTGTTCATATATACTTAATACCTTTACCGTATTTCAGTAATTTTGTTTTAAAAGTTCTTATTAAATGCATTTTTGTTGTTTTTTATTGAAGATGTAAGGATGTTTTGTCACTTGTAGACATTGAGGAGTATAAATTTCTTTTCCTTCAAAAAAAAAAAAGGTAACCTTTTTTTCTTCAAATTAATGTATAAATAATAAAAGTTTCATTTTTATTAGTCTAGGCCCCTGCAGATACTTAAAAATGGGTGAAGGGTGAAAGTGAGTTTTTAAGGTCTTGGTAAGAGTTTCGAAAGGCGGATTCTGAATAGTTCTTGCTTAAACTAAAAAAATGGACATTCAAGAACTGGTTCAGTCACATAATGAAGAGATAGGGACGATCTAGGGATGAAAGTTGAAAGTGACGAGAGTAAAGTTTGAGTTGCAGAGAAGTTAATGTCCTGAGAGAATTTTATAGAAAGATGTTATCCGTAGTTGTAAACTTGTTATGTTTTAAATGACCTAGCTCTGAAAAAACCTAATCTCTAGTCGATGAGATAAGGATGAGGAGAAAGATAAGAACCTCCTAATTAATATAAGGAATAACTAAGGGTATATCAATGATTTGATCTATCCGTCGTAATTGACTCCTTGTGATTGGTTATTTCCTTTTTGGTGTGAGTAGGACGATACTGACACCTGTCATACACCACGATACTAGAACCCTAAAGATACCCCCTCCTCCAGATTTATGACGTAATCAAACTTTGTGTGTGGTAGCATACTCTAGAATTTTCATAATTGAGATGTGGGAATATTCATGCACGTCTTTCGTGTGGAGATCAGGGAGGATGGTTATATCCTTGTATATCATGAAGAGAGCACAAGACTAGATGAGGTCAAGCATGACCTAATTATGACAACTTTCTAGGAGAAAAGAAAGGTGGATGACCCTGGAAAGAGTCTAAGGCTGGATTGAAGTCAAGTGTTGACCTGGATGTCTGTCAATTGAATGAGCGCAAGTAAGGTTGAACTCATTTGTATAGTTATATTAGAAATACGATCCTCTTTCAAACCATAGGAGCAAGGCGTGGCGTTGTCCATTTATAGGAGCAAGCCGAGGGCTGAGGTTAAGCATCAACCTAACGTAACCTTCCGTCAAAATAATAACGAAGGCCTGGCCGAATCAGAAGAGAGGCTATGGCCTGAAAACATGCTCAATACTCGGGATGACGTTGCAAGTACCGAGGCAAGCCAGTTCATCTATCGCGAGACGAAACTATGATATATGTCTTTGACGAGAACAAAAACCTTAATCTTGTGAGAGCCTTGTGAACTACTCCCTCCGTTCCTAATTAATAGGCTGGTTTTGTTTTTAGAGAAAATTAAGGAAATTAAGAGAACTAATCATTGAAAGTGGTCCTCATGACACTTGTCAATAAAAGAAGTGAAGTGAAATGGTCCCATGACACTTGTCAGCAAAAGAAGTAAAGTGAAATGGTCCACATGACACTTGTCATCAAAAGAAGTTAAGAGAAAAGTGGTCCCCAGAAAACTAAAGTAACATTTGACTTTCCCAATTAGGAAACCAGCCTATTTTTTTGAAACATCTATTTATAGAAACCAGCTTATTATTTAGGAACAAAGGGAGTAGTTTATAAGGTATGGAGGATAAGCGTGTCAGGAATACACTTGCGAAACTCGAAATAAACTCAGATGACATGAGTTTAACGTTTTGGCATTAGATGTGTTCAAGACCAGTGGTTACGTTATATAGTTTTGAGCTTGATCGAGGACCAGGTGACGTTATATAGTCTTCTATTTGACCAATGACCCTAGATGACTTTATAGATTCTATGCTTGGTTAAATACCCGTGGTACCGTTCCATAGTCCTTGATATCAAGAGCGTGAGACTTAGTTGTAAGAATGACATGACGTATTGTAGACACGGCGGCCGAATTAAGGTTGAGTCTCGTCTTTGTTGAAACTGAACCTTGGGTTGTGTTAAAAGGCTTGCTTTAATTCTGGGGGTGAGCTTAAATTCGATCCTTGCCTTAGAATTAAGTCTGAATATCATTTTAAGTGTAAGCTCGAGTCCCAACTAAAGTGTGGACTCGATAATCGTCTTGAACCTTGGGCTGAGCATTGTCTTAGGCACTTCGTCTTCTCCTTAGATGATTCCTTAGCATCGTCTGTAGGGTTTCATCTTTATCGAAGCCTGAGATTCTTCCTTCTCTCTATCTGAAATATCATCTCCATCTTGGGCATATGATCAAGCTTTATATGTTTCCTGGTCAAAGATCGAGCTCTGTCTTCGCCTTGCTGAAGCTTGAGAAAAGAGAATAATAGATTGAGAAGAAGAGAAATTTTTGTGTAAAAATTTGAGGTAAAAGTGTTGAGTTTGAAAGTTACCTTGAGCTCCATCCTAACCGAAAATTTGTTTGGCACTTAGGTTCGAACTTTGTTTTATACTTTCAAGTCTATACCGAGTAAAAAATCTTGGACTGAGTTGGTCGGTTACAAAATAACTATTTTACCCTTTGTTAAAATTTTACCACATATACCCCCAATCCGATGAACTCATATATATGCCTATCTAGTAAAGTGGTTAGGTATGGTGATAATCCGAATATTAAACATGTATTGTCATTTCAACTCAAACAAATATTTTGAATTTAATTTTGTGAACACTCCTCTAAAGTGTGTTAATTATACATTTTTTTATATTTTTTAAAGCAAAATTAATGGTTAGTTTACTACAACACATACTGCAAATCTCATTTATTGTTATATAACTCTATAAGTTGAATTTGAGAATGTTAGAGCATAGCTCGGTTTAACTCACCAAGCGTTGGTATGTCAACTTTGGTTGTCATATTTTAGTGACTCAAAACTCATCTAAAGTCGCTTGATTGTATACTAGAGTCAACTTCGTTTAGGTTAGACTAGAAAGTCTAGGAATGTTGAGACATACAAGTATTACTACGAAGACCTGAAAAAAGTGAAGAAAAAGCGAACTACAACGACAACATCATCCTTCCTCTTGAGGTTAGTAATATTGACTTGAACTACTTTCATTCCTAACATATCTTTCAAGTCGTGCTATATTGAAAACATAACTGCGAAGATGTATATATTGTACATATTGTATGATACTCTAGTGATGTGACATGGTCATACTTGTATGATCATAGTATTAGGGAATTAGACTACGAAGTATAACGCTTATGTTTTGAACTTCGTAGATATGACATCGACATAATCTTGTATATACTGTTATGATTATGTGAATGGGTTATGGTGAAGATTTCATCCTAGGAAACAATGTTTTACATTTGTTTAAAGGAAGTACGTTCATGAACTTGTTTAATGAATCGAGAAATGGAAATCAGTAGGCTTATTGGTACGACTATTCATTGCAAATCTTTGGATTACCAATATGTGTGAGATGGTAGAACCGATCGTAACTTTGTTATATATCTTGGTATAACTAATCACAATGCCTGACTTATGATTTGGTATGACTAGTTTTTATTAATTAGTGTAACCGATCCTAAGTAATCACCATGAGATGGTATGATCGATATTTGTAATTGGTGTGACCGATCCTTGTAGTTGGTGTGACCGATCACAAAGTGTGTGTGTGTGTAATCGATCCTTATAATTGGTGTAACCGGTCCTGGTAATTGGTGTAACCGATCCTGGTAATTGGTGTAACCGATCCTGGTAACCGGTGTGACTGATCACAAGCAATACCATGAGTATATGGTAACCGGTCCTGGTAATTGATGTAACCGATCCTGGTAACTGATGTAACCGGTCCTGGTAACTTAAGTGACCGATCACAAGTATTTCCATATTGAGGTTGTTAGAGCTAGCACTGCTTGGTCGAACTCGCAAGCGTTGCTATCTCAAGCTTGTTTGTCAAGTTTAGTTGCCAAAACTATAAGTCTTGATTTCTAGTCTACTTATAGTTAAGTCTCAGATTAGGATAGAAAGTGTAGTTGAGCTTTAGACTTCACGGAGTTCATCGATTGAAGACGAAGAACTACTAAGGGGAGCTTGTGAAACTTCATCAACAAAAGGTATGTGGAGACTTGAACTCATCTATCACTCAAAAGTCTATCTACTGTATCTCCTATTTGAGACAAAAGTCGTATATCTATATAGACTTCAATTATACACATTTGATATTTCGAGCTGAGTTTAACTCGCTTACATATTTCTCCAAATATGTGTTGGTAGGATTTCGCTCTAACCAAGTTCATCTTATATTCTTGACGAAAGTCAAAAGATGATCATGTGAAAATCGCCTGGTAACATCTTATATGATTTGTGTGAGACAGTCACTTGGTGTAGACTCAGAATGTTTCGTATTGATCATTCGATCACTTGAAAATTGCATTGAAGCTAATAATTTATATGAGACAAGTATTATCGTCTTCTAAGAATGTTTCAGTGATTGAAATGGGATTTTAGAATAAATAACCATTAATTGGATATAACACAGTATGCGTACTTGTATGCTAATTGTTGCAAGTTAATCAAAGTCCGGGAACCATAGTATGCATACCCGTATGCATATTGGTTGGTTAGTTGAAGTCCGGGAACTTAGTATGCATACCCGTATGTTCAAGTCCGGGAATTTAACTGAGTTTGGTGGTGTGCGACAGTATGCGTATCATTCACATACTGGCGAACCCAGACCAAGTCCGGCTACTTAGGTATGCGTACCCATTTGCATACTTGAGTAGGTTATGTTCTAAAATCGGTTTGTTCATGAACTAATGCATTTATAAATTAAGGAATGCAATCTTTTGCAAACCGTGGATATAATGTTCATGAATTGATTCGAGTGAATCAAAATCGATTTTGCTTCAAATGTGTCTTGTATACTTCTATGAGAATATAAATAATTGAACAACTCTAGAACTAGTTTCATTTGAGTCATTTGAACTAGTTATGATTGAGATGAACAAGGTTGATATGAAGGTGTTCATATGGCTAACTTCGGTTAACTATTGTTGAACCAACAAGGTGTACACGTTTAGGTACGATTACTCATATCTAAATGAAGTCACTTTTCATTTGTGTGTAACAAGCGAAGTTCAATCTAACGGTTGAAAGATATTAGCTTGAGTCTAATCAGGTTTTCATCTAATGGTGAATATTGACTGCTTTGTTACCAAGGTAGCATTGATTGCAAACCCTGATTTGAAGACTATATAAAGGAGAACTCTAGAATTTGGGAAAACTAATCCCCACACCTCCGGTGTGATACTAGTTGCGACTAAAGTCGATTCTCCTTTAACCTAGGTATTTCCGAAAACCATTTGTGATTCCACAATATCTTGTTTCGCTACCATACGATTAAGTTTATTGTGAGGTGATTGATATTACTAGGCTGTTTTCCGGGAATATAAGTCCGGTGTATCAATTGGTTCTTGTTCACCTTGATTTATCAAAAGACACAACAAAACTCATGGGTATTTCTGCGGGAGACAGATTTATCTATTCAATAGACTTTTTTGTGTGATACAGATTTTCTTATCAAGTCTTCGATTTTGGATCGTAGCAACTCTTAGTTGTGGGTAAGATCAGCTAAGGGAATCAAGTGCGTAGAGTCCTGCTGGGATTCAGAGGCATAAGGAACACGATTGTACCTTAATCGGTGTGAGATTGGTTAGGGATCAACTACATTCCAGTCTGAAGTTAACTTGCAGTAGGCTAGTGTCTGTAGCAGATTAATACAGTGTGGTATTCAAATCTGGACTAGGTCCCGGGGTTTTTCTGTATTTGCGGTTTCCTCGTTAACAAAACTTCTGGTGTTGAAGAAAACTTGAAGTGTTTTCATGGGTTGAAGAAAAACTTGAAAGCTTATTTCTTGATATTGAGTTATATATCCCGAAAGAACAAGAATCTTATAATAAGCTGAATCAAGTTATGATGAATAATATTCATGTTGAGGTTGATCTTGATTTACTAATTAGTGAGAGCAATGCTCCTTCTCTGGTTAATCCTATTGGTTGTAACAAACTAATCAAATTACAAGAGGAGTTTAAATCTCAGCCTTCTGACTGTATCATCTCAACGCATGATTTATTTCATTGGTCAATTCCTGATACACCTCATCAAGATAATAGTACCGTCTTCTTTTATGAAGAAGTTAGGACGTCTCTATTTATCAAAAGAGTTTCCCAACGCAGTACTAAAAATTATCTGCAGTATCTGTTTCTTATAAGTTGTAAACGAACAAATCAGAATCACAATTTCTCATGTGTTCTTTTTAAGATCTTTGAAAAACTTGTAAAAACATACCCTTGGGTTTCTCTCAATACTATAAGATGCAAGAGTAGTTGGAAAGAGACTCTCTCTTGGTGTCATGGTGTGCAAGGCTTTCTTGTAGTGTGTCTTCTTGACCGTGCAAAAAATTGCTCAAGAAAATATTTGTTGAGTGTTGCTCCAAATATTGTGTTTATTTTTTGACTCACAAAATAAACGAGCCTTTGCATGCACCCGTACGGTTCATGTTCTATGAACCATTGAGTGTGTTAACCGCGTTCCATAACGTTTTACCGATTCCAGTTCTACCGCTTAACACATAAAAAGAGGAAGAACACTTAGTTCTTTTCACATCTTCTTCTCTTCAGTTCGTGTATGAAAGAGAAAAACCCAAGAGTTCGCAAACTCTTAAATCACCAAAACCTCAATTCTCAATCTTTTTGAGTGTTCTTGGTATCATTGGGTTCGCAACAAAATTCTACCTCACGGGTTTGTCTTGGATTATTCTTTCCTTCAAGTTCTTAAGAGAAGCCCAGAGTGAAAATGGAGCTTCGCCACTTTCAACAATCTACCTGTTCAACTTTGTGTATCAAGGCTTATATGAGATGTATGTTACTGATGCTATACTATGTGCTTAATAGGAGAAGCTCCAAGGAACACAATCACATCATTTAACCATTTACAAGCCACATTCACCAGTTCTTAGCCTCTCTTTGATTTCAATGGCTTCATTCAGGAAGAGACTTAGTCTTATCCGGTGGTGAAGAATCGGGAAGATAGTATCAAAGGAGTTTGAACAAGAAAGGAACTGACACTTTTATGATCTAAGCTTACAAACTAGGTTCGTGGACGTAGAGGCTCGTGATTATTTTGTGGACATTACCACCACCACCCGTAATGCAGGCGATGTCGGCGAAAAAGGAAAGGAAACATTTGTGATAGAAGTCGGGACAAAAGCTAAAAATTTGAATTACAACTCTATCATCACTCTATCGCACAATCGAAGATTTTCATGACAATGTGCTCGAAGTCTTTGCGATCTGCTAATGATAAAGAAATAATGAGTGCAGTGAGAAGCCTTCTTTTCTTTCTGAATGAAGTGCCAAAAGGGAGAGAAACACATGATAGCCGTTGGTTGTGAAACTAGAGATTAACCCAAAACCGGTAGATGGGGAAGATGATGACGAGGAAGCTTGGTAATCACCTAATCGACACCGGAAGTTCGGTGAATATCCTCTTTTACCATACTTACAAGGCGATGGGAGGAAAAGATGAGATTTGATCCCTCGACATACAAGATATATGGCTTTAATGGCACTGCAAACAAACCAAAGGGAGAGGTTCACATGAGAATACCTCTACAAGGATTATCAACTCTTATTATGTGGTTGACGTGGAATCTCCTTATAATCGCTGATTGGGAGGCCATGGCTTCATGAAATCTTGGTAGTCAACATATCATCAATGTATAAAATTTCCACATCCAAATGGCATTGGTATTATACAGGGAGATTGGAAGGAGTCGCAACAATGTCATGAGGTCGATGTAGAAAGTTGCGAAGAAAGAAATGCCAAAAGAAAGGGTTGGAAGCAACATGTGAGAGATGAGCAGAGAAAGGAAAAGCGATGGTAGATGTTATAGAAGTAAGGAGTGAACATACCTCGCGAGGTGAATGCCTAGAAACAGTTGTTATGATAATAAAGGAGCGAAGGATATGAGGAACAAAAGGCATAAGAGTGAATAGTTAACAAAAGCGGAGGAAAAGTAGCAATTGAAGTAATGATGTGCGAGAATCTAGTGATCAAGGGTAAATGAGAATTTGATTAAGAAAGAGATAAAGACACAACAAATGAAATGGAATTTTGCGAATACTTAAAACAAATATTAACAAATAATGAAACATGAATGATTGAATGATTTAACAAAGATGAATGAGTAAATGAATGGGAATGAACCTTTATAGCGTACACCCTAGTTCGCGAATAACATTTCGTAAGAGGCAAATGTAAGACCTAAAGTCGTCATATAAGGGTATCTCTATTACGACATGGCTCGGGGGGGAAGGTTACAGCTCCTGAGTTGTCCGGAAGAGGTACCTTGGATTCCCAACTATATATATAAGGTTATACCATTCTTCAAAACAGACGCAAATGTCATGAGGCTATGTTTTTACTTGTCATATTTGTGCAATTATCCTGAAGGCAATAATACTAGCGAAGGTAAAAGGCGAGATCAATGGGTCTTTACAGTGTACGGACGTCTCACGATTTATCGCCGCAGCCGGCAATGTCATGAGGATTTATGTTCCTGCAAGATATCTAGTTCTACCGCTTAACACATAAAAGAGGAAGAACACTTAGTTCTTTTCACATTCTTCTTCTTCCTCATTTGCCTTATCATGCCATTCCCAAGATGTGTATGAAAGAGAAAAACCCAAGAGTTCGCAAACTCTTAAATCACCAAAACCTCAATTCTCAATCTTTTTGAGTGTTCTTGGTATCATTGGGTTCGCAACAAAATTCTACCTCACGGGTTTGTCTTGGATTATTCTTTCCTTCAAGTTCCGGAGCTTCGCCACTTTCAACTGTTCGTGTACCCGGTAAGTGCTTCTCTGGTTCTTAGCCTCTCTTTGATTTCAATGGCTTCTAGGAAGAGACTTAGTCGTGGTGAAGAATCGGGTTATCAAAACAGTGACACTTTTTATGATCTAAGCTTACAAACTAGGTTCGTGGACGTAGAGGCTCGTGATTATTTTGTAAAATTTAGTACTAAGAAGCCTATTATGGAGAGGATTTATAATCCTTCAGAACTTAGTGTAGATGGTCTTCCTGGTTTCTTCAAAAACCATAAGTAAGGTATTATTCTTCATCACATGGGAACATCACATATAGAAATGACTGCACAATTTTATGCTAACTTGCATGAAGCAGACACTGTCAAGTGGTCGTTCAGGACCATTGTTCGTGGTGAAGTTTTTGTTGTGAATCACCAAGTAATTTCTGAGCTGTTAAATTTATCCCGGGTCTGTTTCTTTCAAGTGCACAACCTAAGCATTTGAGACCTTCTGCAAATGAGCTCTCAAACTTTCTCCTTGCAAAGGGTGTTTCCTGGAAGGATGGAAAGATAGATGTTCATGATGATGCGTTATTTCTAAAAGTTGCGGTAAAACTACCGATGGCAAATTTGATGCCTAGCACTATTGACCGACTGTCATGAACCAGATCTCTTGTTGAATTGGTTCATTACATTGTTGAAGGGAGGAACATTGATTTCCGTGGCCTTGTTATTCGTCAGATGATAAGTGTAAGACAGACTTCAAATAAGACTCCTGGCTTTCCTTGTCTCATCTCAAGGATTTGCAGTCATTATGAAATTGTTTCTGTTGGAACCGGTCTTGGAGGACCAAAAGTCCTGACCATGAAAAACATCAAAAAGATGTGCAGAATTCCAGTTAGAACTCCAGTCAGAACTCCAGTCAGAACTCCAGCTCCTCCTACTTCTGAAATCATCCATCTTCGACAACAAGTTAATGTCAGTAGGAGCAATTGGATTATGCTTTACAAGCTTATCCAGAGTTGATTGAGATGTTTCATGAAATTGCTAGGGACTATTATAAGATGATTGGTTAATCTGTTTAATTGTTTCATTTATGTCTCTGCTTTTGGTATTTCATGTTGAACTTCTTATGTCGAACTTGTTAAACTATTATTCTTATGGTTGTAATGAATTTAATGGTATTTTAGCCTTGAATGATTTTATCTTTCAATTAAACTGCTAAATGTTTTAAATCCATGTGAAGTTTGGCTGATTATATGTCAAAAGTTTTAGTCTATTATATGTCATTATACAAATATTAATGGAAAATAGAATGAACTTTTGATAAAAAAGATTAAGTCTATGATACAAATATTGATGAAAATAGAATGAATCTTTGAATATTCCGCAGTATTGATCTTTCCCTAATCCACTTCTACGTGTAAGTATTATGTGGCTCTGTAAGTTCGCTTATGTTGATCATTTCCGATTAAATTAATCATGGTTTCCCTTGTGGTTAATTAATTGAGTTTTCTGGATACAAATTCATGCTTCATGTAATTTGTTAATGTCCAAAGAAATCATTCTTTTCTTTTAAAAGTAAGGTCGCTCATGTTGTTCTCTTGGGAATGAGATCAAATGGGGGAGAGTTCTTAATTGAACTTTTGCTTAATTGCCAAATCTTTGTGGGGAGTGTGGCTGTGGAATATTGTAGGAGTTATCTTGTATCTTTATAAACTTCTTTATGAATACACTAAGTTTCGACTATGTGAAATCATCGAAACAAAGTTGATAAGTTCTCTTTTAGTCATGAAGTATCTCTATGAGAATTTCATTATGATCCCGCTAGTTTTCGTACCTTTGCCAATTTATATTGACAAAAAGGGGTAGAATTATTGTGTAGTTCACACTACAAATACATATGGTTTACGGATCATTATGTAAGGGGGAGTGGTTTTCATTGTGAGATGAAGTATTGACTAAGGGGGAGTGATACGTATCACCATAGTATTGTTGTCAAAGTTGTGATGCAATTGGACTTTGATGTTGTGTAATAATACTATGACATTGTATAACAATGATTGAGAGCTATTGTTTTCTCATTGTTATGGCTACGGATCTTCAACAACTATGATGCTGAGTTGAACACGTTCAGAAATACTGGAGTACTTGGAAGTGACGAAGATTTCGATTAATGTTGAAGAACCAAGGAATTCAAGCATTTGGATGACAAGCTACAAAGTTTATTTATTTTGTAATCCATATGTATTGATAGTTTTGTCACTAAAATTGACAAAGGGGGAGATTGTTAGAGCACTGCTCGGTCGAACTCGCAAGCGTTGCTATCTCAAGCTTGTTTGTCAAGTTTAGTTGTCAAAACTATAAGTCTTGATTTCTAGCCTACTTATAGCTAAGTATCGGATTAGGATAAAAAGTGTAGTTGAGATTTAGACTTCACGGCGTTCATCGATTGAAGACAAAGAACTACTAAGGGGAGCTTGTGGAACTTCATTAACAAAAGGTATGTGGAGACTTGAACTCATCTATCACTCAAAAGTCTATCTACTCTGTCTCCTATTCGAGACAAAAGTCGTATAGCTATATAGACTTAAATTATACACATTTGATTTCGAGCTGAGTTTAACTCACTTACATATTTCTCGAAATACGTGTTTGTAAGCTTTCGCTTTAACCAAGTTCATCTTATATTCTTGACGAAAATCAAAAGATGATCATGTGAAAATCGCCTGGTAACATCTTATATGATTTGTGTGAGACAGTCATTTGGTGTAGACTCGGAATGTTTCGTATTGATCATTCGATCACTTGAAAATTGCTTTGAAGATAATAGTTTGTGTGAGACAGCTATTCCTGTCTTCTAAGAATGTTTCAATGATTGAAATGGGAGTTTGCAATCAATGATACCTTGGTAACAAAGCAGTCAATATTAAACGTTAGATGAAAAGCTGATTAGACTCAAGATAATATCTTTCAACCGTTAGATCGAACTTAGCTTGTTACACACAAATGAAAAGTGACTTCATTTAGATATGAGTAATCGTACCTAAACGTGTACACCTTGTTGGTTCAATCGATTCCAAGATTGTAAATATGAAAGAGGATTTACAAAGAAAAGATGTCAACATACTTTGAACACGAACAGTAACTCTTATCTTTTATTGTTCAAAGTTATTTCATAATTACTCAAGGAGATCCCTTTCCGAAATAAATTAAGAATCTTTTAATTAAGGTAACTCTTACCAGCAATTAAAGGCATATCTCTAGAGAATAAAAATTACTAATGTGCATTTACTGATTGGAGATTTTCTATTGAGAGATTTCAGAAAATATTTGACAAAGAATTTCCAGGAATTATGAAAACCGATTTGGGCATTTATTGCATATCTTGAGAATATTCGGTTTTGGAAATTCCTTGGTGTCCAAACATCCTTGGTCTATAAATACCTAGGTTTGCATTTCTAGCAAACCATCCTAAGAGCCAGGCAAACTTCATCTTTGTTGTTTCTGGTGGAGCCGTCTATCCGGAGAGGAAAGTACCCTAATTAGGCGAAATCTCTTACGATCGCTCGTTTAAAGACTTCTGTGGGATCAAGAAGCTCTACGAGTACCATTGGTGGGAAACTAGATAATTGCAGTTTATTAGTTTTCGATTGATTTGATTGACTAACAGTTGTTAAAATTTGATTACACCTAGTTTGTTTATTCTTGAGAATCTTCTCTTCTGATATAAGATTCACTCAAACTAGATCGAAGTGTCGACGAGATATTTAGAACTATTTGTAGATCTAAAGACATCTTGTGATAATCCATTGTTAACAAACTCCGTTCTGTGCGTGATTGATCACAAGATATTCAATTGGTGTTGTGCATGTTTAATTGAAGATTAAAGAAGATTTGAAGACGAAGAAGATTTCTGATTGGTTTCTCATATCTTTGTGTATCACAAACCTTGATCGGCTGGGATCCAACTAGAATCGGATTTATTCGATTGTTTAGTTGCATGATATCGGCGTCGCTTTATAGTTCCTTATTGGGTTATATATTGATTGATTGCAAATATAAACTCTGCTACTTCGGTAGTTGTTGGATAGATTGATCTAACCAGGCAAAGGAGTTTATTGGTTTAAATGGAAGAGCCTTTGCATATGACTTGAGATATCCTTATCTGGAGAGAATCAATAGAGTTGTTACCAAACAAATTTGTTTTTCCTTTACTGTTTGGAATACGATCCAAAGGAATTGTTCTAGTGCGTGCACTTATTGAATGTCGGAAGCGCAGATACTGAAGAAACTAAGTGAACTAGGTTTATTTGCTTGGTCTCAACTATACGAAGTTGGTTTAGATTTTGTATAGCGGCTTAATTCTGAGAGTATTCAATTCTGGACTTGGTCCCGGGGTTTTTCTGCATTTGCGGTTTCCCCGTTAACAAAATCTTGTTGTGTCTTTTACTTTTCTATTTCCGCAATTATAATTGTTTATTATAATTAAAAGTAAAATTGATAGGTGTATAAAACACCTTGATATTTATCTATTGTTTATGCTTTCTTCGCAAGTTTTCGTGTGAATTAGGTATTTTATGTGTGCTTTTGAGTTTTACAGGTGTTTCGGAGTCATTGACACAAAAGAGGAAGAAATAGGCACAAAAAGGCAAAAGCGGCATTTCAGAGGCGAGTGATATTGCAAACCGAGCCAAAGATAAGGGGCAACTGCTGGGTGGCCCGTATCCACTATTGGGGTGCTAATAACAATTCCACTTCACAGGGCCTTATCTAGATCGAAATTGAGAAATTGGGATCATTTTTCCCTTCCTCTATTGTTATTATCTGCTGCTGTAAAATCTTGGGTTCAATTGAATCTGAGAGATGGTTCGATTCGTGAAAGGATTTGATTCTGCTGTGAAATGAATGGATGAGTTTAACTTGGGTTTGAGTTTCAGGTGAACAAGAGAAGAGTTGGTTCGATTCAGAGAAGATAGGGGTCGAATTAGGGATCAAGGGGTTCTTCTGAAGCTAACAAGGGAAGAGATGGAAATGGTTAAAGTGGATGGATTTTGGGTCAAATTTGTGAATGAGAGATGAGCAATAAAGGGGATCTGTAGCCTTGAAAGAAATGGGTTTGAATTCATGGTAGTTTTGAGCTCGATTTAAGATAGAATATGTTGCGTGTTATCTGTTGAACTGTAGTGGCTTTAATCATAGTTTTTGGTGGAGTGGGAAGCGAGAACAAACCAAGTTTGCTGCCAGTAAAAAATTTGTTGATTGGAAGAGAAATTGCAGGCGTTCTTTGAGCTCTGTAATGGAATGGGTTTCTGTTCAACACTATTTTGGACAGAGTTTGAGCTCGGCGTAACGGGGAAGGAGTTGATTTGTGCAGCTTCAAGGAGCAGCCAGTGCATAATCCACATCAGTTTTCAATCTGCACACAAGCTGTTCGAGAAAATATCGGAAAGAGCAGTGCTTCACATCTTCAAGTTCAGCAGCGACCAGCTTAGGCTGACAGATACAGAGGCTTGTACACAGTGCGATGGTGGTGGAAGTGGAGAACTGTTGGTGTTGAGAATAGCAGTTGAATAATAAGGAGATCGCAGTTACAAGAATGGGTCTGAGTGACTGGTACAGAATGTGATGTTTCTGAGCTAATGGGTTAATGGAATTGCAAGTTGCCTGAAGAAATGGAGATGTTGTTCTGTGATTGTGGTTTGGTTTCATTGGCATTAAGGGTTTGAAAAGAATATGGCCTGAGTTTGATGAGTTCTCGCTGCAATTGAGTCTGAGATTGAATTGGTTGCAATGGCTTGAGCCAGGGTGCAGTTACAGATGGGGTTAGACCTAGTAATGGGATTAATGGCTTAAGGCAGAGCTGTAACTGGTGTTGGCTTGGGTCTGCGAAGCACAGTGGGTGTTGCTGGTAACTGGAGATTGCAGCTGTAATATGGAGGAGTTTGTGCTATAGCTGGAGATTGCAGAGATTGATTGCAGCTGCAGCTGAATGCTTGAGAATTGAGCAAGAACTGCAGATGTTTGTAGCGTGAGTGGTTGCAGGCAGCTGCGATAGAGCTTGTGGCAGTCAGCCAAGAGAAGAGATGGAGCTACATGTGTTGATTTCCAAGGATTGTGTTATGAGCATTTATGTGTTGGTAATGAATGAGCTGAATTTGTAGAGAAATGATGTGCAGCTGCTACTGAACATGATGGAGTTGTGGGTCTGGCAGAGAATGAGAGCTGAGATTATGGCGAAATTGTCTTGGTGCTGGAGTCTGAGTATGGAGAATGGTGGAGAAGCTACAGATATAGAGAGTGGTGATGATGAGAATGAAATGAGGACTGCAATTGCAGGTCATGGGCTGGTGATTTTCCGGAGGTTTAACCGCAAAGCGGGGATGGAGAATTGCAGTTCAAACTGTCTCAGTGATGCTGTTGTTCTGTGTTCAATGTATGAGCAGGAGGTAATGGGTTGGTGTGTGAGTGCAAGATGGTGAATGGTGCTACATGCTAGTATTTTGCAGGACTGAACTGCAGAAAATGGGAGATTGCAGGTGCATCCACTGGTGCTTGTTGTGGGTTGCTATACAGGGAAGATTGAGAAGCTATGAAGCTGATGTGGCAGGTCTGATTTTGCAGTAAGTGTAGCATGTGCTTGATGAATGGAATTGGGTAGAGCTGAGATTGGAAACTGCAGCATTGGTGGTTTTGGATTGTGAAAGTATGGCCCGAAATAGATTCGACAACCAAAGCTGCAGAAATTGTGCGAAAACGGAGCAGAAATGGCGAGCCGGTGGTGCTACTTCCGGTTGTCGGATTTCGGAATGGAAAGTGGGAATTGCAAAGTTTCACTGAATCATGAAGGGTGTATATGTTGGATGCAAGAGTTGGCGGCTGGAGATATGAGCTACGCGTCACACTTTTGGGTACGTTTACGCAAGAAACAAGGAATTGGCTAAAATGGTGTTTGTGAATGTTTAAACTGCAGAGAAGTAGAGTTGAGCTCCTGAGATTATACATTTAGCTGGTGACATCTTCCAATGATATCTCAGGTGGCCAGAGACAAATTTCCGGTGACAAATTCCGGCAACCTGCGACCAGATTCCGGCGATGACGTCATCAATTCCGACGGACAATTTTGGACAGAGATTTTCACACGGGTATTTTCCACACATGGGCTTGGTGGACTACTTGGAGATGGGTTTTGAGAAGACCTAAATTTGGAAAGAGTATCCTTTTGGAATGGGAGAAGCATATAAATAGAAAACTCTTTCTCTAAACCTAGATATCTCCATTAGGGAGGCTTCTACTTGTTTTCTAGGGTTTCACATGATAGATTCTTCTAAACTCTTTGTGATGATTTCCAAAAACACAAGTAGTTGATTTATTTTTATTGGTTAAAGATGTAGTTGGATTTTGCAACCAAGTTATGATTTTTATGAATTAGTTTTCTCTCAATATTATCGTTTGATTTCTACGGGTTATAATAATTGCATGATTGATGTATTGCAATATGATTGAATGTTTGTTTAGTTAAGTCTAGAATTAATTGAACTCACATCCATATCTATAACTATTTTAGGGTTCATCATCGAGCGACAACCTTGAATACGAGTAGCATGATATGATTATGGTTTGTAGTGATACATCCTTGTAGTCATATGTAGAAATTGACCTTTGTTCGAATTGTGTGCGCAATGTATTACAATTGCATTGATTAGCCTATTTTTGAAACTTAATGCTCCTAGGAATTGAACTTAATTAGCGCAAGGCGTTAGGTTATTCTTTAGGTAGAATTCACATACGCAGCTCTAATGTGTGTGTTGATGACTTAGGAAATTTACGGAGTATTCTTGCAATAAGATATTCTAGGGCTTTGGATGATAGCGAGATTATATACGAATTCTAATCGTACATTCAAAACTTGTTTACAATTGAAGATGAAACCTTTATCCAATATTTCACAACCTTGATTTGCATGTTTTGCCCCCATTGCTTTACATAAGAAACCGAAACATATTGACAACCTAAGTCCTCTCTGTGGGAACGATCCTTTCTTGCCCTTGCTATATTATATATTTTGAGTAGTGAGAAAGTAATTTATTTTTGACGCATACGACAGCGATCAAAAATACACAAACGTTAAATCCGTATTACTTGAAAGTGATCCTATAGAGTTTGGTTAAGTCTCAACCTATTATCAAGTAATCACACTTTTATTGTTGTATTGTCTCGATCTCGTATCCATAGACGATCACACAAAGTGTGAACACCGATTTGTCGTATTGTCTCGACCTTGGCCATAGACAATCACTTTCAGTAAGAGGACTTATAGGTGGATATTTTAAAGATTGTGGTGTATTTGGGTACCCTCGTCTTTCAATACTTAATCCAGAAAAATAGACATCAATCTTTTGATTTGCTTCAATTATTGTATTAGGTGTATTTTTGAATAAAATTATCATTATTTATGAATAAAATTATTTCTTTATAATTTTTCTTGTGATAGTTACCGATTACATAGCCTGTGAATAAATGTTTATATTTTTGCTATGTGTATTCGGTTTATGGGATGTCTGATTTCGGTTTTCACAACCTTAATATTCAGTCTCATATGATATAACCCTTATGGTTTGTGTGGATTTTTGATTTAGCGGGATTAAGTTCTAGCCCATGTTGGTAGGCTTTATCAAAGGATCATAAGGTGTTTTGTTTGAAACTCATATGTGAAAAGTCACAATATGTTGAATCAATTTATGTTTACATGAGTTGTGTTTAGCATAACATATGTGTTTCGGGTTTTCAACTTTTGCTATTGGCACGCATTAGTTAAAACCGTTTCAACCTTTCTATGGTAAATGTTGCCTTTGTTGTTGTTCATTTGTTCTTGCAAGAGGATGACAACATACTGGGGGACAGTTCTAACTTGAACTTGCGCTTAATGATATATATTTCTGGGGAGAAGAAGCTGCGGAATCTGAGGTAACAAATTTGTTAGTTAATCGTTTTCTTGTTTAAGAAAAGCTTGTTTATATTGCATATATTTTTCTTTTGCTTAAAAAAATTTCGGTATAATTGATTTTTCATTATTGTTTATGGATGTATGTTTGTGATCATTCAATTATTTCCGGTTAAGAAAAATTGTGTCAAATTATTTGGCTTATTGTTGGGTATCAAGTGTTTTTGCTTGATGAAATTCAGTGCAATTGCGGTGTTATAATGTCTATGTTTGTTTCAATTGCTTCCGGTTAAGAAAATAATTGTGCAAGTCAATTTACAAGATTATTTGTTAGTCCAAATCGATTTTGGATATGAGAAACTAAGTTAATTCTGATCTTAGTTAGACTTATCAAATTGGAGGATTTGGTTATTCAAGTCTAACCGAATGCCTTGACAAGAAAACTAGTTAACTAACCTAGTGTTTGTCTTATCTAAAGAGAAAGGTCTAAGTTATTATCTGAATAATTAGAGCCTAAGAAGAAAAATAAAGTTAATTCTGATCTTTATTTTGGTCTTATCAAAATAAGCGATTGCATGTTTGCAATCGGTTTAACAAGGGAATTAAGTTTCTTAGTCGATTTGTTAAACTATTAGGGAAAATTGCTTCAGGAAATTGTTTCCTTGATAATATATTAAAACTAAATTACTTGTAGTTTCGGTTTTAATATTGGTTATCTAAAGTGGTATGTGAAACCTTTGTGCTTAACTCTTATAGGTTGTTTACAAGTCTTTTAGATGTGTAAGATCCTTTCGGTTTGCCATTTAGTTGCTCGAACCTTTGTCATTTTGTGACAAAAAGGGGGAGAAATATATGGAGTAAACAAGTGATTTGCAATCACTAATGAAAGGACAATTGTGCTTAAACGTTATATCTAACAAAAGCATAAAGCATTGACTAAGGGGGAGAAACATATCATATTGCTGTTTTAGTATCCTGACTACAAAAAGGGGAATAACAAAGATGTTTGGATTGAATATCTATCTATCTTTCCTTTAGGGGGAGTATAAGCTTTGTTATTCAAATGTCAACAACGATATTTATTGATTGAATATATGCAGGTTATTGTGCCGTTGAAACTTGGAATCAAGCGTATGTAAAATGAATTCTTGTATTTGTTTATCCATATGTAATAAGAGTTTTGTCACTAAAATTGACAAAGGGGGAGATTGTTAGAGCATAGCTCGGTTGAACTCACCAAGCGTTGGTATGTCAAGTTTGGTTGTTATATTTTAGTGACTCAAAATTCATCTAAAGTCGCTTGATTGTATACTAGAGTCAACTTCGTTTAGGTTGGACTAGAAAATCTAGGAATGTTGAGACATACAAGTATTACTACGAAGACCTGAAGAAAGTGAAGAAGGAGCGAACTACAATGACAACATCATCCTTCCTCTTGAGGTTAGTAATATTGACTTGAACTTATTTCATTCCTAACTTATCTTTCAAGTCGTGCTATATTGAAAACATAACTGCGAAGCTGTATATATTGTACATATTGTATGATACTCTAGTGATGTGACATGGTCATACTTGTATGATCATAGTTTTAGGGAATTAGACTACGAAGTATAACGCTTATGTTTTGAACTTTGTAGATATGACAACGACATAATCTTGTATATACTGTTATGATTATGTGAATGGGTTATGGTGAAGATTTCATCCTAGGAAATAATGTTTTACATTTGCTTAAAGGAATTACACTCATGAACTTGTTTTATGAATCGAAAGGGAAATCGCTAGGCTTATTGGTACGGCTAGTCATTGCAAATCTTTGGATTACCAATATGTAGAACCGATCGTAACTTTGTTATGTATCTTGGTATAACTAATCACAATGCCTGACTTATGATTTGGTATGACTAGTTTTTATTAATTAGTGTAACCGATCCTAAGTAATCACCATGAGATGGTATGATCGATATTTGTAATTGGTGTGGCCGATCCTTGTAACTGGTGTGACCGATCACCGTGTGTGTGTGTGTGTGTGTGTGTGTGTGTGTGTGTGTGCAATTGATCATTATAATCGGCGTAACCGGTCATGGTAATTGGTGTGATCGATCACAAGCATTACCATGAGTATATGGTAACCGGTTCTGGTAATTAATGTAACCGTTCCTGTTAACTGATATAACCGGTCATGGTAACTTATGTGACCGATTACAAGTATTTCTATATTAAGGTATAACTTATCCTGGTAATTGGCGTAACCTGGTAACTGGTATGACCGATCACAAGCAATACCATGAGTATATGGTAACCGGTCCTAGTAATTAATGTAACCGATCCTGGTAACTGATGTAAGCGGTCCTGGTAACTTATGTGACCGATTACAAGTATTTTCATATTAAGGTATAACCGATCATAGTGATTGGTAAAACCGATTGAATCCATGTATGTGATTTGATATTTGATCAACCACATAGTGATCTTATAATACAGGCGAACCAATTTTAAACTTGGTTGGAAGTGTGGTATAACCGATTCCAAGAATGTAAATCCATGAAAATATGAATAAGGATTTACAGTGAAAGATGTCAACATACTTTGAACACGTTCTGTTAGAGCACTGCTCGGTCGAACTCACATGTGTTGCTATCTCAAGCATGTTTGTCAATTTTAGTGATCAAAACTATAAGTCTTGATTTCTAGCCTACTATAGCTAAGTCTCGGACTAGGATAAAAAGTGTAGTTGAGCTCAAGAACTCCATGGCGATCATCATACAAGACAAAGAACTACTCAACGAACTGGTGGAACTTCATCGACTAAAAGGTATGTGGAGACTTGAACTTATCTATCACTCAAAAGTCTATCTAATCTATCTCCTATCTTGAGACAAAAGTCATTTTTCTATATAGACTTTGATTATACACAATTGCTATTTCGAGCCGAGTTTATCTCACTTATCTATTTCTCGAAATATGTGTTGGTAAGCTTTCGCTTTGACCAAGTTCATCTTTACCTAGTGATGAAAGTCATGTTATGTTTCAATTACTTGAAAATGGCTTTGACGAAAAATAGTTTGTGAATAACAAATATATAACGACCTCTAAGAATGTTTCAATGATTGAAAAGAGATTTTAGATTATATAACCATTGTTGGATATAAGCATTGTGTGGAACCACATACATGTATAAGTCCTTATTCCTTGATCCGATGTCTGTGTACTTTGCTGCTTAGGAAACCGGAACAAGAGTCCCCGAACCCAGTCCGCGTACTGTCGGAGGTTCTCTTCTCGAGAAAATCTGCTGGAGTTTGTAAACTTGTTACAAATTTATTCCGGGTACTTAAGTCTGCGTACCTAGTCCGCGTACTTAGGTTGGTTATATTCTAAAAATGATTATTCTGAACTTATACTTATATTAACTAAGGAATGCAAGTTTGCAAACCGTGGCTATAAAGTTCATGAATCGATTCGAGTGAATCAAATCGTTTTTGCTTCGATTGTGTCTTGTATACTTCTATGAGATCTAAGCAATTGAACAACTCTCTAACTAGTTCATTTGAGTCATTTGAACTAGTTATGATGAAGAAGAATATGGTTAATATAAAAGTTCTCATATGGCTAACCATTTGGTTAACTACTGTTGAACCAACGAATGTACATGTTTGGATACGGTTACACAAACCTAAAAACGTGCATTTCATTTGTGTGTAACAAGCTAAGTTTTCGATCTAACGGTTGAAAGATATTATCTTGAATCTAATCAGGTTTTCATCTAACGGTGAATATTGAATGCTTTGTTACTAAGCTAACATTGATTGCAAACCCTGATTTGAAAGACTATATAAAGGAGAACTCTAGCAACTGGGAAACCTAATCCCCACACCTCCTGTGTGATACTAGTTATATAAGCAAGAGTCGATTCTCCTTTAACCTTAGGTTTCTACCGAGACCCTATAGGTTAACGACTTGAAGACTTCATGAGGTGATTGATAATACTAGGTTGTTCTTCGGGAATATAAGTTCGGGTTATCAATTGGTTCCCGTTCACCTTGATTTATCAAAATACGGAACAAAACTCGTAGTTATTTCTGTGGGAGACAGATTTATCTATTACCGTAGACTTTTTTGTGTGATACAAATTTGTTTATTCAAGTCTTCGACTTTGGGTCGTAGCAACTCTTAGTTGTGGGTGAGATATGCTAATGGAATCAAGTGCGTAGTATCCTGCTGGGATCAGAGACGTAAGGAGCGCAACTGTACCTTGGATCAGTGTGAGATTGATTGGGGTTCAACTACATTCCAGACCGAAGTTAGTTTGTAGTAGGTTAGTGTCTGTAGCGGCTTAATATATTGTGTGTTCAATATGGACTCGGTGTCTGTGTTACTTCTGCATTTGCGGTTTCCTCGTTAACAAAACTTATGGTGTCTGTGTTATTTCTTTTCCACATCATATTTTGTTATATGATTGAAATATCACAGGTTGTGCGTTTGAATCAATCAATTGGGAAATCCGACCTTTGGTTATTGATTATAAAAATTGATGTATCCTTGAACATTGGTCTTTGGTACCGTTCAAGTGATTTCTCTTGTATTCAATTAGACTCACAGATTTCTATTTTCTTGAGTAAGAATTGAATCAAGAAAGAGACATATAACTCCTTGATATACTTTATTAAGATTGAGTCTAGTTGATTCTCTTGAAAGTATATTAGAGTTAGTCCATACAGATTGCTAATCGAAATATTGGGTGTGGTTGTTGTACCCCCTCTTTTTCAATTGGTATCAGAGCAGGCAAACACGTTTAAAGACCTTACAAGTCTGTGTTTGTAGCGATCTGACTCTATGGACAGGAATTCTATCTCCACAAACATACCACCAGTCTTCGATGGCTCAAACTACTTATGGTGGAAAATTGCTATGCGTGCTTTTCTTCAAGCTCGTGATTTTCAAACATGGGTACGAGTTGTTAATGGCTATGATCCTCCGGTTAATACAGAAGGCGATGTATCTATACCGAAGGATATAGGTAGATATAGTCCAGAAGAAATTCTTGCTGCCAAGCATAATTCTGACGGCTTAAATGCTATCATTCATGCCATTACCCCAGATCTTCAGCATCATGTGCCTATGTGCACTAAGTCTAAAGAAGCCTGGGATATCTTAGAAACTGTATTTGAAGGGAATAACAGTGAGAAAAAAGCTAGGCTTCAAAACCTAAATTCTGATTGGGAAAACCTTCGTATGGCAGATGAAGAAACGTTTGACGAGTTTAATCACAAAGTGTCTAAAATTGTTAATACATCTTTTGCATTGGGTAAGACTATTCCTGAAAAGGACATTGTGATGAAAATTCTTAGATCGTTGCCATCTAGATACGATTCTAAGAAGCATGCGATCGTTGAAGGAAATAATCTCGCAACGCTTTCCAGAAATACTTTGGTTGGGCAGCTAAAGATCTTTGATCATGAGCATACGTCCAAGTCTGGCAAGGATGTTGCTTTCAAATCACTAAAGAACACTAAACTACTTGATAAAAGTAAAAGTGTTTATATCTCTGAAGATGATCTTTCTGAGGCTGATTCATCGGATGAAGATCTTGGCAAGTCAGTCTCGTTGATCACAAGACAGTTTAGGGATCTTCTTTTGAAGATAAGTAAACGGTTTTCCAGAGATAAATCCAAGTCGTCATATAAACCTCATAATCGTGTTCCTCCTAAAAATAGGGATATTGATGAAACTGATGACGAGGATATGCCTCAGCGCTTTAAGTGTAAAGGCTTTGGTCATTTTGCAAATGACTGTCCAAATCGAAAGAAATACACTGGGAACAAAGGTCTTGCTGCAACTCTTGATGAAATATCTGACAGCTATGATTCTAATGAAGACGAGAAATCAAGTGTTGCACTTCTTTGTGAAAATATTGATTTTGATAATTGTAGCAATACACACATCAATCTTGATATTCTTTCAGAAGAAAACTCAATCAATCTGGAAGGTAAAATTGACCCCTTCTTTGAAAACACTGTGCATGATGTTTCAGGTTCCACTATGTGTCTAGTTGCTTGCACATCTCAGATACCTAAATTATATTCAATATTGACGTTCTCATATTGTTCACTCAAGGGTCATGAACTATCAAAGTGTCACAAGTACAAACACAAATTGAGACATGTCAACAAACTTCAACGAAGAGCAAATCGATTAGCAAACAAGCTTAAACTCGCTCAGAAGACTGCTGAGGTATGTAATATTTTATCTTCTTCTAAGAAGTTAGTTTTCAAGAACATTAGAGAAGAAAATATGGTCAAATCGTTTTGATAGACAGAGGTCTGTGGATTCCTCTCATGAGGAACATGGTGGACAAATTGTTGTTCACCGCAACACAACTTGATTGTGTTGATTTGAAAATCTTGTCTCATGTGCCTGATCAAAAGATACAATATTGTGTACCTCTCAGGCTTTAGGAAAAGTGTGTTTTCTTCTTTTCTTAGTTTTTTTTTTTAATTCCCTGTCTATCAATAAAGGAGGGTCATTCTCGACAATTCTACTCTCTCTAGGGTTCAAAATTTTGCGTGCATGAACCTGTTAAAGGTTAACCCTATATTCCTTTTTCCTTCCCTGAAACTTCTTTTATCTTAAGACTACTTGTTGAGATTGTGATTTCCTCTCACAAACCCATACGTTTATGGATACTCCAAGCATCATGTCTTCTGATGGAAAATATGTTAATATGATTGTCAAGCCATCAATCATGAAGGAAAAAGAGAAATCTTCGTTATCTCCGACATTGAAAAGAAAAAGAAGGAATATGAGGAAGCCTAGAGCTGTTCCTTCAAATTCTCAGAAGTTTTCTGATGTTCTTGAAGTGTTGAAGGAGACGCAAAAGGAGATTCAACAAATAAAGGCTATTGTGTTTAAGACTCATGAGATTCAGAAGGCCCTGGTTCGACATCAGTCAAGAAGGTTTATTGATATTAACTCTTATCTTCATGAACCTTATGTCCCAATGGTTGTTGACGACAAGGATTTCGGGGACGATAAAGAATTCTTCAAAGGTCTTAACATCTAGTAAATCTTCTTTTCTTGTTTTGTTAGAAGAATAACTAGAGTTTTGAATAGCCATTGTGATTACACATAGATATGTCCAACTTTTTCATCTTCATGTTTTTAGGTTTATTTGTTTAAATTCTAAAAAAATTGTTTGGAAGATGATTTTTGTTGTATTAATCTTTATGGTTTCATATATTGCAATGGGATATGTGTGTTTGCGTCCGTGAACTATGATTGTCCCATACCTTGTCAAAAGTTAAGTCTTTCGTATGTCGATATGCATGTATTGATAAAAGAATGAATGAACTTTTGACATCACAAAAGTTTGAAACCTATTATGTCATTATGCAAATATTGATGGAAGATAGGGTGAACTTTTGTTTACGAGGATTATGTCTGATGTATGTCATTGTGCAAATAGTGATGGAAAATAGAATGAATCCTTGATTATTCCGCAGTATTGATCTTCCCTGATCCATATTTTATGTATATATTGTGAGGCTCCGTAAGTTCTCTTATGTTGAGCATTTCCAATTAGATTAATCACGGGTCTTCGTGTGGTTAATTTAATTGAGTATTTTTGGATTCAAATTCATATTCGTATGTGATTTGTTATGTCCAAAGAAATCCTTCTTTTCTTATGAAATTAAGGTCGCTCTTGTTGTTCTTTCGGGAATGACATTTTATGGGGGAGAGTTCTTAATTGAACTTGTGCTTAATTGTCAAATCTTTATGGGGAGTGCGGCTGTGGAATATTATAGGAGTTTTCTTGTATCTTTATAAACTCCTTGATGAAAGTATTTAGCTTCGGCTATATGATTGCATCTAAATAAGTTGATATGTGCTTACTTTTGGTCATGAAATGTCTCTTTGGAAATTTCATTAGGATCCCATTTTCGTACCTTTGCCAATTTTATTGACAAAAAGGGGGAGAATTAATGTGTAGTTCACACTATGGTTTTTGGATCATTATGTAAGGGGGAATGGTTTCCATGTGAGATGGAGTATTGACTAAGGGGGAGTGATACATATCACCATAGTATTGTTGTCAAAGTTGTGATAAATTGAACTTTGATGCTGTGTAATAATACTATGACACTGTATAACAATGATTGAGAATTCTTGTTTTCTTATTATTATAGCTACGGATTTTCAACAAAGATGATGCTGAACTTACAACCTTTGGGATCATTGGAGTACTTGGAAAAGACGAAGATTTCGAGTAATGTTGAATATTAGACATGTGGAAGAAGAGCTACAAAAGTTTATTTATCTATTTTTGTATTCCATATGTATTGATAGTTTTGTCACTAAAATTGACAAAGGGGGAGATTGTTAGAGCACTGCTCGGTCGAACTCTCATGCGTTGCTATCTCAAGCATGTTTGTCAATGTTAGTGATCAAAACTATAAGTCTTGATTTCTAGCCTACTATAGCTAAGTCTTGGACTAGGATAGAAAGTGTAGTTGAGCTCAAGAACTCCATGGCGATCATCATACAAGACGAAGAACTACTCAAGGAACTGGTGGAACTTCATCGACTAAAAGGTATGTGGAGACTTGAACTTATCTATCACTCAAAAGTCTATCTACTCTATCTCCTATATTGAGAAAAAAGTCGTTTGTCTATATATACTTTTATTATACACATTTGCTATTTCGAGCCGAGTTTATCTCTTTTATCTATTTCTCGAAATATGTGTTGGTAAGCTTCGCTTTGACCAAGTTCATGTTTACCTAGTGAGGAAAGTCATGTTATATTTCAATTACTTGAAAATGGCTGTGGCGAAAAATAGTTTGTGAATAATAACTATATAACATCCTCTAAGAATGTTTCAATGATTGAAATGAGAGTTTAGATTATATAACCATTGTTGGATATAAACATTGTGTGGAAACGCATACATGTATAAGTCATTATTCCTTGAACCGAAGTTTGTGTACTTTGTCAAGTTGCGCTTAGGAAACCGGAACAAGAGTCCGCGAACCCACGTCCAATTGCAGATCATTAACGGAGGTTCTCTTCTCAAGAAAATCCGCTGGAGTTTGTAAACTTGTTACAAACTTATTCCGGGTACTTAAGTCCGCGTACTTAGGTTGGTTATATTCTAAAAACGACTATTCTGAACTTATACTTATATTAACTAAGGAATGCAAGTTTGCAAACCGTGGCTATAAAGTTCATGAATCGATTCGAGTGAATCAAATCGTTTTTGCTTCGATTGTATCTTGTAAACTTATATGATATCTAAGCAATTGAACAACTCTCTAACTAGTTCATTTGAGTCATTTGAACTAGTTATGGTGAAGAAGAATACGGTTAATATAAAAGTTCTCATATGGCTAACCATTTGGTTAACTACTGTTGAACCAACGAATGTACATGTTTGGGTACGGTTACACAAACCTAAAAACGTGCATTTCATTTGTGTGTAACAAGCTAAGTTTTCGATCTAACGGTTGAAAGATATTAGCTTGAATCTAATCAGGTTTTCATCTAACGGTGAATATTGAATGCTTTGTTTCTAAGCTAACATTGATTGCAAACCCTGATTTGAAAGACTATATAAAGGAGAACTCCAACAACTGGGAAACCTAATCCCCACACCTCCTGTATGATACTAGTTGTATAAGCTAGAGTCAATTCTCCTTTAACCTTAGGTTTCTACCGAGACCCTGTAGGTTAACGACTTGAAGACTTCATTGGAACTGAAACAGAGAAAACTGGAATGAACTGAGCCGAGATCAACGACTCAGGTAAAGATATCATCATAACCATTGATTCTCGGCTAATGTAACAATTTCATCTCGAACACCGACCAAACTGTTATCCATTACTATCTATATATGACAAATTTAACCTAAAACTATTTTTTTTTCTCATCTTCTTTGCAAGGATCTTCTCCTCTCCCTCACTGTTACCACCACTATTCACCATCATATTATCGCTGCCATCATCTCCAACAAGACCACCACAATCACCACCTTCCTTCTATTCTTCTTCTTTGATTACTTATTCTTTTTATTACTAATTTTCAACATAAGCCAACACCACCTGCTACACCACCTTCACTAGCACCATCATCTCCATATTTTTCTTCTTTCTTATGTTTACAGTAAATCATAATTTTTAATTAAAAAAACTTTTTTCTTACTATAATGCAAGCCAAATTTCGATTCGATTGATCAAAATTTATAACTTTTGTTATCAAATATGAAATGAGTTCCTCGTGACTATGCTGAATTTCAATAGAAATTAGAAAGTGATTTGGAATCAGTTGAACTTTTAAGGTAAAAACAAGAAAAACATTACCAAACCGGACCAATTCGAACCGGTCTAAAACCGAACCATGACTTGGTGTCTTGGTGACCTATGTTATGGTTTTACTTTAGGATAAGTCCTATGGTCTTCTAATCTAGCATCTAGATTGGCAGCTAGATGTTTGTGGGTGAAAATCGCTTCTACTGATTTTGGTAATTTCGGGTGTGTGGATGAGAAACGAATCTAAACCCTAAACAATGCACTGCACGGGAGTACTTTTGATTCGAGAGATCAATCTGTACAATCCTGGACTAAACCAAGAAATGGCCATTCCAGGCTTGCTTCGGTCACAAAGTGAAGGAGAAGGGTTGGTCTTAGGGAGGGAAGCGAAAATTGTGTTGAGACCAGAATAGTTGATTCTGAAGGTGTGGTTTGTTTTATGACTTGTATCGGAAGTAGAACTGGTTAGCAGAAGGTGATTTCTATATACTGTATTGTTGCCGATCAAAACTTGTCGTTTGGTGAAAATAGGTGAAGCCTATTTATACAAGTCATATTGAAACGTACCCAGGTATCGTAGGAAGTGGAAACGATTGAGTGGTGGAAGAATAGAGTAACGTGTAACCGTCAGACGTTATGCTTCCATGATGAGGGAAGTGAATTCGTGTAACTGTCAGTCATTACGCTTCCATGATGAAGGAAATGAATTGTTTACATCGTTACTTTTCACCACCACTAATTGTCCTACTTCATGACACTTTCTTGTAACGGGCGCATTGCACGCCGCACGCTGTAAACCGCCAGACCAATACCCTGATGAGTATCCCCCAGTTTGTGACATGTTTGATGTCTCGAGTGTTTTCGTGGAAAAAGTGTAGTAGGTTGCTATGTGTGTCAAGTCAAATTCAAAAGACTTTGCCATAGGGAAATAGCATGTGATGCTATTAGGCTTGCCTTGGTCGGCCGCATAAACTTGCCACAAGTCCGTCAGTTTGGTGGCGAACTTGAATGGCTGAGATTACATCTCGTGAGGAAGGGTAGCCATTGATTATGGACACATATTTGTTGTGTAACAAAGTGGCGTCATTAGCATAGTGGCGCCTGGCGTAGCGGGTTGCCTGGGACTTGCCGCAAGTCCGTCAGTTCAGTGGCGAACTTGGATGGCTAAGATTGCATCTCATGAGGAAGAGTGGCCATCGATTATGGCCGCATCTTGTTGTATAGCGAAGTGGCACCATTGTCATAGTAGCGCCTAGTGGAGCCATGGCATAGCGGCATGCTAGTGGCGCCATGGCATGGCCACGCCTGTGGCGTTGTATCATGTCCAAAGCTAAGGTTTGGCTCCGTGGACAAAATTAGGGCTTGACGGCGTGGCCAAGGCTAGGATTTGGCGTCGTGGTAAGAATTAGGGCTTGGCGATGTGGCCAAGGCTAGGATTTGGCATCGTGGTAAGAATTAGGGTTTGGCGACGTGGCCAAGGCTAGGATTTGGCGTCGTGGTAAGAATTAGGGCTTGACGGCGTGGCCAAGGCTAGGATTTGGCGTCGTGGTAAGAATTTTGGGCTTGGCGGCGTGTCCAAGGCTAGGTTTTGGCGCCGTGGTAAGAATTAGGGTTTGGCGGCGTGGCCAAGGCTAAAGTGGTATGCTACCGCGGAAGAGTGGCATGTTGGCATGCCGTTCAATATGTTGTTATGGTAAGGTGCGTTTGGCTTGCCAGTTAGTATGGTGGCGCGACAGGGTGCGTTTGGCCTTTAATGTATGGTGGCAAGTTTGGAGTGACTTGATTGGCCGAGGAAAGGGGTCGGCCAAACATAAGGCGCATCTACACTTCTGGTGAGAGTGTGGCGGCTTTAGAGCGACCTAATTAGTCGATGGGAAGTGGGGCCGGCGAGTATGGGCCCAGCCGCAACTTATGTGCGTGTGGCAAATTTGTGGCGACACGATTGGTCGAGAGAAATAGGGCCGGTTTAGGAAGGGGCGTGGCCAATAGAAAGTGGCGCCAGTTGGCCTAAGGCATGGCCACGCCTCCCTTTGCTGCTGGGGCTCCCTGTTTTCTGATTCTGAGCAAGGCTTTGCACCTGCTAATCCATGGCGGATTAGTTACCTAGTTTGCCTAGGTTTAATTTCGACAAGCAAGGTCTGATATACTGCACGAGGCGCAAAAACCCTAACTTCTGCAAGTTAGTCAGGTAAATTGATTGAATTCTATGTGTTGACATAGAGTCTTTTAAGTTCATTGTCAGAGAGCAGCATGTTTTTTCTAATTGAATACCTTATGCAAAGACCTTATCCTTGATACTTGGAAATTCGTTCTACTCTGCTGCGAGTGAACACAAATCTTCATGCCATATAAACATTAAGGGTTCAGCCGGAGAACATAGCATAGAAGGCATTCAAAGGAACTTATATTAAGTGAATATAGGCGAGGCGCCGAAATTTACAGAACATCTGGGATGGTTGCTACATTCACCAATCTGGATAAATTTCATGTAAGTATATTGAATGACTCAATAAATATGCCGGTTGATAGACACATTTATGTGTCTGATATGATCTCAATTCTATGTATTGATAAGTGCTCGATTTTATATTAATTATGGCTTTTTATGTCTTTGTAGGTGTTTTTGGAGAAATAAGCTTTTGCGGCGAAATTGGCTTGAAAAGTGGTTTTTGCGTTCGTGGGAGAAAATTACTAAAGGTACCCCTCATTTGGATAAGGGGCACCTCAATTACTAAGGGGCACCTACAGTTAAAAACACCCCTGATTCATGGCACCCCTGAACAGCTGTTAAGGGCACACCGGAACAGGATAAGGGGACTCCATCACCTTCCCTGAATTTTGGTGGGAAAACGCAGTTCAAACTTTAGTTTCTGCGTAAGTTTCGAGTTGAATCTCGGGGAGATTTCATCGGATTGGATTGTTGGATTCGACTAGTATCGACCTGTTAGAGCGTAACAGGCTTGACATGGTGTCTAAATCCAACCGAGTTGGCCGGATCATCTAGACGACACAAAACAGGGGCATGAGTTTTCTCGGTTCTTCATGAGAGAATTTGAACGAGATTCTATGGGAGTTCTTCTCGGGTTTGGTTTCGGATTATACTGTTTACTTAAAACACAACAGGTAATGGTATTGTTAACGTAAAAAGAGGGAAGTTTCCATATTAATATCGGCTAACAGGGAAAGAAGGCAAGTTATGATACTCTTAGAGATTTTAATGGAACTGGATTATGATTTGGCTGAGATTAAACATGGAAGGTGTTTGTTCGGAATCAGAATAAATATGGAAAGTTGGGAGTAATTCAGCGCGTAAAGAAGAGAAAAAATAGTGAAAATCCGTGACCTGTGGGCGAAGAGAAGTCCGAGACTTTCGTGTGAAGAAAACAGGGATTGAATTGAGTTATATTCGGCCTGTGGTGGATATGTAAGGAGGTGAGAGTCTAACGAAGAGAGGTCGAGACTTTGGGGGACCAACAGAGGCACAGACGAGAAGAAATCAGAGTTTCAGGAAACCGGGTTCTGCTGCTGCTGCTGAAGAACACAAAGAACATAAGACCCACTAAAACAGTCTTTTATTCTACCGCAGTTCACTTCTATCGTTTCCTGTAACAGTTCTTTATTGCAATAGTCCTCTGTAACAGTCAGTTTGTAACGCCAATATAACGTTGCAAACTGTCTGCTTTATTAGTTTTCTCTTTTATTTCACCTTTTTGAGCTATGAACACCTATTTTGAGCACGTGAATAATATGAGGAGCTAAACCCCAACACCGGGACAATGGAGGAAGCCATTCTTTACGCATGTGGTAATTCTATTTAATTCTTTTATGACTTTTGCACTATTTTAAATTGATTTATGATTTTTCTTGATTATTTGTGATTTTGTCTGATGGTGTATACTTAGTCTAAGAACTTTTGATACAACATGCTTATGATTTACATCTAATACTTTATAAAATCTACTTTTGGCAAAGAAATTGTCAATATTTGTTATCTTATAAGCTATAATTGTCTAGAATTAAGAAATGGTGAAATCCTGAGTCTCAGTCTCTCGATATTTTGTGACAATCTTGTGAATATATTTTCTTTGTTTTTAGTATTTTCTTAAATCAAACCTTTACAAGCCCAAACCTTTACAAGCCCGAGTTGAACGAACTTTATTTACCACTTTAAAACTACATCACTGGTGGAGCGGTTATCACTCACGGCAACGTTTCCTTACAGAGTGACATCACATCAGATGCAAGGTTTTACGATTTCAACCCTGAGCTAAAAACCACCATCAACATTAAGTCCCCTGCTTAGCACGTAATAAAAGGTTGGCGTTGTTGCAAGCAAGCATGAGATGGTGACAAACAAGAGTAAAATCGAAAGGACAAGACGTGAAGAGATTACCGAGGAAATTCAACTAACCTTTAGCAGAAGGCATGAGGAATTCGTGATCCATGTATTGGTGGTTTTGCATAAATTCGGCTTGGACATGGGGTATTGTCATCAGCGCTACAACTTTGGATATTGATTGGCAGAGATGGCACATCAATTTGGTCCGTGAATCGGTGAGTGGCGCTAGCTGGGTAGGTCACGAAACGTATGGAGATGGTGCTGCTTCGAACGGCTAAGATGTCGTTGCTTTGGCTGGCTACGGAAGGTGGATGGTGTTGCATTGAACGACCAAGATGGCGCCGCTTTGGTGATGTCCGTGGAATGGTGGAAACAATACTTTGAACTTTGGCTACCAAACAGTGAAGATGGAGCCGGCGTTTTTCACAGAATGGGCGGAGATAGTGCGGCTTTAATCACGGAGTGCTGGAGTCATGGCGTTACTTGCTAGGCTGTGGAGCGGGCGGCGATTGCGCTGCTTTGAGCGGTGAAGAAGGCGCTCCATTGGCTAAGTCACGGAATGGCGTGCATGACCCGAAAGAAGAAACATTTTTCTACTCAAACTTCAAAATATAATGTATATAAAAGGCGTTGTCCACCCTTTTATTTTCTCATCATTGGTTTTACCTCTCTAGCGGCAAGCATCTTTCCATCAGCAGTCCAGGTGAGCCAATTATTCTTTCTTTCGTATAGATCATCATAGAATTGCACCCATCTTCTTCACAGGTATCCTCTCGTGTCTTTTCTCGTAATTTTCCATTTTGTGTTCTTCATCATGTAGATTGCCGATGCAAACATAATGTAATTTTTTTTTGTAGCAATGGGATCTTCCGGTGATGGTCATACCTCTGACTCTTCGGAGAATTTTTTTGAAGTCGACGAACCCAGGTTTTCTTCACATGGGGAGATATTAAACCAAATCAACCCTTTGTTCCATGCATCCGGACGGATTATACAAGGCATGTCCCTCACCCATCTACGCATCGTGCGGGTGCGCGCCCAGGATTTCATGGCTTTGATTGACATGGAGGATAAATGGAGACGTGATGAAGCATCCCAGCAAGTCGGGAAATATCAACGTGATGAAGCTTCTCCATAACCCAGTGCCAGGGCTTAACGATTCGCCTCTCGATTGAAACGGCGAAGGACTGAGTCCAAGAAACTTCTAGATGAGAGCCAGTTTAATTACCCTGTCCATAATGGTATCGTAATCCTCGATTCTGAGGTGGGCGAACCAGAGCATTCCCAAGAGGATGTGGTTTGCGAGACTAAAGCAGCTTCTGAAGTGGGTGTCGAAACTGCTGTTGAGGAAATCAAAGCGACCACTGAGGATGCTGTCGAGGCAGATGGTGAGGCGGTGGAAGAACATATTGGAGTCGTTGGAGAAGTTGTGGGGATGTATGATGGAACTGCTGTTGAAGCGGATTCTGGATGGGATGTTGAAGCTGCTGCTGAAATGGCTTCCGGATGGAATGTTGAAGCTGCTGCTGAAACGGCTTCTGGATGGAATGTTGAAGCTGAAATGATTTCTGGATGGAATGTTGATGCTGAAATGGTTTCTGTATGGGATGCTGAAGCTGCTGTTGAGATAGCTTCTGGATGGAATGTTTGCTGTCGGAAAAGGTGTTGGGGCAAGTGCTTGAAAAAGCTCTGATGGAGGCGTCATTGACCAAGGTGTTCGTCATTGACAACTGGTTTTACCATTTTGCGATTTCCTTCCGTAGAGAAGAACAATCTTTTCGTAGCTCGTAAATGTTTTTTGGTACTTCAATCTTTTCGTACCATTTTGCGACCGAAGCCATGTCTCACCGAGTATCATTCCTTCATTTATGTTGCTTTCATATCTTTGATTGAATGAATAAAACATTCTGGAAGAGACCTAGCAAAACCCCTTTTGCGAAGAACCATTTATTTTTATTGGATTTTCCCTTGCAAATTATCCAGGGCTTCCGTGGCATGCCGCCTGAGTGCGTAGAAGTGCGAGCTGCCACAAGCTGGATAACACGTCATGAGAGAAATAGAGAAACCCGTCAGGTGAAAGTCGTGGCTAGAGATTCTTGAGGGAAAGTGTCTGCGCCGCTTCTTTATGATCTTCTTTCTTGTATTATTCTTTTCTTAAGTATTTTATGAATAAGATATTTTGTGGGGGTTTGATTTCTCTGGTTTTCAATCGACGGGTAATAACTCTGTGAGGGTTTGGGTTTACTTGGTATTTTTCCTTTAAGATGGTCCAGGAAAACTTTTTAAGAGAAGATGTTCTTTAATTGAAATTGAAACTCTACTCATAAATGCAAGCAGTGCAATCACTTTAGAGAAGTTACAAACATCGCATGAAAGGGGAAATCGCTGAAGGAAATATTGAAAGGAGAACGTTGGAGGGGAAAGTATCACATCGTTTTAGGTATTGAAGGGCTTGAGCCATCGCAAATGACTCATCACACCTTCCAACTTGTCGGCATTGATGAGTTTGCAGTAACCACCCAAGATAACATCTGCCACCAGATACGGCTCGTCTTCCTTTTCTTTAGGCGAATCAGGTTGAGCGGCTATCCTCACTGTTACATCTCCAACTTGAAACGAGGTCGTCTTGACTACCAAATCTCCAATTTGAAACGGTTTTGGGCGTTGTGCAACCACTTTATTTTTGAGCTCGCCATTTTTGACTGCGGCATCTTCCAAATTTTTGACAAAGCACTTGAAAGGCCCAGAGTTCCATTCACATATCTTAATGACGCCAGGGTTGGTGATTGGACTGAGTCCCCATGCTTGGCCGAGAGGAAAAGTGACTGGGTGCAGTAAGGGTTGTTTAACCAGACTTACTTGCGTTTGGAATCTGCGGATGAACGCCAATGGGCTTTCTCCAGATAATTGAGTTACATCGGTAAGTTGTTGATACGGCAACATGTAATTTTCAAAGTTGGACGGTTTGTTGGAAATTCTTTTGGGTATCGATACCAGCAGATGGGATACTCCTAATTTCGCTTTGTTACCATGTACCCATGGGCGCCCCAGAATCATGTCGTAATTTGGGAGTTCTTTGACAATGTGGAATTTGCCATGTGTTAGGGCGTCTCCTACCTTAATTTCAAGGTTGATGTATCCATATGCGTCTATTACTTCTCCTTCCAAATTTTCGACCATGATTGGGGAACGTGTAGCCTCCTGCTTCTAAATTCCCGCAGCTCTCAGAGTTTTGATGATAACGATGTTGAAGTCAGAGGCCGTGTCAATCAATGTGTTGTCGAGCTCGACGTCCTTCAGATGAACCGTGGTCAGCAGTCCCCAGTTGTATTTTCCAGCATCGTCTCCCGAGAGAGTTTGGGGTTATGGCGTAGTTTCTTCAGTAGGAAAAAGTCGCTTGCCCGACACAACTCGATTGAGGGTTGTAAATATATCTTGACGCTGCGCCTTGGAGAAATAGAGAATCTCGCATACATGCTCCATGATGGATTGCACGGTTTTGTGAACAGAGTCCCCAGAGAGCATGCAACTCCTGACTGGAAGAGGATCTCTATGAACTCCCTCATTGCCCAGCTGAAGTTCCCCTGCCTCCACCTTTTCTTTGAAAATATGCTTTAACTTATTGCAGTCACTGGTCGGGTGATGGAAAAATCCGTGGTAGTGGCAATACTTAGGATTTTCCATTTCCTCTTCAGTTGGTGGGCGCCTAGTAGGGGGAAATATGATTGCGTCATCTTGGATCCATGCCTCCAAGAGTTCAATTACTTCCTTGATTGGGAACGGGAAATCTAAGGCCCTTTCTTCGGCTCCTTGATATTGCGCAGGAGCCTTAGCTGCGTTCTTCCGCGGTGGAGCCGCCTGATGTACTGGCGTTGCACGCTTGCATTGTTAAACTGTCGTTGGATCCTTCATTTTTCCTCTTTCACTTACCACGCTCACATAGGGGCCAGTGTTATATTGCTTGTTGATGAGGTGTCGGTTTCCTCGAGTTTCGCATACGTCTTCAACCTTGACTGGCCTGGTTCTTTCCAACAATGCTGGTGCTGTTGTGGCCGACCGTTTAGCAGCCTCATAAAGTTCAGAGAACGTCTGGAATCACAGATTCTCTAGTAAGGTACGGTAGATGGAAACCATACCATTGATGCAAGAATCCACTAATTGATGTTCGGTCACATTTGGGTCGTGAAAGTCCAGCGCTTGAATCCTTAATCTTTTGACATAAGCATTTGGATGTTCATTGTTTCGTTGAAACATCCTCCCTAAATCTGACAAGGTAATTTGCTCAGACATAAAGAAGTACTTCTTGTAGAAAGTCGTAATCATGTCACCCCAGTTGGGTATGCTGTTTGGTGCAATGCTGTTGTACCAGGTGTATTCTCTTCCGGTAAGTGACTTTGAAAACTCCCTCAAACGGAGAACATGGTTGTATTCGTGCTCTCCCAAGGATTCCAAAAATCGAGAGACATGTTCACGCGCATTACCGGTGCCGTCATATAAGGAGAATTGAGGAGAAGAGTATCCTCTCGGGAGAGGAATTCTTTGTACTTCAGGAGGATACGGGGGTTGATGTTGATGCATGTCTGCAGAATCACTTTTGTCCCGGTTTCGAAGAAGTCATTCCAAATCCTATCGTGTGACAAAATTGGACGGTTGATTCCTCTCCGTTGGAGCCCCCGAAACCTGAAAGAACGTTATCCGCGGCAGCGGCTATGGCTCTGGTAACCGAAGGTGTAATGCCTGAAGGAACATTCTTCGCGCTGCTGGCGTTGATAGGTGGCATATTAACGCTACTGGAAGGAACGCTGGTACCGAGAATAATTTCAGCACTAGTGCTTTCAGGGTTTGTTGCTGACCTGGACCTGAGCTCTACCATCTTGAAATTGGGATTGGAAAAATGAAATTGGAATTTGGAAATTGGTATTGCAACCGAGAGATTAATCTCCCACTGTGGTCGCCAATCGTTTGTGGGTGAAAACCGTTTCTACTGATTTTGGTAATTTCGTGTGTGTGGATGAGAAACGAATCTAAACCCTAAACAATACACTGCACGGGAGTACTTTTGATTCGAGAGATCAATCTGTATAATTCTGGCATAAACCAAGAAATGGCCATTCCAGGCTGGCTTCGGTCACAAAGTGAAGGACAAGGGTTGGTCTTAGGAAGGGAAGCGAAGAGAGTGTTGGGACCAGAATAGTTGTGTGGATGGAGAAAAACGGTTCGCTGGTTTTTTAGTAAAGTGAATAAACGAGCGTGTCATCGAGACTCCTCGACCGAGAAAACTGCTTAACCTCACACAGATGCACTGCAAAGAGAGTACTTAGATTAGAGAGATCAATCTGTAGGACTCCGGCCTAAACCAAGTCAATGGCCATTCCAGAGTCAGTTCGGTCGCAAAGAAGGAGATGGATTGATCTATAGAAGGGAAGCTGAGAATTGTGTGGGATCAATGATGATCAAGGATTGTGGATGTATTGAAGTTTTATGCAATAATTGGTGAATTGTGGAGTTCGAATAAGTTCTGATGGATTGATGAATTCTTGAGAGTAATTACTCGAGAAATTCTGGATGATTGCCGATAGCTAGTGATTATTCATTGTCCTCAATCATGGATTCAGAGACTTATTTATATTGTCAGAGTTGTGAACACCTTGATCCCTGTAAGTGTGACGGTTTCATGAGTGGAAGAATGGGCAAGTGGAAGATCGTGGTAAAGTCAGTTCCATGTCGTGTGGAGAATTGACAGATCGTGCACCCACTACTTTGCTAACTCCTTCAACCGTTTACACAACTTACGCACATTTCTCGTCGTGGATGAAATCCACGTGCTGTAGGCCTCCAGACCAAAACCCTAGTTGTTATCCCCCAATTTGACGTGATTGATGTCTCACGAATCGTGGAGTCTCGCATGACGACGTGTATTTAGTTTGTCGATTGTTGACCGATTAGACAATGAGTCTAGGTTTTGTTGAATCGAGCATGTTTGACAAATGCTCGGGGATTCATGAATGTTAATGTTGCTCGTCTAAGCAAATATTGTAAATTCGACGAGTTGTTGAATATTGATGAGTTATCAATATATGTGGATTATTCGAGCAACTGAGCAAGTATTGCTCGATTCGACGAAATACTGATAAATTACAGAATATTGATAATTCGATCAATATTCGAGCAACTGAGCAAGTATTTCTCAATTCGACGAATTACTGAATATCGAGAATTTGACGAGCAATTGAGCAAGTATTGCTCAATTCGACAAAATAATGAATGTTGATGATTTGACGTACAATTGAGCAAGTAGTGCTCAATTCAACAATTTACTGAATGTTGATAATTTGTCTTGCAATTGAGCAAGTATTGCTAAAATTTGACAAATTAATGATAAATTACCAAATATTGATAGATGGATCAATATTTGAGCAACTGAGCAAGTATTGCTCGATTCGACGAAACATTTATTGGTGACGTGACCCAATAAAATATTAAAATATTAGTAAGCTACCAAATATTATATGATTAATTCGTGTTGGTTGTTGGTTGTTGAATCCATCATAAATTCATTAGTGTTTGAATCGTGCTCAGAGTGATGATTCGTGGAGCATTTATTCAAAACCCTAATTTCAGATCATAGTTGATGAATCGCTGAAAATAGGTCATGAGTGATAGAGGGACCGACCACATGGGATGATGGGTGACCATGTGGTGCCCGGTGCTCGAGTGAGCATGCACCAGGGTTCTCAGTTTGAGGATTGGTGAAAGAATGATGATTAAATGTTGGTTTCATCCTTTAATGAAATATTACTGGGTTCAACATTAGGTGATAAAACCTAGGTATGAAATATGGGGACCGACCAAGAGAGCATGGGACCAGCTCTTGGTGGTCACGTGACCCGTTGTTGGCCGTTTGAGCAATCCCAAGGTTGGTTGGAGATAGTTGGGGCCCAATACAAGCAATTGATCAAATTAGGTCAGAATTATGAAAACATGTGGGACCGGATTTGTGAAAGCCCTAAGGATGACTCTGGTCGGTCATGAAGGCATGCACGTGTTGTTGTGGTTCTCGTGCCTCCGTACTGAGAGTTTCAGTATTTTCTGATGTGCGTTCGAGCAATGTTGTGAATTTTCATAAGAGTTTCATCTTGACTGAAATTCTTGATTTTTGTTGGAATGAGCATGTATGCTCAATTGATCAATATTTTGTAAATATTAAAATAAGTGTATTTTAACATTTAAAATTGTTGTGAGAGGCTAGTCGGTCGTGTGACCTGTTGGATTTTGCTCAAACCAAGGAGTTTCATGAATTTAGGAAAATAATAATTATAAAAGACTAGGGATTGCAAGGTGTGGGACCGGCCACGGCTAGGGCATGGCCGGCCGGCTATGTTGCTCGGTCCCGCACACCTTTCCCTATTTTATAATATTATTTTTCATGAATCCTTGAAGTTATGGAGAATCCTTGGAGTTGTGGAGAATCCATGAGTTTTTGTTGAAATAAAGGAGTTTCATGAGATTAGGGAATAATAATTGTAAAAGCTAAGGATTGTGAGGTGTGGGACCGACCACGGCTCGGGCATGGCCGGCCGAATAGGTTTCCCGGTCCCGCACACCTTTCCTTATTTTATAACATTATTTCATGAATCCATGAAGTTATGGAGGATTCATGAGTTTTTGCAAAAACAAGGAAAGTTGCTAAAACCAAGGAGTTTTCATGAGTTCATGAAATAACAAAAAATAAGGAAAATAATGGAAGAGGCATGGACCGACCACGGCTAGGGCACGGCCGGCCGTCCGGTGGGCCCGGCCCTGGGCGCCTCTTATTATTCTATTAATATTTATTGATTTCTCCTGTTTTGCGTAGGATTCCTCATTGTTTCATATATTTTGGATGCTCGTTCGTGCATCCGGGTGCTCAGTCGTGCATCATTGTCGAATACACTTGCACCATTTTTGTGGGGCTTACTCAGTGATGATCCAGATGCCCGGTTATTGAGTATTTAATACTAATTTAAGAATTTCAGTGAAGAATAATTCATGAAACTGAGTAATAAAAATGAATAGTTGTTTATTATTAATTCATAGGATCAGCTGTGGATTCGACTATGAATTCAGAATAATAAAGCAAGCATTACCATCCTATGGGATCGTGGATGCGACCATAAAATCGGAGTAATTAAAATTATCTATCACCATTTCATGAAATCAACTGTGGATTCGATCATGAAATCGTAATAATGAGAAAATGTAGTAGTTTATTGCCATTCTATGAGATCAAGCCGTGGATTCGATCATGGAATCAGAGCAATTGTTATTGCCATTCCATGGGATCAGGTCGTGGATTCGACCATGGAATAGGAGCAATAATAGATTATTCTGGGAATTCAGTGGTGAATGTCGCGGCAGAATTAATCTATTGCAGAAAATATATTATCCAGTTAAAGCGCCACATCTATTCCGAATGGTGCATAGTCAGGAAGTCACGGTGTTGTTTACGACCTGAAGGCGTTAGTGCTCTCAATCTACGGAGAATCGCCTGAATCTATACACGGTCTCTCCACATAGTCAGGGAACGGTGAGTGTCACCGACGTCCTGAAGGCGTCCGCCGCCAAACTATTCTTCTATGTGGAGGTGGGTCTCTCTCCTGCAGTCAGGGAACATTGAGTGTCACCGACGTCCTGAAGGCGTTAAGCTCTCAATCTACGGAGAACCGCCCAATTATGTTAACTGTATAGAGGTCATGATGAAATGCCAGAGATCGAATCGCTCAGCTAGTGGGGCTTTTTGAAAAAATATTCATCATGACTTCGTAAAATATGAATCGTTGCATGCTTGAAAGGCGTGTCGAAACATGCCTCATGATTTTACGGTTTTTCCCTTGGTTGAAAATCCACCATCAACATTAAGTCCCCTGCTTAGTGGGGAACAATCATGTTCTGCAGTAATGCATTGAATGGTGATTTTCAGTCGATAAGATCGGTGGTTAAACTCAGTCTACAAAGGTATATTCAGAATCCTCGATTTGCTCCAATGGTGTCATGTACGAGCAAACGTTCGGGTGAGGACCCTGATAGTGCGATAGAGCGTGATTCCGTGAGCACGAAGAGATGAAGCATCGCTGATTTGGTCAGTCAAAAGTCCAGTTTTGGTCGATTTAGGATTTACGGGCCTGAGCCCAAAAAGGAACCCATGTTTTATTAGGTTTTTAAAATAAAATTAATATAAAAGGGAGATAAGCCCTAAATTTTTTAAAAGTTCAGTTGTTCATGAGTTGTTCAAAATAAAATTCCATGTGTGCATGTATGCGTAAGTTTCATGAAAATTTGTTTTAGAAAACATATGCCTGTTCGTTCGTTAGTTTAAGAAACGAGCAATAATCCCTAATATGAAAGAGATACATAAATTCTTGAGTAGACATGGTCTAGTTGCAGTAGAGAAAATTTTGTTGATGAGGTTTCATAAAAACCAAAATTTATTTTCAAAGCATGAACTTTCACAAATACTTTTAGGAACGTAGGTTCGTAGTAAAAGTGATAAATAATGATCCTTAGAGTTAAATGAATTTTTGAAAAGACCCGCACCTCATGATAAAATTTATTTGGAATATGTGGACCTTTACAAAAGTATAAAAGACCCTCGTTTCATAGACGGACGCTCGTTTGAGCAAAAGTAGATTTTTTTTTTTTTAATTTGTGAGATTTCACAAAATGGAATAAACTCTCGTTTCAAAAACGGATGCTCGCGAGAGGGAGCAAAAATATACATATATTTTCAAAGTTACGTGAGTTTCAAATTAAAAAATATATTTTTTTGTAAAATCAATGTTTTGATTTTGAACAACTGTTGAAAGTAGACAATTGTACATGGTGAAATAATGTCTGTATGTGAGTTTTCACAATTGTAGAATGGACGTCTGTCCAAATTTTGAAAAAACGTTCACACAGTAAAGATTTACGTGGGTCGTTCACGATTTTATGAAAAATTTTGCAAAATGATTTTAAACAATTGTTAAAAGCAAACAATAATGTTTTCGTGAACTTCATGATTTCATAGTGTATGCACACACGGTAGAAAATCAGTGAATGTTCACATGAAGGGTTATGTGAATTATTCATAATTTCGCGAAAAGTCAGGTGTCAGACTTTTAAGTAATGGGTGTTGCTCGTGTTTGCAGGTTTGATGGAGCGAGCAAGATTTTCGAAATTTTATGTTATTATTTCTAAGTTCGTGAAACCGTAAATAGGCAAGAGTTGAGAGTTACCATTTTGTAGACGCTGATGTGAGCATCCTAATTATTTTTGTTGTGCTTTAATTCCACTGCTTTGATGAAATCTGCATCTACGGATGATATACTGAAGTAGGAATGTTGTATGGACGTCACAACAACTTTGCAAGAATGACTGGTTCCCATAATGATACTTCCAAAGATGATATCTCTACAGATGCAGCTTCAAGAAATGGTGCTTCTGGGACCTCTGAGTGATAGTGAGAGATCCTTCATACTGAGTTGTACTCCTGATTACTTAATATCAGTAATGCACGAGAAGTCTCTGATGGAGGAATATAACATCGATAAAGCAGCTCGACAAATGGGCCCTTGTTCGATTGATATGGATTACTCAGAAATAGCAGTAAGTCTTCGGAGTGGAGAATCCAGAAATAAAGATCATAGAATGATATCGAACAATGTAAAGTCCTCGGCTGTCTCTTTGGTGAGTTGCTAGCGCTCCTTATATCATGACTTTTTCTTGTACGTGCAATTAGGATCATGAAACCAATGTTTGTTACTTTGTTTCAGAACTTTGCTCCATCGAGCCTTGAAGGTCTTCAATTCATTGCTGCTGAACAAACAATTTCTGAATCGAGCGTCAAAGAAGAATTCGATGTAAGTACCTATTTGTATAATCGTTCATGACACTCCTTGAATGAAATACCACTAATTGTTGTTGATGTATTCAGGAGGATATTTCCATGGAACAAGGGAGTACTGATGATTCCCATTCGTCTTCGTAGGATGGTGAAGAAGAAAACCCCAGATTTCGAAACCGAGTGAAAGCAATGATGTTTCCAATGGTGATGTTGGCAATTTCGGTCCCTTGAGCACTTTAGGGACTACTCCAGTAAGTAACCATTGTATATTTTCTTCATAGAAGTATGAAATTTCTGATTTGTTGATGAATGAATGAATATTCTCATGAATAAGTGAAAAGCTTTACCGAAATACGTCACCAGAAAATTCAGAACTCAGCCTTTTAGCAAAAACGCCGTAAAATCTTCATCCGATATCAGTTTTTCGCGATCTACCCATGTATCCTTATGCCCAGGAAATTTATAAGCTTTTTTAAAGAAGATTTTTAAGTTTTGAGCACGTGTAGGGGTCAAAATCGACGAAACAGTAAACTTCCAGGAGACCTTCACAAAATTTTCAGCTGGCATGTGGTCCAATATTTTGGCCACAACTCTTCGCCCGTTTCTCCAATTGTTGTGAATTTTGGATATGTTGTAGAGGACATCCGTATGAAGAGAATGGTATATGACCCATCCCTGGATTCTTCACCAACTTCGCTCAGCTCGCTACTTTGTACGGGACAGTGTAAAATTGTCTCTGACGAGCTCGTTGTAAAACACCCTTGTTGTGTCATTGGACCATTCGCTTGTGTTTTGAAGGGTTGGTGACGGATTTTAATGCCATTGATTCATTTGAGATCAGGAACCCTTGATTGATACATGAGCATGGTGCTTGCAGCCATCTTGTTTCTGTCAGTCATAGAAACATTACTTCTGAAACCCTGGTCACGGGGCCATAACTGAGGTTGCTCTCAAGAGGGGGTGGTGTAATGAACATGGTTTCATGTCCCGGTGGTAGCATTCCTTTTATGATGAGAGTCTGATGCCACGGGTCTTGGATTGTGAAACTGATCGTCATGATCAGTGGACTGTTAGTCCCCAGTTTCTTAAATCTCTCTTTTTGTTTTCTCTTCTTCTGGCAAAACTTGGATAGAGGACCCAGGTAGAAAAATTGATGTAAAGACCTAGGTGGTCGAAGTTGGAGGTACCTTGATGAAGTACTTAGTGGAAAGACCCGGTGGACACTGATCGATCAGGAAGTTACGAATCCCGTCTAAGAATTGCTGCTTGCATGTTGTACACTCGGAAGTTGTAGGAACCTCATACGACGTCGGAATTCGATGCTTGACCCCCAACTTTTTAAGCTAAGAGACTGAATAATCACATGATAGAAGAATCACTCAATTTGAAATTGTAGAGGTCATCCAACGAAGCGTGCACATTTGTAATTTGTAATCCCGTACAAACTTTTCAGATTTCGTAAACCTGACGGTAAAGGTCGTATCTTTCAGCTCGTATGTCCGATTGATCTGACCTTTTGGTATGTTGTAGCAGAGACATAGAAGAATATCTTTTGTTGAGGAAGCCTTGTTCCATTCCTCACCCATTGGTACGTTTTTGTAATCCCATGGCCTGAAGTGTGTTGTTTCTCCTTTGCAGAGGTGATGAGAACATCTTGTAGAAGTCTTTGGATTGTGCCCACCAGTTGTGCAAGATTTTGGAAGACTTTCATGTGAACATATTTTCATGTCTACACATCTTTACATTAATCATTAATGCTTGGAGAAGTCCGCTTCATCGAGCAATGCTTCAGAGAATGGTTAGTTGATGAGGATTGATGTTGCACCTGAGACTGTTATTGATGCTGAGATCACGATTGAATTCTCTCCAGAAATTCATGTTGATGCTGAGACCATGAATAAAGTTCCTCCACATATCCTTGTTGATGCCTATACTGGGTGGAGTTTCTCCACTCTATGAACCTTCACGTTCACGAACTAGATGTTGGGCTGAGAATCCCTAAGATATAGGTGTACTGGGAGTACAACCCGAATTATCCTGATCAGTATGACTTTTGTAGGATCAGAATATCGCAACACCAATACTTCGCGAGATTAATAAACGACTGCGTCGCGAAGGAGTCGCATGGAGGTAAATAAATGACGTAATAGATGACGACAGTCAGAACATGAGGAAAGTGTGAAGACTTGGCGAGATTTAAGAGTGTCGCGAAGGCAAGCAGTTGCACATTCGCGAGCATTCGCGAGACACTTCCGAAAATAAGGGACAGTATAGCTGTCATCCACTATGTAATACCCTATATAAAGGGTCGAGTAAGTCTGTTATAGGGGAGGTCTTTTTGAATTGTTAAGAAGGTCATTAGGAGAGAGAAAATTAAGAGTGATTGTAATTTCTTTAGCTCTGTTCTACATTTCTTTGTAAATCTTTCAAGAAAACAATTAATAAAACACATTATTATTCATCTTCAAATGGATTGAATAAGCAAATTCGAGTGAGGTGTGTAGTGTAGGATTTCCTGCAACTACATATGCGCTAGAAACAAGGATTGAACAAGATTGAAGATCGAAGAGTACAATTAAAATCGTTTAAATCAAGAAAATGAGAAAGGAAAATGTTAAATCAAATGAGATAGAGGAGTTAAGAAGTAAGGAACATAATGAAGATATGGAATACAATTCAATTACAAAAGCAAAGGTTAATGAATTCCACGAAAATATTAGAGGAAGGATACATAAACGAGATTTTGAAGGAAAAAAGATTATAGATGAGGAGAAGACATCGTCTTTGAAGGAATGGGAAAAGCAGAAAATAACGTTCACAGCCGCAGAAATACCTAGAGAAAGTTTGAATCATATATCTCCACTAGTGATCACGATAAATGCAAGCGAGAAAAGAGAAGAATCAAAGAAAAGCAATGGAAGAATGGGAAATAAATGTAACTTTGGTGGATACAGGGAGTTTGGTGAGTATCATGTTTTACCATACATACAAAAAATTAGGATATAAAGATGAAGAAATGAGTTCTCCAAGATATTATATTCATGGTTTTGGAAAATCTATAACAATACCTAAAGGGGAGATAACATTACGAATTTTACTTGGAGAAATTGAAACACAAGTAACATTAAGTATAGTGGATATGGAATCTCCGTACCACATATTGTTAGGGAGACCTTGGATACATGCAATTAAGGCGGTAGCGTCAACACTCCATCAGTGTATCAAATTTCCTATGCCGAGTGGAATTGGTGAGATCAGAGGAGATATTGATAAAGGAAGAATATATCATCAAATCGAGGTAAAGCATTATGAAGAGCAAGTGAAGAAGCGAAAAGATCGCAGAAAGATGATAAAAGCAGCTAAGAAAGAAGAAGAGTTTAGAATTTACATGATAAGAGCAAAAGAGGGAAAAGGAATACCTGGCGAAATCATGGAAAAAGGGAGTGAGTTCGCGAAGGAAATGAGAGGACCAACTCCTATGGGAGAGCCGAAGTCTAGCTATGTCGCAGCAGAACAAACAAAAGAAGTGAATGTTGGAACCGAGGAGGAGCCTAAAATCTTAAAAATTGGGACTAAAATGGAAGCGGATGAAGAGAAAAGAACTGTTGAGTTGTTGCGAGATTACAAAGACATTTTCGCATGGGATATGGATGAAATGCCTGGTATAGATCCATCTGTGGTTTGTCATAAATTGGAAATTGACAAGAATGTAAAACCCTTTAAACAAAGAATTAGAAAGATCGCGACAGCATATCATCCTCAAATAGAAGAAGAATTGCAGAAAATGTTGGACGCAGGAATTATTAGACAAGCAAAATATCCCGAATGGATAGCAAATATGGTTATAGTTCCAAAGAAGAAAAAAGGAATAAGAATTTGTATAGACTTTACTGATCTAAATAAAGCTTGTCCTAAAGATAGTTTCCCGTTACCAGATATTCCGCAATTGGTTGAAGCAGCGGTAGGAAACGAAAGGATATCTTCTCTTGATGGATACAAGGGTTATAATCAAATTCCTCTCGCCGAAGAAGACCAAGAACATACTGCTTTCTTTGCTCCAAGAGGATTGTCTTGTTATACAAAAATGCCATTTGGTCTCGCGAAATCTTTGGTCGACATACCAAAGGATGGTGGAGAAGGTGTTCGCGAGATGGATACATGAAACGTTGGAGGTATACGTAGATGATATGTTAATAAAAAGTAGAAAAGCAAAAGACCACATACAGGATTTGAAAGAAATGTAGAACAGACATATTGAACAATCGCAGACATATTGAAGAAAAAGTTAGAAGGATACAATAAAGGATGGTGTGAACAAGTACCCAATGCGGTATGGTCTTATAATACAACTAGAAGAGAAGCTACAGGCATGTATCCTTTTTGTTTAACATATGGAGTTGAAGCTGTACTCCCGACAGAAGTTAAGATTCCAACTACGAAGAAAGAAGCTTGGGAGAAAAATCTCAGTGCGGGTAACATCTTAATCAAGTTAGATGAACTAGAAGAAAAAAAGAGAGAAAGCACTACAACATATGGAGAATTATCAGCGAAGATTGGCCGAGAGAATATAACAAGCGTGTCAAGATACGTGAATTTCAGCCAGGTGACTTGGTGCTGCGAGAAACACCTATATATCAACGAGAAAATGGTGGCAAGTTGGCAAGAAAATGGGATGGACCTTATATTATCAAGGAGATAGTTGGAACAGGGGCATATAGATTAATGGATCCTGAAGGCAAAGATGTAGGGCAAAAACTAAATAGGCCATGGAATAGGTTATATCTTAAGAAATATTACCCATAGAAGATGGGAGAAATGGAAGGAATCATGTGATATAATGTTTTTGAAACAGATAGATTATGAGATCAAAGGAAATAAAGCGAGATTGTGCGATAGCTTCGCAAACAAAATGAATGCTTGAATGAATTAACAAATATGAATGAGTGAGTGAATGGGACGAACCTTTATGGCGTACACCCTAGTTCGCGAATGATATTTCGCAAGAGGCAAATGTAAGACCTAAAGTACGTCATATAAGGGGGTATCTCTTAACATGGCTCAGGTGGAAGGTTACACCGCTCCTGAAACCTGGGTCATGGAGATTTGGGGCCCATGAAAGCCTATCCGGGGAGATACCTTGGATTTCCAACTATATATATAAGGTTATACCCTGGTTGGACGCCCGAGGGTCTCTTCCAAGGAGTCGTGTATGACCAAGGCGCCGAGGTACACGGTTGAGTCAAGAGTGCGGGGAGCATGGAACTTCCTTACCACTCTTGACAAGTCTTGGCACATGCACGCACTCGGCCAAGAAAACTCCACTTAGGGTGCGATCTCGTAACCATAAACCATATAGGTATAAGGGATAAGAGGCTCAAAACAACTGGTTGTTGTTAAGACCGGATGGGAGGAGCTAGTCTTGTATGGCCGATGTACGCCTCCTTGAAGGGGCAACCAGGGAGAAGATAAGGGCGGCACCCTCCATTAGGGAGCCGATAAGTGTCAAAAGACGCAAATGTCACGAGGCTTTATTTTCGCAAGAGAATTTAGGCTTGTCATATTTGTGCAATGATCCTGCAGAGGCAATAATACTAACGCAAGGGTAAGACGAGATCAAGGGGTTTTTACATGAAAGTGTAAGAACGTCCTGCGATTTCGTCGCAAAGACGGCAATGTCACGGGATTTTATGGTCGCAAGAACGTTTAAACCTGTCATATTGTCGCAAATATAATGTCCTGCAGAGGCAAAAATACTTAAGAAATGATAAGACAAGGTCAATGGGTCATTACATGAAAATGTAAAGACGTCCTGCGATCTTGTCGCAATGAGGGGTGGCAAAATAAGACCTTTACTTAGGAAGGCAAGATAAGACCACACAAATAATGATAAGGCAAGACCAATGGGTCATTACATGAAAATGTAAAGACGTCCTGCGATCTTGTCGCAATCACAGCATTTAAGAAAGATCTTTAAACATTTTGAATATAGGCAAACTAAATATTTTCATCGCAACAAAGATTACAACAAAAGACTTAATGGAAAATAAAGGTATTGCTTGATAAGGTGGCGAGATGAGTTCTTATAATAAGAAAGACAGAGAAAATAATTCATCCAAAACCGGACTTAATTCTTTACAATCAAAAAGAAAAGTTCAACAAGATTACAAAGAAACTTAATTCTATATATAAACATTCTCAGCTGAAGGAGATGGTAAAGATTCTTCAACAATCTTGTCACCTTCACCCTCACCAGTTGAAGGGTTTTCATCAGAGATATTCTCGCAAGGTTCCTTATTGATAACTTCATTATTAGCGAGATCTTCGCAGCTTTCATAATCATAATCACCGTCGGAGAGTTGGGTACTTCATCATCTTCAACTTCCAATGGTTCAACATAGACAGGATCAAGGGATTTAGAAAGTAAAATATTATTCACAAGAACTTCTGCTTTGGGAGGAAATTGACGAAGAAGTGCTTTCTGTTGATTTTTACTGGATATCTTTAAAATGATTAAGGTAGTTAAACCTCCTTCTGGCTCGGTCGCGAGATTGGGCAAGGGAAGTAACTAGAGTTGCATTTTCCTTGCGAATTTTAGCATGCGCCGCTTCCAAAGTAGATAGAGAAGAGTGAAGATTTTTCTCAGATTCTGCAAGAGTAAAGAAAGACATTAAATTTATAAGATGGAAAGTGGTATATAAAATTAGAAAAGAAAAATAATGGAAAAGGCAGTCAAATCTTATGACTACCTTCCTTCTGCGAGATAAGATATTGAGTAAGGGCCAAGCAATTATTCCCCAAGTTTTCCATGGCATTATCAAAACCATCACCAACAAGACCTTTTAACCGCGAACGCAAGCTCTTTTCGTTAGAAATCAATAACTTATTTTGCTTCGCAAGGGAAGAATGGGATTCTTTTAACTTGGTATAATCATCCTTGAGTTGGTTTGTTTTAACACTTAGATCCACTCTATTCTGAATAAGTTTATCTCTTTCAGTGGTAGTATCTTCAAGTTTATTTTTCAGTAGGCAATTAGATTGTTCTTGCTCATTCAATGCTTTTTTACAAGCATCAAGTTGTTGCGAGAATATCGCCACCTTATCCAATAAAGCTCGCTTCTCTTGAGATAAAGTTCCATTTTCATATGATAAGGTTTCCAACTCCAAATTAGATTTATTCAAAGCATATGAGAGACGCGACACTTCATTACTTAATAATTCTTGGTTTTGAACTAAGCAGATGTTTTCTTGAGAAAGATTATTTATTTGATCCATAGAAAATGTATGGAGATTATCTAAACGATTATATTGCTCCATCCAGCGTCTCTTTCCATTCGAGTTTCTTCTACAATAGATTCCAGATTGATATATCTCCATCTTACGTTTCTGGTGCAAAACTTGAGAGGCGAACCAAGTTTTTTTTTTTTTTTTTTAAAAAAAAAAAAAAAAAAAAGGGAGGGAAGGAGAGATACCTTTTAATTCTTCATTTTTCTTGCGAAGGTTATCGCGATCCAACAAAGTATTATGAAGATTATTCTTCAAAGTCTTAATTTCTTGTTCTAAGGATACTCGCGATATCGTATCGGAACCAAAATATTTACCCAAAGATTCGAAAACACTAGATCTGGTGGGATCAGTGGAGGCTTTTTTAACATCATTCATGGTATCTGATAAAATTTTAAAAGCTATATCCATCCCTTCCAAATTTTCTTTGCTAAGAGAGATAGATTTTGAGGAAGAAGGAAAAGTTGAATCACCCATGGTTATAAGACCGCCAATTGGAGAAACCTGATCAATAGGTGGAGGCGAGGTAAAAGTAAAAGTGGGAAGAGGCGTGTCCTGAAGAATTTCATTCACGGAAAATTCGGGATTGATTTATCCTGCGATGATATCGTAGGGAATGGTACATTATCTTGCGAAGAGGTCGCTACAGTAGGAGATTTGCCTTGTGAAGATACTGTAGGGAAAGTAGAATGCTTGAATCCCGAAAAGGAAACAGTAGGAGCAAAGCAGCGAAGCATCGGGTTTATTATGGCGAAGCCTTTGGGAGATCTATCATCATTCTTATCATCCTGCGAATAATAAATCAATTGAGAAACGAGAGGCAATAAAATTGCTATTAAAGGAGTAAATATTTCTAAAATACCTTACTACTCGCAGTCGTTTTTGGAAGCGAGAGACTTCAGTTGCGAACCAGTAGGGATGTTAGGGTTCACCACGGTAAACTTAGAACTGGGTTTATTCTTGCTGAAACAAAAATGGTGAAAGAAACATCAAAAGAAGAATAGAATCAAGATGAAGTAATTTCAATAAGGAAGATCAATCAAGAGAATAGTCAAAATCAATGAAATTAACGAACCTGGATGCCATGAAAACGATAATGAAAGATAATAAAAAGAAGACGATGAAGATGAATAGCGAGAAATAGTTGCAGATTTATGAGGAAGATAGAGAAGAAGAGAAAGAATGTTTTTCACAGTGCAGTTTTCCTTTAAATAGAAGAAAAAGAGGACCGGATAACATTAAATATACCGGTAAAAGGAGTAATTTTAGACACGTGTAAACGGTCATCCCAAGATTCAAGGAATTAAATTGAAATAGATTTACTGTGGGAAATTGAAAATATATTACTTCTTGTTCACTTCGCAAAGATTCGAACTTCGCAAAAGAATAGAGGCAAGTACGTACTTTTCAAGTCCAAGTATTCTTTCACTCGTTCCTTCATCAACAAATGTCAAAGATCACCACAAGAACAAATTTTTCCTTAAAAATCGCTCTCCAAGCAATATTCAAGGAAAAAGAGGCAAGATGTAGGATCGAATATCGCAACACCAATACTTCGCGAGATTAATAAACGATCGCGTCGCGAAGGAGTCGCATGGAGGTAAATAAATGACGTAATAGATGACGACAGTCAAAACATGAGGAAAGTGTGAAGACTTGGCGAGATTTAAGAGTGTCGCGAAGGCAAGCAGTTGCACATTCGCGAGCATTCGCGAGACACTTCCGAAAATAAGGGACAAATATAAAGCTGTCATCCACTATGTAATACCCTATATAAAGGGTCGAGTAAGTCTCATTATAGGGAGGTCTTTTTGAATTGTTAAGCAGGTCATTAGAGAGAGAAAATTAAGAGTGATTGTAATTTCTTTAGCTCTGTTCTACATTTCTTTGTAAATCTTTCAAGAAAACAATTAATAAAACACATTATTATTCATCTTCAAATGGATTGAATAAGCAAATTCGAGTGAGGTGTGTAGTGTAGGATTTCCTGCAACTACAACTTTACCGTGAACTGGCTTCATCAATGAGTCGACGTTGTTGCGGCAGATTTCATCATCAGTCTCCATTCTGGGTGTGATCGATGAAGAGAGAAGTTCCTTAGTTGTGCAAAGTTCGTGATGTAGAGAGATTTCGTTGATAAATTTTCATGGAATCGCATTAGGTTGCAATGACTTGCTATGTCTTGAATCTTGTCCAATAAGATCAAGTCCCCAGTGCATGTTGAAGGAATTCGTGCCATCGATGGATAAATGATGTTGCCTCTGGCTTCAGAAATCTTGTCATGGAGATAGTGAAGACTCATTGATTGTAGTTCAGTTTCACTTTGATCGTGTCGGTGGTGAATCAGTGTGTCATCGTCGAGATGTTTGTGCTGAAGCCAGAGGCTCCATTATAGAAGGTGTACTCTTTGATTGGGAGTACAATTTGAAGACTTCTTAGATGCTTGAGCGTTGAAGCGTCGTATCATTTAAGCTTTGAATGTCTTAGGATTGATCGTCTCGGCCCCGAGTATCTTCTGTTAATTCGGTATCCCTTTCGTTGCGGTAGTGGGATTCAACCCTTGTGCATACATCAAAGCTTCATGATTTGGTGGAACACATGGACACTCTTGTGAGGCTATGGAGAAACTCCCAAAGTGTTCTTTGCCATGCTTGGACATTATCTCAGTAGTGAATGTCTCAGTGCTCGATTCGGAGAAATGTCAGATTCAACCACTTGGTAAATACTAATACGGTGAAGCTACCATTCATAACGTCTTGCAGAGTTGCTAGCAGAATTGAGTCCCCATGCTAAGATAGCATGTAAGGAATTAAATGACACAGACATGAAATAAATAAGACTTTCCTGAGTGTGGAACCTCTTGATGAATGTCTATGCATCTTTTGCAGGTTCTTGCTTCAACCTCGTCAAAGTTCGAAATTCCTCCAAGTGCTTTGATGATGGAACATCCGCAAAATCTTCTGGATCAGAACTTTCTTTGTTGGAGAGATGTGCAACCAAAGGCTCTTTGTCAGTACCCATCTTTTCAGCGTGGATCCACGCTCGTCTGAGGAACATATCATATCCTAGATCTTCCTGATTATGTGAAACTTGGTTTCTGTCTAGGTTGAACTTATGTTCACCTTGAGAGTGATGTAGCCATAAGTATTTCCGAGCGTTCCTTCAAGGTCTCTGATTGAGATAGGATCACGAGTAGCTTCTTGCCTGCGGATCTGAGGGTTTTCAGTGGAATGTTGTTGATGGCGGTGCCAGCATCGATCAACATTCTTCCAAAATCATTTTCTCTGAGATGGACAGTGGTAAGCAGTCCCCAGTCGTGCATCTCCTTCTCTGTGGATGAAGGTTCAAGGAGTATTTCCGGGATGGAAAGACGTCTGACACAGTGTAATTCGATGTTGTGAATATGTCTTGCCTTTGTGTCTTAGATAGATAGAGCAATTTCACAGATATGCTCGATCAACGATTGAACTACTTCTTTGACTGGTTATTCAGAGAGTGTAAAGGTTCTGACTGGGGGAGGATTCTTGTGTACTCCTTCAGTCCCCAGCTGAAGCTATTATGGATCAACCTTCTCTTTGAAGATGTGCTTCAAATATTGCAGTTACTTGTTGGATGATCGATGAACCTATGAAGGCGATAGTACCTGGGATTCTCTATTTCTTTTTCAGTTGGCTCTCTCCTGATGAACGACAATTTGATTGCACCATCTTGAACCAGACTTCCAGTAACTCGATCACTCCTTCATGAGAAGAGAGAAGTTTGATTCTGTCTGATCATTTCCCGTTCGTTGATGCCGGGTCGAGGTTTGTGCATTTCAGGATTGGTTATCTTTTCTTCGCGCCTTCAGAGGAGCCTGTGATGTTTGGAGAAGCGCTATGATGCCGTGTCTCGGCTTTCCTTTCATTCTTTCCGGCAACAACGTTTGTTGAAGGCTGGAGATTGTACTGATTGTTGACTAAGCGTCGACTGCTTCGAGGTTCCTCCACCTTGCAGACTTTGCTCTTTACAGTAAAGCAGGTGCAGTAGTCGCTGATCGTTTGGATGTGTCATGAAGCTCTGAGAAAGTATGGAACCGGAGATTTTCCAGCAAGGCTCTGTAGACTGGGATCATTTCGTTGATGCACAAGTCCACCGGTTGTTGTTCAGTGATATTCGGGTCATGACAATCCAAAGCTTGGACTCTGAACCTCTTCACATTATCGTTCGGATGTTCATTACTCTTCTGAGATATTCTACTTAAATCGGAGAGAGTAATATGCTCTGAGACGAAGAAGTATTTCCTGTAGAAGGCATTAAACATTTCTCCCCAACTAGCGATGCTCTCAGGTAAAATGTTGTTGTACCAGCTATATGCTCGACCCGTCAGGGATTTTGAAAACTCCTTCAAACAGACGACATGGTTGTGTCCATGCTCTACTAATGCTTCCAGGAATCGAGAAACATGTTCTCGAGCATTCCCCGTTCCATTGTAGAGTGTGAAGGTTGGAGAAATGTAACCCTTTGGAAGAGGGATTCTTTGCGTAGCAGCAGGATATGGAGGCTGATGACGATGGACTGATGGTGCATGGCCCTTTCCCCGGCTCTCCATAAAATGTTCCAGATCTTCACGAGTGATGAAACTAGCAGGTTCAGGTTCTGCAGATTTGCGGGTTTCATCATCGTCGGGACATGAATAACTTCTGGATCCAGAGCTGGAGATGTTTCCTTGTCTTTTCCTTTCTCCCGAGTTTTGTCTGACATCTTATCAGTGAGAGTTTTGAGATGGTTACATAATTCCTTCTGAGTAGCAGCCATGTCAGTTTGATTTTTAGCGAGCACTTCCTGAATCTTCATGAGATCAGCGATGGTGGGTGGATTTTCTCTGAGTTCCTCAGGATGTCGACCAAATAGAGGATGATTTTCGACATTAGTGTGAGGAGGAGTAGCGTTACCACCACTGTTGGAAGCAGGAACGGTTTCTGGAATACCACCGCTGTTGCTAGTGCTAGCATTGTTTGGGTTAGGATTGGTAATTGAACCTAACCTAAGATCAACCATTTTGTGAAAATAAGAGATTGCAACCGAGAGATTAATCTCCCACTGTGGTCGCCAATCTGTGGATGGGGAAAAACGGTTCGCTGGTTTTTTAGTAAATTGAAGAGTCGAGCGTGTCGTCGAGACTCCTCGACCGAGCAAACTGCTTAACTTCACACAGATGCACTGCAAAGGGAGTGCTTAGATTTGAGATATAAATCTGTAGGACTCCGGCCTAAACCAAGTCAATGGCCGTTCCAGAGTCAATTCGGTCGCAAAGAGGGAGATGGGTTGATCTGTAGGAGGGAAGCTGGGAATTATGTGGGATCAATGATGATCAAGGGTTGTGGATGTATTGAAGGTTTCTACAATAATTGGTGAACTGTGGAGTTCGAATAAGTTCTGATGGATTGATGAATTCTTGAGAGTAATTACTCGAGAAATTCTGGATGATTGCCGATAGCTAGTGATCATTCGTTTTCCTCAATCATGGATTCAGAGACTTATTTATATTATCAGAGTTGTGAACACCTTGATCCCTGTAAGTGTGACGGTTTCATGAGTGGAAGAGTGGGCAAGTGGAAGATCGTGGTAAAGTCAGTTCCATGTCGTGTGGAGACTTGACGGATCGTGCACCCACTACTTTTCTAACTCATTCAACCGTTTACATAACTCACGCACATTTCTCGTCGTGGATGAAATCCACGTGCTGTAGGCCGCCAGACCAAAACCCTAGTTGTTATCCCCCAATTTGACGTGATTGATGTCTCACGAATCGTGGAGTCTGCATGACAGACGTGTATTTAGTTTGTCAGTTGTTGACTGATTAGACAATGAGTCTAGGTTTTGTTGAATCGAGCATGTTTTACAAATGCTCAGCGATTCATGAATGTTAATGTTGCTCGTCTGAGCAAATATTGTAAATTCGACAGTTGTTGAATATTGATGAGTTACTGAATATATGTGGATTATTCGAGCAACTGAGCAAGTATTGCTCGATTCGACGAAATACTGATAAATTACTGAATATTGATAGTTGGATCAATATTCGAGCAACTGAGCAAGTATTGCTCAGTTCGACGAATTACTGAATATCGAGAATTTGACGAGCAATTGAGCAAGTATTGCTCAATTCGACAAAATAATGAATGTTGATGATTTAACGTACAATTGAGCAAGTATCGCTCAATTCGGCAAATTACTGAATGTTGATAATTTGTCGTGCAATTGAGCAAGTATTGCTCAATTCGACAAATTACTGATAAATTACCAAATATTGATAGCTGGATCAATATTTGAGCAACCGAGCAAGTATTGCTCGATTCGACGAAATATTTTTTGTGTGACGTGACCCAATAAAATATTAAAATATTAGTAAGCTACCAAATATTATATGACTAATTCAGATGTTGGTTGCTGAATCCATCATAAATTCATTAGTGTTTGAATCGTGCTCAGAGTGATGATTCGTGGAGCATTTATTCAAAACCCTAATTTCAGATCATAGTTGATGGATCGCTGAAAATAGGTCATGAGTGATAGAGGGACCGACCATATGGGATGATGGGAATCCATGTGGTACCCGGTGCTCGAGTGAGCATGCACCAGGGTTCTCAGTTTGAGGATTGGTGAAAGAATGATGATTAAATGTTGGTTTCATCATTTACTGAAATATTGTTGGGTTCAACATTAGGTGATAAAACCTAGGTATAAAAGATGGGGACCAACCAAGAGAGCATGGTACCGGCTCTTGGTTGTCACGTGACCAGTTGTTGGCCATTTGAGCAATCCCCAGGTTGGTTGGAGATAGTTTGGGCCCAATACGAGCAATTGAGCAAATTATGTCAGAATTATGAAAACATGTGGGACCGGCTTTGTGCAAGCCCTAAGGATGACTCTGGTTGGTCATGAAGGCATGCACGTGTTGCCATGGTGCCCGTGTCTCCGTACTGAGAGTTTTAGTATTTTCTGATGTGCGTTCGAGCAATGTTGTGAATTTTCAGAAGAGTTTCATCTTGACTGAAATTCTTGATTTTTGTTGGAATGAGCATGTATGCTCAATTGATCAATATTTTGTAAATATTAAAATAAGTGTATTTTAACATTTAAATTTTTCGTGAGAGGCTAGCCGGTCGTGTGACCTGTTGGTTTTTGGTTTTTCATGATTTGAGCAAAATTTGAGAAGTTATGACGAAATCATGATTTTTGCTCAAACCAAGGAGTTTCATGAATTTAGGAAAATAATAAATATAAAAGACTAGGGATTGCAAGGTGTGGGACCGGCCACGGCTAGGGCATGGCCGACTGGCTACGTTGCCCGATCCCGCACACCTTTCCCTATTTTATATTATTATTTTTCATGAATCCTTGAAGTTATGGAGAATCCTTGGAGTTATGGAGAATCCTTGAGTTTTTGTTGAAACAAAGGAGTTTCATGAGATTAGGGAATAATAATTATAAAAGCTAAGGATTGTGAGGTGTGTGACCGACCACGGCTCGAGCATGGCCGGCCGGCTAGGTTGCCCGGTCCCGCACACCTTTCCTTATTTTATAACATTATTTCATGAATCCATGAAGTTATGGAGGATTCATCAGTTTTTGCAAAAACAAGGAAAGTTGCTAAAACCAAGGAGTTTTCATGAGTTCATGAAATAACAAAAAATAAGGAAAATAATGGAGGAGGCATGGACCGACCATGGCTAGGGCACGGCCGGCCGTCCGGTGGGCCCGGCCCTGGGCGCCTCTTATTATTTTATTAATATTTATTGTTTTCTCCTGTTTTTCGTAGGATTCCTCATTGTTTCATATTTTTTGGATGCTCGTTCGTGCATCAGGGTGCTCAGTCGTGCATCATTGTCGAATACAGTTGCACCATTTTTGTGGGGCTTACTCAGTGATGATCGAGATGCCCGATTATTGAGAATTTATTACTAATTTATGAAATTCAGTGGAGAATAATTCATGAAATTGAGTAATAAAAATGAATAGTTGTTTATTATTAATTCATATGATCAGCTGTGGATTCGACTATGAATTCAGAATAATAAAGCAAGCATTACCATCCTATGGGATCGTGGATGCGACCATAAAATCAGAGTAATTAAAATTATCTATCACCATTTCATGAGATCAACTGTGGATTCGATCATGAAATCGGAATAATGAGATAATGTAGTTGTTTATTGCCATTCTATGAGATCAAGCCGTGGACTCGATCATGGAATCAGAGCAATTGTTATTGTCATTCCATGGGATCAGGCCGTGGATTCGACCATGGAATAGGAGCAATAATAGATTATTCTGGGAATTCAGTGGTGAATGTCGCGGAAGAATTAATCTATTGCAGAAAAGATATTAGCCATTTAAAGCATCACATCTATTCTGCATGGTGCATAGTCAGGGAGTCACTGTGTTGTTTACGACCTGAAGGCGTTAGTGCTCTCAATCTACGGAAAACCGCCTGAATCTATACACGGTTTCTCCACATAGTCAGGGAACGGTGAGTGTCACCGACATCCTGAAGGCGTCAGCCGCCAAACTATTCTTCTATGTGGAGGTGGGTCTCTCTCCTGCAGTCAGGAACAGTGAGTGTCACCGACGTCCTGAAGGCGTTAAGCTCTCAATCAACGGAGAACCGCCCAATTATGTTATTCTGCATAGAGGTCATGATGAAATGCCAGAGATCGAATCGCTCAGCTAGTGTGGCTTTTCGAAAACATATTCATCATGGCTTCATAAAATATGAATCGTTGCATGCCTGAAAGCCGTGTCGAAACATGCTTCATGATTTTACGGTTTTGCCCTTTGTTGAAAATCCACCATCAACAAGTTGATTCTGAAGGTGTGGTTTGTTTTATGACTTGTATCGGAAGTAGAACTGGTTAGCAGAATGGAAATCTACCAGGTAATTTCTAGATACTGTATTATTGCCGACCAAAACTTGTCGTTTGGTGAAAATAGGTGAAGCCCATTTATACAAGTCATATTGAAACGTACCCTGGTCTCGTAGGAATTGGAAACGATTGAGTGGTGGAAGAATAGAGTAATGTGTAACCGTCAGACGTTATGCTTCCATGATGAGGGAAGTGAATTCGTGTAACCGTCACTCATTACGCTTCCATGATGAAGGAAATGAATTTTTTACATCGTTACTTTTCACCACCACTAATTGTCCTACTTCATGACACTTTCTTGTAACGGGCGCATTGCACGCCGCACGCTGTAAACCGCCAGACCAATACCCTGATGAGTATCCCCCAGTTTGTGACATGTTTGATATCTCGAGTGTTTTCGTGGAAAACGTGTATCAGGTTGCTATGTGTGGAAAGTCAAAGTCAAGAGACTTTGCCATAGGGCTATTAGGCTTGCCTTGGTCGGCCGCCTAAAACTTGCCACAAGTCCGTCAGTTTGGTGGCGAACATGTATGGCTGAGATTACATCTCGTGAGGAAGGGTAGCCGTTGATTATGGCCACATCTTTGTTGTGTAACAAAGTGGCGCCATTAGCATAGTGGCGCTTGGCGTGGCGGGTTGCCTGGGACTTGCTGCAAGTCCATCAGTTCAGTGGCGAACTTGGATGGCTGAGATTGCATCTCATGAGGAAGAGTGTTCATCGATTATGGCCGCATCTTGTTGTATAGGGAAGTGGCGCCATTGGCATAGTAGCGCCTGGTGGAGCCATGGCATAGCGGCATGCTAGTGGCGTTGTGGCATGGCCACGCCTGTGGCGTTGTAGCATGGCCAAAGCTAAGGTTTGGCTCCGTGGCCAAAATTAGGTCTTGGCGGCGTGGTAAGAACTAGGGCTTGGCGATGTGGCCAAGGCTAGGATTTGGCGCCGTGGTAAGAATTAGGGCTTGGATCCGTGGCCAAGGCTAGGATTTGGCGCCGTGGTAAGAATTAGGGCTTGGCGGAGTGGCAAAGGCTAGGATTTGGCGGCGTGGTAAGAATTAGGGCTTGGCGGAGTGGCCAAGGCTAGGTTTTGGCGCGGTGGTAAGAATTAGGGTTTGGCGTGGCCAAGGCTAGGTTTTGGCGCCGTGGTAAGAATTAGGGTTTGGCGGCGTGGCCAAGGCTAAAGTGGTATGCTACCGCGGCAGAGTGGCATGTTGGCATGCCGATCAATATGTTGTTATGATAAGGCGTGTTAGTCTTGCCAGTTAGTATGGTGGCGCGACTAGGTGTGTTTGGCCTTTAATGTATGGTGGAAAGTTTGGAGCGACTTGATTGGCCGAGGAAAGGGGCCGGACAAACATAAGTCGTGGCTACACTTCTGGTGAGAGTGTGGAGGCTTTAGAGCGACCTGATTGGTTGATGGGAAGTGGGGCCGGCGAGTATGGGCCCAACCACAACTTATGTGCGAGTGACTAATTTGAGGCGATACGATTGGTCGAGAGAAATAGGGCAAGTTTAGTAAGGGGCATGGCCAATGGCGAGTGACGCTAGTTGTCCTAAGGCATGGCCACGCCTCCTTTTTCTGCTGCGACTCCTTATTTTATGATTCTGAGCAAGGCTTTGCACCTGCTAATCCATGGCGGATTAATTACCTAGTTTGCCTAGGTTTAATTTCGACAAGCAAGGTCTGATATACTGCGCGAGGCGCAAAAACCCTAACTTATGCAAGTTAGTTAGGTCAATTTATTGAATTATATGTGTTGACATAGAGTTCTTTTAAGTTCATTGCCAGAGAGCAGCATGTTTTTTCTGATTGAATACCTTATGCAAAGACCTTATCCTTGATACTTGGAAATTTGTGCTACTCTGCTGCGAGTGAACACAAATCATCATGCCATATCAACATTAAGGGTTCAGCCGGAGAACATAGCATAGAAGGCATTCAAAGGAACTTATATTAAGTGAATATAGGCGAGGCTCCAAAATTTCTGAAATATCTGGGATGGTTGCTACATTCGCCAGTCTGGATAAATTTCATGTAAGTATATTGAACGGCTCAATAAATATGTCGGTGGAGAGGTTAGCACTCACGGCACCGTTTCCTTACAGAGTGACGTCACATCAGATGCAAGGTTTTAATATTTCAACCTTGAGCTAAAAACCACCATCAACACTAGGACAACCTCCTAAGTCCTATGGCAGTGCTAATCTAGTATGCTAGTCACATAACCAAAGAGTGAGGCTTCGCTGAATCGTTCAACGTGAATTTTTTTTCTAGTTTTTGCTGAATGGAACAGTGCATGACCAGTCAAACTGCTTGACTGCGCATAACCATTCAGCGCAGCCAAGTTCCCTATTTCACCAATAGAACTCGACTTTTTCTTCATTCATTCTTCATTTGTTTCTCCGCCAAGAACTGCATGTTTGATTCAATCACGCTTTTTTCATCATTTCGTTAATTCGCTCTGTTGGTTTGATCAACATCAAGATTGGAATCGTTTGAGGATGGTTTGGTTTGATTCCGTCCACAAAATCGATTGGGGTAAGAAATTCAAATTTTAGGTTTTAAGTTTTATGATTTTTGATTATGATGATATTTTGATGAAATTGATGATTGATATTAGATGAGTTAGACTACACCAAATTCTGGGATTAGTAACAGAACTGAGCCGTTACTAAAACGGGTTGTAACGGCTCTTGCCTGTTTCAAAAAGGGGTGTTACATTTTTTTTGTAACGGCAATGGGGCCGTTACTAATTTTGGGTTGTAACGGCGTTAGTAACAGGCTGGAGCCGTTATTACGTTGCGTGTCGTAACAGGCGAGAGCCGTTACGAAATTTTTGTAACTTGACAGTCGTAACTTCTATGAGCCGTTACGAACTTTTTTGTAACAGCAAAAAAATTTACTGCTAGTCAACATTGACCTGGTCAAAATCAGTCTATACGACCAATTTTGACCAGGTTAATATTGAACGGCAGTTCATTTTCAGCCGTAATTACGTCGGAATTCCAATAACTAGCCTACCCTTTTCATTCCATGACACTCATTCAATTCAAATAAGTTTCAATCAAAGAAGAACATTCAATTCATATGACTTTCAATCAAAGAAGATCATTCAATTCATATAACTTTCAATCAAAGAAGAACATAAATTCTTCTAACTACCAAAATTCTTGTAAGTATCAAGTTCTAAGTTAAAAAACTTGCTGAGTTCATAGAAACTTCCTACATTGTAACTTACAAAACTTACAATATTGAAAAGCAACAATCAGATGCCAATCAGTTTATAGATAGTTCATAAGCCAAGGCTATCCCACCAAACCTGCAAACAAGATATGTGAATTAGATGAGGCAAAGCAAAGGCTATCAGTACTTACCAAGAACCACATAACCTCAATGAAAATTAAACATGTCAGTAGTGTCAATCCACGCCCACAAGAGTATATAGTAAAGTATGATGTAATCATAAAGGACTTACGAGCTGATGTTCTCAGTGTCACCATCGATCCCAGCTTTATCCCACACGTAAGATTAGTGTTATGCTTCACTCCATTGATGTTGTAATTCCATGACCCGCTATCGGGAACCTGAAAATACAAAGCACCAGTTAGCCTCTAGTTCATCATATACAAAAACACCACAAAGAAAACATCTACCATACAAATCAGTTCAAGACACTTTGCAACCCACCTATCATACTAAAAATCCAATCTCAATAACGTGCATCGGAAGTTCTATAAAAATCTAAAGAGCATGTGCAAAAGATTATTACCATGTTGAAGATAAATGACATTCGACCAGGAAGAAACATCTCATTCAACTTGACAGTAGTTTGTGGCTTGAAAATCCATTGATACACTGACTGCATAACCAGGAAATCAATGTCAGAAACCAAATACACACAACTCCTTCCCATCCTAAGCTACCGTAAATAAAAAGTTCATCACATTCTATGCAGGACAAACACACCTTTACGGTCGCGATACGAAAAGTCATAGCATGCTCTTCCTTCGCAACTTTGCTAGACACCACGAACAACAAACTCAGTAAAACACCCCACCCGATAAAAGCAAGCACAACATCACCCAACACACAAAAAACAGAATAATTACAGATCATCCATTATGCTGCTAGATTAGGAGTTCAGCTCAACCCATTATTTCTGCGGATGAACAAACCCCATTTTTCACTCACAATACCACCAAATTAGCCACCAGAACCTATGAATGCTGGATAAATGTAATAAACAGTGATCATCTTATAAAAAAGAAGCATACAATTTGACACATACTTTGTTTACCGAGTTGCTCATCCACATCTACCGCGATCTGTTTCAGAAGGATGATTTAGTAATTTCTCTTCATATTGGTCATTCTCAGCTGCATAGTCATCCTAGAGAAGATACAGAAATTAGAGAGATATAAACGCTAATGAATCAAACAACTAAAATCAGCAGTCATTTCATAAGCTGCAGACGACAATTCATGCAACACTTACCAGGTCAACTACTTTAACAAATGCTTAACAAATGCTTTCTTGTACTTTGCTTTAATTTCTTCTGCCAATACCTACAACAAACGCAACCTTGAGCCGAATACAACAAAAAATTCAAGCACCTACGATCAACATCAAGCAACTTAAAACCTAAGGGAAAGAAATATGGACTTTTAAGGTATTATAAAGTTTACAGTAAAGTAGGAAAAATAAGTGCGGATTCAACTACAATGGACACCTTTCTCCATGGTTTTCCTAACCTATTGTGGAAGACGTGTTATTATTCTCAAAAACTAAGTTACAGACACAAAAGGTTCACAACTTTAACAAAGTTTATGTAGTTTCCCGTCAATTAACTTTACTTCCTGAAAGATCGAAGTACTTGAGTTCATCATTTTCATTCTCTAAGACTAAGGTGTTCGGTTCTGTTAATCCAACAGATTCATAGAATATTCAAATATTCCTACCAATGAGATGAACACAAAAAAAAAATCCCCAAATTTGGTAAATACAACTAAACCCCAAAAGAAACTTGCAAAAAATTACCTAAAAAAAGAAACTAATTGTACTTTACCTTAGCAAATCCTTCATCAATACCAGTCTGAGTACCAAAAAATATAGTGAGCTTAGTTTTACCAGACTCTTTCTTCTCTGAATTCGTAGCTCAAGAATCAGCCAAAAACATCACAAATTTGTATCATTCTCAGCTCCATGACATTCTTAATTTCTCAGTTCATCAAAGTTCAACCCAACAACGACTTCACCTCATTGTTTACTCCAGAGCCCTCATCTGATAGGAGAATGAAATTCAATCATTTATCAAACATAATCACAGATTATCAAGTACAATTGACAGAAACTGAAGCAGTAACCAAACCGAGAAGATAAACAATTTGACAGAAAATCAAAACAAAATAATAAACAAAAACCCCAACACTTGCTTCTACAAAATCATCATAAAAAACCAAAAATCTATAAAACCAAAAAGCACACATATTATGTATGATGGTTAAATCATTAGGGTTTTGAAGCTAGAATTGATTCATTGACAGGAATTAAAGAAACAAAAACCCCTAAATGAAAACCCTAAATCGCTACATAATCTCAAAAACCCATAAATCACTGACATAGATACAATCGAATATGAACCATACACAGAGATAATACTCTTGATAAAGAAACCAAAATAAAGAATGAGATCTAGAAAATCGAAAGAAAAAAACCTTACCAGATAAGATAGAACAAGGTAGGCTAATCGATTTTAACAAATTCAGTATCAGCAGAAAAACCATCTCATAGGATTCTCGACATGCTTCTTACAGTAATCAATCACCCTTACCAACATCTTTCAATCTTCTTAAGAAATCTATACAACATCAATCACCCTCAAAAGCATATTAGGTTATGAAGTTCTTAAAGTAGAAAAAAAAAGGAGGAAGATGTGTATAGAAAATCAGAATTAAAGGAAGTTCCTCCCGGTTTTGGGTAGAGAGATTGAGAGAAAGCAACAGAGAGGAAGAGGTTGAGAGTCTTGAGATGATGCGGCAGAATGATAAGATAGAAAAGAAATAAAAGATGAAGGGAATATTATCTAGGGTTTTATGTTTGAAAGTGCATCTCGAGAAACATATGAAGGGTAGAGATATTAGTATAGGTATATACGGTGTAGATGGATGGTTAGAAATGTGGGCCCCAGAAAGAACTCAGGTGTTACGACCCAGGTGTGACCAAGCGTGTGGCTGACACGCCTATAAAAAAATTTCGTAACGGCTCTCCCTTGTTACGAATTTTTGGAAAATTCGAAACGGCCAGTGCCTGTTACAACCATTTCATAATGGGCAGTTGTAACGGGAATTTTGTAACGACCACAAAGCCGTTACGAATTGTTGTTACTAATCCGGGAATTTGGTGTAGTATTGATATTGATTTTAAGAATTTTGGGGGCTTAATTTGATTATTTGTGATGAAAATAAATTGAAATTTTGATTATTTGTGATGAAAATGAATGAAAATTTGTATGATTAGTTTGTAGGTAAATTTGTATGGTTTGTATGATTATTCGATGAAATTTTTTATGATTATTTGGGATGAAAGTGAATGAAATTTGTAGGTAAATTTGTATGAAATTTAGTTAGTCTTGTGGTTGATTTTTTTATCTTTTCGTTAGTGATTGTCGTATGAGTATGAACGATTTTCTAGATGGTTTGGAAATAGTATCGACAAAAAATAAAGATAGCCATGTATGTAACGAAGTTATGGGTGATCATCGGAGTGTAAACTTTAAAAGTAGCTTGAAAGAGGTTGAAGTGTTATATAAAATTGTAGTGAATAATAATCCTCCAGCACAATGATATTGTGAGAGTTGTGGGGTTTCTTCTGTTTTTGCGTTTGATTTCGCAAATGCGGATAGAGGCTTAGTTGAAGCCATAACTGAGAGATGATGGAAAAAACCAAGAGCTTTCATTTTAAGGAGTTTGAGCTTGGCATCCTTCCTTTAGATTGGTACATGTTAACAGGAATTCCCATTGGTGACCCTAGTAAACGTCAAGTAGCTATGCCGTTGTTGGGTAATGAGCTAACATATGATGCTACCGATGATATTTATTTCTCAGATTATGAAAATCATGGTACATGGAACTTTAAGACTAATTCAATATCCTTGGCTACCTTGAGAAACTACATTAAAAGTAGAGAAAACCAGGACAATAGGGGATGTGAAGAGCTATTGACACGAGCATTCTTTGGTGTTTTGGTCATTTTCTTCTTGTGGATGCTAGTGGAAGAGTGGATTAATGTTGGGTTCTATTGTTGAATGATTTAGATAGAGTTGGAGAATATGATTAGGGTATAGCTTCCATAGGTAATACCCATAAATTTCTTGATGAATGGTCAACCAAAGGTAAGGATTTATCTGGCATGGTTATGGTAATTGAGTATTGGTACTATTATTACCTCCGCAACATGCAACCCTTGCTTTTTCAGACACCGGGATGTTTTCCCAAAGATTTGTCTCTTCAAGAAGGAAAACATTATGATTAAGCAATCAAAGAATAAAGGACTTTAAATAGGAGGCCAAAGGGATACAAAAAAAAAAACTCAATCTCCACAGCAAAAAGACAGATTGACTCTAGAACAATTTCATCATGTATTTGGAAACCATGGGTAGACAGTGAGTATTCTGTGGGAGTGCATTATGACCATGCACTAGAGTTATCCAAAAGGACATTTGTGTTTTTTGGACATTATGACCATGCACTAGAGTTATCCAAATTTTGTAGTCACCGAGGACATTTGTGTGGAAAAAACAAACACAATATGAGATAGTTGTTACTTGGATGAGAGATGTGAAGACTTAGCCGACCATAATTTTCAACAGTTTACCAAAATTAAGAGATTGTTAGAAGGAGTAGGAGAATTCTTTGGAGAAGACCCAAATCACTATTTTGTATTATGTAGAGTAGCGTGCATACTTGGGAGATCGAGGGATCAATGGACAAGAGGAGAGAATAAAATAATTCAAAATTGGTGGAAGGAAGAAGTGTTGGAATTGAGGATGGAAACATGAGATTACTTATCAAGTTCAAGATCGGTTAGAGAGGAAACAAGGAGAATTTTACCTACGAGAAATGCATAAGAAAACCAGAAGAAGCGCAAAATCATTCGAGAGAAGAGAAATGATGGAAGATCGTTATATCCCACGTCCGAGACTCTTCAAAATGTGGTGGAAACGAAATGAGATAATCCGATTGATGAAGAAAATCAAGAAGAGGGAAGAAGAATATTGCACCTTGAGGATGAGATTGAAAGACATTATGTTGAACAAAACGTCGAAGAGAAAAGATTGAGAGAAGAAATGGAAGAACGGGGAGTTGGAGGAGGCAATTGGCCAAATAATCATGATAATCGAGAAAGAAGGCTCGCAACAATGATAATATTGATGAAGAATATGAAAGATCACAAAGGAGAAGGCATCAATAAAGAAGAGAGATTGATAGATATAACGAAAACGGGAAGAGAAGCAAAAAGACCAAGTTCACAAATTTTGAGAGAATTGGAAAAATGAGAGAATGATGCCAATATTCGTTCACACAAGAGATACAATTAGGAGGAATACCATAAGTGCAACTTACCGACATTAACTCCGATGGAACAACTTGTGCGATACTATCAAAGCTTATATGAGATATATCTTTACAATGGGAGAATCATGATGCTATATTGTGCAAATATTTTGATCATCTTTGAAATGGTTTGAAGGTCTAGATTCACTTGGATATTTTTAGGGGCATATATAAGTAATAATTCCTTGATCAAAGGGTTGGTGAAAGTTTGGATGGAAGACAATGTGTAGCGAAATGGATGGCCGTGTGGAGGAGAGATATCTCATCTTATCATTCATTAATGCTATGTTCGCGACAAATCTGTTGTATATTCAAATTTTTAGAGTCAGAATACAATCACAATGACTGAGTTGGGGGAGGGAGTATATTGCTTTAGAGGAAAAGCAAAATGAGATGGAATCATACCCCGAATACAAGTTCGGGAGGCTGCGAATGCAAGTTTGTTACCTAAATTGATAAACAACATTACCTCTTAAGGTCAACAAGGAATGAGGATGCAAATGGAAACCATGGGTAGACAAAAAATGTGAAGACGTCATCTTGTCGTGAGTATTCTGTGGGAGTGCATTATGACCATGCACTAGAGTTATCCAAAAGGACATTTGTGTTTTTTGACCTAGAAAAAACAAACACAAGAGATAGTTGTTACTTGGATGAGAGATTCCAGAGGCAGATAGCATGTGAGATTGTAGACCCAGCAAATCCTCCAAATTTGCAATCAGTTGTGTACATGGAGATTGTAAGTGTAGACCCAAATCACTATTTTGTAGTCACTGAGGATCAATATAACAATTGGTGGAAGAAGAAGAGTGTTGGACCTTATCTCACTGAGTCATATCATTCGCAAAACGTCGATGAGATAGTAGTGGGTATCACAACTCTTCCTCGCAATTTTCTTCCTAATCATCCGTGAAAAAGCGGGGGTACAACAACCACACCCAATATTTCGATTAGGAATCCATATGGACTAACTCCAATATACTTTTAAGAGAATCAACTAGATAGTCAGACTCAATCTTAACAAAAGTATATCAAAGAGCTATATCTCACTTTCTCGATTCAATACTTAATCAAGCAAATAGAAATCTATGAGTCTAATTGAATACAATAGAAATCACTTGAACGGTACCAAAGACCAATGTTCAAGGATCAATCAATTTCAATCAACAACCAAAGGTTGGATTTCCCAATTGATCGATTCAAACGCACAACCTGTGATATTTCAATTATATAACAAAATATAATGCGGAAAAGAAATAACACAGACACCAGAAGTTTTGTTAACGAGGAAACCGCAAATACAGAAAAACCCCGGGACCTAGTCCAGATTGAACACACAATGTATTAAGCCACTACAGACACTAGCCTACTACAAACTAACTTCGGTCTGGACTATAGTTGAACCCCAATCAATCTCACACTTATCCAAGGTACAGTTGCGCTCCTTACGTCTATGATCCCAGCAGGATACTACGCACATGATTCCCTTAGCTGATCTCACCCACAACTAAGAGTTGCTACAACCCAAAGTCGAAGACTTTAATAAAAAAATTTGTATCACACAGAAAAGTCTACGACAATAGATAAATCCGTCTCCCACAGAAATACCTACGAGTTTTGTTCCGTCTTTTGATAAATCAAGGTGACAAGGAACCAATTGATAACCCGAACTTATATTCCCGAAGAACAACCTAGTATTATCAATCAACTCACAATAATCTTAATCGACGCGGCGAAAGAAGATATTGTGGAATCACAAACGATGAGACGAAGATGTTTGTGATTACTTTTATATCTTGCCTATCGGAGATATCAATCTCAAGCCAATCATTACGATTGTACTCAATATGATATAAACAGCAAGATCAGATCACACAACTACAAGAAAGTAGTATCGATCTGTATTCACAATCCCAATGAAGTCTTCAAGTCGTTAACCTACAGGGTCTCGGTAGAAACCTAAGGTTAAAGTAAAATCGACTCTAGCTTATACAACTAGTATCACACATGAGGTGTGGGGATTAGGTTTCCCATTTGCTAGAGTTCTCCTTTATATAGTCTTTCAAATCAGGGTTTGCAATCAATGTTACCGTAGTAATTAAGCATTCAATATTCACCGTTAGATGAAAACCTGATTAGATTCAAGCTAATATCTTTCAACCGTTAGATCGAAAACTTAGCTTGTTACACACAAATGAAATGCACGTTTTTAGGTTTGTGTAATCGTACCCAAACATGTACATTCGTTGGTTCAACATTAGTTAACCAAATGGTTAGCCATATGAGCACTTTCATATTAACCATATTCTTCTTCACCATAACTAGTTCAAATGACTCAAATGAACTAGTTAGAGAGTTGTTCAATTGCTTAGATCTCATAGAAGTATACAAGACACAACCGAAGCAAAAACGATTTGATTCACTCGAATCTATTCATGAACTTTATAGCCACGGTTTTAAAACTTGCAAACTCAGAATAAGTTCAGAATAATCTTTTTTAGAATATAACCAACCTAAGTACGCGGACTTAAGTACCTGGAATAAGTTTGTAACAAGTTTACAAACTCCGGCAGATTTTCTCGGGAAGAGAACCTCCGACAGTACGCGGACCGGGTTCACGGACTCTTGTTCCGGTTTCCTGAGCAGCAAAGTACACAGAGTTCGGTTCAAGGAATAAGGACTTATACGTGTATGTGTTTCCACACAATGCTTATATCCAACAATGGTTATATAATCTAAACTCTAATTTCAATCATTGAAACATTCTTAGAGGACGTTATATAGTTGTTATTCACAAACTATTTTTCGTCAAAGCCATTTTCAAGTAATTGAAACATAACATGACTTTCGTCACTAGGTAAAGATGAACTTGGTCAAAGCAAAAGCTTACCAACACATATTTCGAGAAATAAATAAGCGAGATAAACTCGTATCCAAACAACAAATGTGTATAATCAAAGTCTATATAGTAGAACGACTTTTGTCTCAAGATAGGAGATAAAGTAGATAGACTTTTGAGTGATAGATAAGTTCAAGTCTCCACATACCTTTTATTCGATGAAGTTCCACCAGTTCTTTGAGTAGTTCTTCGTCTTGTATGATGATCGCCATGGAGTTCTTGAGCTCAACTACACTTTCTATCCTAGTCCGAGACTTAGCTATAGTAGACTAGAAATCAAGACTTATAGTTTTGATCACTAACATTGACAAACATGCTTGAGATAGCAACGCATGCGAGTTCGACCGAGCAGTGCTCTAACAATCTCCCCTTTTGTCGATTTTAGTGACAAAACTATCAATACATATTGAATACAAAAATAGATAAATAAACTTTTGTAGCTCTTCTCCCACATGCCTAATCTTCAACATTACTCGAAATCTTCGTCACTTCCAAGTACTCCAACGATCCCAAAGTTTGTAAGTTCAGCATCATCTTTGTTGAAAATCCGTAGCTATAACAATGAGAAAACAAGAATTCTCAATCATTGTTATACAGTGTCATAGTTTTATTACACATCATCAAAGTTCAATTGTATCACAACTTTGACAACAATACTATGGTGATATGTATCACTCCCCCTTAGTCAATACTGTATCTCACATGGAAACCACTCCCCCTTACATAATGATCCGAAAACCATATGTATTTGTAGTGTGAAATACACATTAATTCTCCCCCTTTTTGTCAAGAAAATTGGCAAAGGTACGAAAATGAGATCCTAATGAAATTTTCAAAGAGACATTTCATGACCAAAAGTAAGCACATATCAACTTATTTAGATCCAATCATATAGCCGAAGCTAAATGCTTTCATCAAGGAGTTTATAAAGATACAAGATAACTCCTATAATATTCCACAGCCGCATTCCCCACAAAGATTTGGAAATTAAGCACAAGTTCAATTAAGAACTCCCCCCCCCCCCATAAAATGTCATTCCTAAAAGAACAACAACAACGACCTTACTTTCATGATAAAAGAAGGATTTCTTTGGACATAACAAATCACATACGAATATGAATTTGAATCCAAATAATACTCAATTAAACTAACCACAAGAAAACCCATGATTAATCTAATCGGAAATGCTCAACATAAGAGAACTTACGGAGCCGCACAGTATATTCATAAAATATGGATCAGGGAAGATCAATACTGCGGAATAAACAAGGATTCATTCTATTTTCTATCACTATTTGCACAATGACATACAATAGACATAAACCTCGTAAAAGTTTTATCCTTTCTTTCATCAAAATATGACATAAAAGGCTTTAACTTTTGTAATGTCAAAAGTTCATTCATTATTTTATCAATACATGCATATCGACATATGAAAGACTTAACTTTTGACAAAGTATGGAACAATCATAGTTCACGGACGCAAACAACATATCCCATAACAATTTGCAATATATAAAATCATAAAGATTAAAATTGCAAAAATCATCTTCCAAATAACTTAGAATTTAAATAAATAAATCTAAAAACATGAAGATGAAAACGTTGGACATATCTATGTATAATCAAAATAATTGCTATTCCAAACTCTAGTAATCCTTCTCAAAAACAAGAATAAATTCTCATAAGAAGTTTCCTAGGTATCAAGACAAACTCGTAATGCACATATAAGATGATTTGTCCTTAGAGGGTAGAATCAATCTTTTTCGCCTGGATTTACACCAAGAATAGCTACCAAAGGCGTATAAAAAGATTTTCTTAACAAAGAAGAACATACAAAGTCACTAATGACCATGCACCATAGTTCACATAAGAATCCCATAGTAATGCATACTACTGCCCATTCTTGAACTTCCTTCTTTGTGATTCACCAACAACATTCTTCCAAAAGCTACAAATGAGCTTAGAAGATTAGTACTCCAAGAATCCAAGTGCCAAAGTCCAACAGAAGTGGAACAAGTGCGACGAAACGGAGCAAAACACTCAAAAACAAGAGACAGGACAAATACTAATCTTAACTCATCCAAATTCAGGAATTCTCATCTTATTTTTGAAGATAATTCAAAGGGGAAGAGAATTCAAAAAGAATGAGGTCATTCCGAGTTCGGACGAAGAAGTTACGGCCAAAACAAGTTTACCGAATATCGACGTCAAGTATGCATACCGTTTTGCAAACGATTTTTCATGACTTGTGGTAGTATGCAAATGGGTATGCGTACTTAAACCCCTAGATTTTGATTTTAAATGATGGTATGCATACATGGTAGGTGTACCATGAAGTCCAAACATCCCGAACTACTATTTTCAAACCTCAACGTTTAAGAACCTTTTTAGAAGAATCCAGTCGAATTCTACAGCCTTACCGAACATAATCTGTGTGACCCAATTCTCGTGCTTCCCTCACCATATACATAGCAGGGCATTCCTTGGTGAGGATGCACTTAAAACACAATTAAGTTGTGTTGGGGTGAACAATGTCTTGCTCACCACAAGTGACCTTTGGATTATCATGAAAGAGATCGCTTTTAGAACCTTTCACATCCAATTTCATTTTTCAAAAAAACTTGTTAAGTTCCAACATCATGGATACTGCCTTCTCCATAGTCATGGAATTTTCTGGAAGATCATTCCTTTTTACACTCAAAGCATCATTGGCTTTCTTTGGTACCCACTTCTGAGTACGTTTAGGAACAACCCGAACCTTCTTCCCATTACTCTCTTATAGAATTCTCGGAAGAGAATTGGATTGAATATTCTTTTGCAAGTTAGTCTTTCTCCAATTGGGATCATCGGATCTTGTCTTCGTCTTTACGAAGTTATGCTTTTGATAACCATTACGATTGTGAAAAGGATTTGTATGACGTTTATAGGAAAAACTAGGAAAATAACAGCACTGATTCCTTTCCCTAAAGGTTGGACAGTTACAACCTGTAACATTAAGGGTATCAGTCTTAACATATGATCTTGGTTTAACAACTTCTTGTGATGCCCAAACAAGAACATCATGAAGTTTCTCATTCCTTATACGAAAACGACATCTCCTTTCCAGGTGACCTTTATTTCCGCAATAGTGGCAAACATAAGGAATGTTGATATATTTTTCTCGATCCGTGCGTGCTAATTTTGGAGGTTGATATATTTTTCTCTTTTGAACCTTAAATGCCGGTGAAGGTATTTCACTTTTGCCATCAGTAGAAACTTTTTGTTGAGAAGAATCACTAGCCTTGACAAATTTTACCTCTTTGCTAATACTTGGAGCATCTATTCCCTTATAGCCCAATCCTCGTGTATAACGATGATTTTTACTTGCTCCTAGCATAGTGGTTAATTTTCTTGAACTAGTATTGAACTTTTTAAAGTCATCTTCCAACATCTTGATTTTATCAAAAGCAACAGCTAAATCAGCCTCAAAACGTTTTTCTCAAGCGAGAAAAGCGCTTTCTCTGTCATCAAAACTAATTTGTTGAGAGTTAAACTTTGCTTCAGATTCTGCAAGTTTCTCTTCCAACGAAAAGTACTTGTGAAAAAGATTATCACATTCAAGTGACTTCATACGTATGTTTTCCTCAGAATCCTTGAGGATCGATTCGTTAGAATAATTCGAAACATAAACACATGCGTAACATCTTCTCAATTTCTTGTTTTCTCGACACAGAGGAGTCAGAAAAGGAGTGACATGAGAAGTTGTCATTTTCTTGTTTTCCAACGAATTCAAAACCTTCACATACTCAGAGACTTCCTCATCAACATATCTAACAATATCTGAATCACCTTCATCAGAAAGTTCATCCAACTGTTCTTCTAGGCGTGTTTCCCAGACTTCAACAGTTTTACATTAAGAGAATGTTTAGATATTTACTTAGATGTGACAGTTCTCTCAGGTGAATCCAAGCTTTGAGAATTATCTGGCAATTTCTGAACTGGTACGTTATTAGAGATAGACTCGTCCATAATCAGATCGCTACAAACACAGACTTATAAGGTCTTTAACGTGTTTGCATACTATGATACCAATTGAAAAAGCGGGGGTACAACAACCACACCCAATATTTCGATTAGCAATCTGTATGGACTAACTCCAATATACTTTTAAGAGAATCAACTAGATAATTAGACTCAATCTTAACAAAAGTATATCAAAGAGCTATATCTCACTTTCTCGATTCAATACTTACTCAAGCAAATAGAAATCTACGAGCCTAATTGAATACAAGAGAAATCACTTGAACGGTACCAAAGACCAATGTTTAAGGATCAATCAATTTCAATCAACAACCAAAGGTTGGATTTCCCAATTGATCGATTCAAACGCACAACCTGTGATATTTCAATTATATAACAAAATATAATGTGCAAAAGAAATAAGACAGACACCAGAAGTTTTGTTAACGAGGAAACCGCAAATGCAGAAAAACCCCGGGACCTAGTCCAGATTGAACACACAATGTATTAAGCCGCTACAGACACTAGCCTATTACAAACTAACTTCGGTCTGGACTGTATTTGAACCCCAATCAATATAACACTAATCCAAGGTACAATTGCGCTCCTTACATCTCTGATCCCAGCAGGATACTACACACTTGATTCCCATAGCTGATCTCACCCACAACTAAGAGTTGCTACGACCCAAAGTCGAAGATTTTAATAAACAAATCTGTATCCCACAAAAAAGTCTACGATAATAGATAAATCTGTCTCCCACAGAAATACCTACGAGTTTTGTTCCGTCTTTTGATAAATCAAGGTGAACAGGAACCAATTGATAACCCGGACTTATATTCCCGAAGAATAACCTAGTATTATCAATCACCTCAAAATAATCTTAATCGATGCGGCGAAAGAAGATATTGTGGAATCACAAACAATGAGACGAAGATGTTTGTGATTACTTTTATATCTTGCCTATCGCAGATATCAATCTTAATCCAATCATTATGATTGTACTCAATACGATAGAAACAGCAAGATCAGATCACACAACTACAAGAAAGTAGTATCGGTCTGGCTTCACAATCCCAATGAAGTCTTCAAGTCGTTAACCTACAGGGTCTCGGTAGAAACCTAAGGTTAAAAGAGAATCAACTCTAGCTTATACAACTAGTATCACACAGGAGGTGTGGGGATTAGGTTTCCCAGTTGCTAGAGTTCTCCTTTATATAGTCTTTCAAATCAGGGTTTGCAATCAATGTTAGCTTAGTAACAAAGCATTCAATATTCACCATTAGATGAAAACCTGATTAGATTCAAGCTAATATCTTCCAACCGTTAGATCAAAAACTTCGCTTGTTACACACAAATTAAATGCACGTTTTTAGGTTTGTGTAACCGTACCCAAACATGTACATTCGTTGGTTCAACGGTAGTTAACCAAATGGTTAGCCATATGAGCACTTTCATGTTAACCATATTCTTCTTCACCATAACTAGTTCAAATGACTCAAATGAACTAGTTAAAGAGTTGTTCAATTGCTTAGATCTCATAGAAGTATACAAGACACAATGGAAGCAAAAACGATTTGATTCACTCGAATCGATTCATGAACTTTATAGCCACGGTTTGCAAACTTGCATTCCTTAGTTAATATAAGTATAAGTTCAGAATAATCGTTTTTAGAATATAACAAACCTAAGTTCGCGGACTAGGTACGCGGACTTAAGTACCCGGAATAAGTTTGTAACAAGTTTACAAACTCCAGCAGATTTTCTCGGGAAGAGAACCTCCGACAGTACGGGGACTGGGTTCGCGGACTCTTGTTCCAGTTTCCTGAGCAGCAAAGTACACAGATTTCGGTTCAAGGAATAAGGTTTTATACATGTATGCGTTTCCACACAATGATTATATCCAACAATGGTTATATAATCTAAACTCTCATTTCAATCATTGAAACATTCTTAGAGGACGTTATATAGTTGTTATTCACAAACTATTTTTCGTCAAAGCCATTTTCAAGTAATTGAAACATAACATGACTTTCGTCACTAGGTAAAGATGAACTTGGTCAAAGAGAAAGCTTACCAACACATATTACGAGAAATAGATAATCGAGATAAACTCGTCTCGAAATAGCAAATGTGTATAATCAAAGTCTATATAGCAAAATGACTTTGGTCTCAAGATAGGAGATAGAGTAGATAGACTTTTGAGTGATAGATAAGTTTAATTCTCCACATACCTTTTAGTCGATGAAGTTCCACCAGTTCCTTGAGTAGTTCTTCGTCTTGTATGATGATCGCCATGGAGTTCTTGAGCTCAACTACACTTTCTATCCTAGTCCGAGACTTAGCTATAGTAGACTAGAAATCAAGACTTATAGTTTTGATCACTAACATTGACAAACATGCTTGAGATATCAACGCATGCGAGTTCGACCGAGCAGTGCTCTAACAATCCTCCATCTAAAGTGTTTTCACAGAACTATACTTATGGCATACAGAATGATCCCCTGTCACATCTACGCAAGATATATTTCACTTTAAGATAAAGTGAGCATTATCTTCGTATGAGCATTATTCTCTAAAACAAGGTTTATTTCGGTTTTGTGAAAGCTCACACCTTTTAAGATAAAGTTTTGGTTTCCATGAAAGCTCATAAACAAAATTTTATCACTGGACACAGGTCTATTTCCCAGGGAAAATCTTTCTCAAGTTAGGGATTGTTGCTAGTTTCTTAAATTAACGATCGAACGAACATACGTTTAATAAAATAAGGTTTTTTCTACAAAACTCACGCGAAATATACACATGTATAGAATTTCAATATTAACAACTCATGAAATCAGCAAACAAAAAAATAAATAAAAAATTACCTGGTCGGTGATGGCCGGACGGCGCCGGCAGGTGGAAGTTCTGGCGATTTTTTTTTCCTGCTCCTCCTGATGCTCGGACGTGAAGGAGGGATGAAGAAGATGGTGGTCGTGTGGAAGAATAAAAAAAAAGAGGAGGAATTAATTCCTTTTATACCTAATTTTATTTCCGAAACCTAATTCCATAAGGATTTCCTCTTTGGGCCCGGCCCGTAAATCCTAGACCAATCAAGGTTCCATCATCGAATCAGCGGTTCTACACCAATTTTTCTCACTGGATGATGCTATATTATGCAACTGGGTTTCCGCTCAAACCATGGTTTGCTCATTCAGTCGAAATCCGGTAATATCTTATTTTATGATTAAGTTCAATTACTTATTTCTGTTTGTACCTGGAAAATCACCATTCAATGCTAACTGAGGAACATGACTGTTCCTCACTAAGCATGGGACTATGTAGATGGTGGATTTTCGACAAAGGGTAAAATTGTAAAACTATACTCCGGATCCGGCAATCGGATGAGTATTGAGTCTCATGTCTCTCATTAAAGCATGAAAGCTCATGCCATAATTCTCTGACTGAGAAGGCTGTCTCTCAGGGTATATATAGATGTGTAGTCTCCCATCCGAGGCCACGGCACATCTCATGAATACTGAGCAATTTCAGTAATTACTCCGGATCCGGCAATCGGATGAGTACTAAGACTCATGTCTCTAAGCGTGAAAGCTCATGCCATAAAACCTCTGATCGAGAAAGTCCCTCAGAGAAGATGAAGATGTGTAGTCTCCCAGCTGAGACCACGTCACATATCATATTGTATAGAATTGCAAGATTGGACGGCTCCTAGACATCATGTCTGCTAGTATAGAGCAATAACGTCTTCAGGATGCAACCATGTTTTCCCTGACTATACAAGAGGAATATGACACTCCAGCAAGTTCATATTACTCAACCCTCAGATAATTAATGCTCCTAGATAGGAAGCCCTGCTAGTATAGAGCCATCAATAATTATCTCTAATCGCCTGAATATCCAGCAATATTCTACGATTCTTCGTCACTTCAATTAGTGGTTCTTCCCAACAGAATTCCACGGGTTAGTGATAAATATTCAACGAGACATGCATCTGAGCATCGAATAAGCCCTAACTAAAATGGTGCAAGTGTACTTAACAATAATGCACAGACCAGCATTTGAATGCCCAAACGAGCATTTCAAAAATATGAATGAACGATGAACCTGTGAAAGATAGGAAGGAAAAATAATAATAATAAAAATATTAGCAAAGGCGCCAGGGTACTGGGCTCATCAGTTGGCCGGTCATGCCGTGACCAGTCCCGCGCCCAATTTTATATTTTGTCATATTTTATTATTTTTCCCTGATCTCGTGAAAATTCTCTCGTTCGAGCTAATCTCCTTCGTTTCAAGGAAATTCTCTAATCTCATGATTTTATCAAAGAAATAATAAAATTAGGGAAAGGTGTCGCGGGACCGAGCACCAGCCGGCCGGCCATGCCTTAGCCATGGCCGGTCCCACACCTCACGTCCCCATTATTTTATTATTTCTCTCAAATTATGAAAATTCCTTGATTTTATGAATTTTCCCTAAAACCATGAAAATTCCCTAATTTTATGAATTTTCTCTAAAATCATGAAAATTATTATAAAATTAGGAAAACTCGTGGGACCGGGCACCAGCCGGCCGGCCATGCCTTAGCCGTGACCGGTCCCACACCTCACGTTCCTATTATTTTATTATTTCTCTCAAATTATGAAAATTACTTGTATTTATGAATTTTCCCTAAAACCATGAAAATTCCCTAATTTTATGAATTTTCTCTAAAATCATGAAAATTATTATAAAATTAGGAAAACTCGTGGGACCGGGCTCTAGCCAGTCGGCCATGCCCTAGCCGGTCCCACATGCCTATTATTTTATTATTGTTTGTTGTTTTAGTTTCCTGATTCCATGAAAACTCCCTGATTTCAACAAAATACCTTGATTTTAACAAATCTTCTTATTTTATGAAAATTTCCTAAAATCATGAAAATTACATAAAATTGGGAAGAGTGCTCTGGGACCGTGCCCATTGGCCGCCTGGCCATGCCTTGGCCATTGCCGGTCCCACACTCCACCATTCCCTATTTTATTATTATTTTATCTCTCTCATCTCATGGAAATTCCCTAATTTCAGCAAACTCTCCAGTTTCATGGAATTTCCCTCAAATCAGAGAAAATACATAAAATCACATAAAACTGGGAAAGTGTGGGACCGTGCTTGTTAACCGGCCGGCCATGCACTAGCCATGGTCGGTCCCACACCTTACAATTCCCTGTTTTATTTATTATTTTTCATCATCTCATGTATTTTTCCTAGTTTCAGCAAAAACCCTGGATTCTGTATATTTTCTCAGAATGTTGCTCAAATGCGCATCGGAAAATACTGAAACTCTTAGGATTGAGACATGGACACTATGGTGACACGAGCACATCCCCTTGACCGACCAAGGGTGGCTCTAAGGCCTGCAAACGGCTGGTCCCGCCTGTTTTAATGATTTTAACCTAATTTGCTCAATTGCTCATATTAGGTTCAAACTTCTTCCAAACAATTAAGAGTTTGCTTGAACGACCATCCATGGTCCCACGGCCACCAAGAGCCGGTCTCGTGACCTCTTGGTCGGTTCCTCATCTCTTCATGGCTAGGTTTTATTATTTGTCGCTCACACGAGCATTATTTCAAAAAAAACGATTAAACCATCATTTAATCATTCTTTCACCAACTGGTCCTCAAGAGACTTTGGTATTTTGCTCATTCAAGTATCTGGGCATACATGGTGAACTCGTCATCCCATGTAGCCGATCCCTTCTTCACTCTGTAGATTGATTTGCAATAAATCATCATTTCGATAAAATTAGGGTTTTGAATCCAGAGCTTTGTAGAAACATGATTCTGAGCAGATTCAAATACTCTGATAATTTTATGTTTATTCCATGATCAACATTTTTATTTATTTTACTCGACCTAGCAGTCAGTATCTTAAATTAATATTTATTTTGGTCCTGCTACCAACAATTCATCAAACGAGCAATATTTGCTCAAACCGGCAATATTTGCTCAAACTAGCAATTTTCCTCAGACTAGCAATACTTGCTCGAACCAGCAATATTTGCTCAGATTCAAGAATATTGGTTCAACTATCAATATTATTCGACAATTCAGCAACACAGTTTGCTCGTCTTAGGTAATCAACATAATAATACCTCGTCTCAGTAGACATATTTGATTCATGAATTTCAGAACATTTGCAAAACATGTTCAATTCAACAATGCATGGACTCATCGTCCCATAAAGTCAGCAACTGACTCCACAATCACGAGATATCAATCGTATCACATGGGGGATATTAACTAGGGTTTTAGACTGGCGGTCTACGGCACGTGTGTTCACCCACGATGAGAATGTGAGCAAGTCGTGCAATCAGTTGGAAGAGTCAGCAAAGTAGTGGGTGGAAAATTAACCAAGTCTCCGCACGATGAGCAACTGGTTTTAACACGATTTCCCACTTCCCCACTCTCGATTCCAAAGAAACTGTCACACTTCATGGGATCATGGTGTTTTAAACTCCGGCATTATAAAATGTCTCTGAATCCTGATTGAAAGGACAAGATTCGAACACTCGAACATTCGTCTAAAAGAATTCTCGGCAAGTTCATACGGACAACCTTTCGTCTACACGAACTCATCGTCTGAGCATTCACTCTCAATTGAGCAAAATTCAATCATTTAGAGCATTCTTACGCTGAATTCACAACACACCTACAATCTCAGATCACCATTGATCTCACACATTTCTCAGCTTCCCTTCTACAGATCAACCCATCCTCTCTTGTGACCGAATTGATTCTGGAACGTCCATTGTTCTTGGTTTAGGCCAGAGTTTTACAGATTGATCTCTCGAACTTAAAGCACTCCCTTATTGCAGTGCATCTTTGTGAGGTTCAACATTTTGCTCGGTTCAAGGAGTCTCCACACGGTCGACTCTTTAATTCCGTAAAAACCAACAAATCGTTTTTCCCCATCTACAGATTGGCGACCACAGTGGGAGATTAATCTCTTGGTTGCAATCTCACAGTTTCACAAGATGGCTTGTCTTAGGTCTGGGTTAGTTACAGGTTCCAACACAAATGGCGCTAGCACTAGCCACAACAACAACGACAACGAGGATATCCCGGAAACCATTCCGGACTCTAACACTAGCAGTGGTGATGGCACTCCTCCTCACACTAACACGGAAGGTCATCCTCTGTTCCGCCTACACCATGAGGAATTCAGAGGAAACCCACCACCCACCATTGCCGATCTCATCAAAGTGTAAGAGACTCTTGCAAAAAATCAGACCGATATGGCTACGGCACAGAAGGAGCTATTTAATCAACTGAAGGCTCTCACTGATACAATGTCAGAGAAAACTCAAGGAAAGGTGAAAGAGAAGGAGAAATCCTCAGATGCTGATCCTGAGGTAATTCCAATTTATACAGTGGATGACGAAGAAGTCCGCAAAGATGCAGACGATTCATCAGCAAAAGAATCATAAAATTTCATTACTCGGGAAGATTTGGAGCGCCTTCTGGAGAACCGTGGAAAGGACAAGACATCACATGTCCATCGTCACCAACCTCCTTATCCTCCCGCTACGCAAAGGGTCGTTCTTCTGAAAGGTTATAACTCTCCAACTTTCACTCTGTATGATGGAACTGGCAATGCTCGAGAACATGTCTCTCGTTTCCTGGAAGCCTTGGGAGAACATGAACACAACCACGTTGTTCGTCTCAAGGAATTTTCAAAATCTTTGAAAGGCAGGGCATACACCTGGTACAACAACATCGCGCCAGAGACTATTAAGACTTGGGGAGAAATGATTAATGCCTTCTACATAAAGTACTTCTTCGTGTTAGAGCAAGTCACTCTCTCTGATCTTGGAAGAATGTTTCAGAGGGTCAGTGAAAACCCCAATGACTACGTGAAGAGATTCAGAGTCCAGGCCTTGGATTGTCATGATCCAAATGTCACGGAGCAACAGCTGGTAGATTTGTGCATCAATGGCATGCTCCCGGTCTACAGGGCTCTACTGGAAAATCTTCGATTCCAGACTTTCTCAGAGCTTCATAAAGCCGCGAAGAGATCGGCAACCACTGCACCTGCTCTATTGGAAAGAGCAAAATCTACAAAGACTGAATAATCGCGAGATACTCGAGGAAGCGGATGATCAATAAGCAATCCGATCAATAAGCAATACAACCAAAAAGGACAAACGCAGCCCTCCACAAACGCCGTTGCAATCACCCCAGGAAGGGAGCAAGCGCAAGGCTGAACCCCTCAAGAACAAGCATACCTCAGCTCCTCAAAAGACGCAAAAGAAGGACAAACCAGAGGCACGGTCTCCTGGCCAACATACAGAGATTCCTGATCAAGATGCACCTGATTTTCCTCTCCCCATTGGAGAAGTGCTCGAATTACTAGATGCCGGATCCAAGATGGTGCAATCAAATTGCCATATGTCGGAAGAGACCCAACAAAGGATGATCTCCAAGTTACGGAAGACATGGAAAACCCTCGTTATTCAAAGCCGAAAGAGATGCTTGGATTCCACCGGGTTTACCACCACCACAGTCAATCACCCCACAAGTAGCGCAAAGTTTTTAAACGCATATTCGGAGAAAAGGTTGAGTCGGAGAACTTAATCTCGGGGAATCTTTTATTAAGTAAATCCATCCCAATCGAAGGAGTGCACAGAGATCCCCTCCCGTAAGGACTTTCTCCATCTCTCGAAGTACCTAGCTCCTCCCAGGTCAAAGAAGCCTTATACCTAGGGGGTTTATGGTTACGAGGCTGCACCACAAAAAATTCTTCGGAGTGATCATTGATAGATCATGTCTGCGGGAATCATTACTCTATCTCGTCGAAAGCACAAAGGGGAGATATGTTCACACTTTGAACCACATAGTGTCTGGGAAACGCCTATTGATTCCGAAGTACCTCCAAACCTTCGACCACCGACAAATAAATGTATGACTGGGACTGCTCACCACAAAGGTGCATATTAAAGGAAATGAATTCAGAGGGCATTTGTCGATGTCGGTACCGCCGTCAACATCATTCCTTTGAAAACTCTCAGAGCCGCTGGCATTACTCGAAAAGAAGCTACTCATGCTCCCATGGCAATCAGGGATCACAAAGGAACTTCCAGAGATAAATATGGCTACGTCAATCTCAAAGTACAGAAAACTCAGTCTGCACTAAGACTAAGTTTTACATAATTCGAGAAGACCCGGGATATGACATGATTCTTGGACGAACTTGGATTCACGCTGGAAAGAAGACTCCAACACCTTTAACATGTCCTGTTGTTGAAGAAAGCTCTGACTCAGAAGAAATGGAGGATACTCCGTCATTTGAGCACTTGGAAGAAGTTAAAGCTTTGACGGAAATCACACAGAAGCCTGGAGAAAGTGCACATTCTTTCATCAAGAGGTTCCGTACTCAGATCAGAGATTGTCTGCCCAGTAGCGGAGAATTGAAGACCATCAATACTGGACGGAGCAAAGTTCTGTAGCCAAATAGCAAATATTAGTTTCATGATCCTGGTAATGCGGATAGAAGAAGTCACAGCGGAAAAATATCGACAACTCACCAAAGCGAAGAACTCGGGACTTTATGGTGTTAGGCAACAGCTTGCAATTCTTGTTCCTGCCTTCTCCACCGTGAATGATTGTTTCCGCTTCTGAGAAATTCACTTCAATTCGAGGTCTCACAGCATGACCATCCTGCAAAAGAGAATTGATGCGGTAATTAAAGACAATTATATGGGTTATGTGAAGAATACGCAAAACATACATACTGGTGAACTTCCTGGAGATGTCTTTCGTTTATCATCGCCAGAAATACGCCTTAATCTTAGACAAGAGATACTCATCTCAGCAGAAGGAGGCTCTTTCACTAAAGGTTGGACAACCATCACGAAATCATGTAGGAGCTCAAACTGCTGGTCCCAGAAATCTATGTAACCAGGAGTCACATATGTAATTCGTTCAGCACAAGGGAACCAATAAGAACTTCCTTCAACATATGTATGGTCCAAACAAGTCTTAAGCTGATCCACTGATGGTTTTCTCCTCCGGAAAGTTGGAACACATTGATTCATACCCATCTGATGGGCTGCTCTATCAATATTGTACTCCTCGACCGAAAATCCTCCATATGTTGCTGATATAAGATGACCTGAAGTGCAACACAGCATAAAAGATCTCTCTCCATCGTTCAAATCAGCACCGGATTTCAAATACTTGCTTTCTACATCATTGAAAGTTATCAATTGGGAAACATGAGGAGGAATTAGCACCCAAGGACGGAAGTTGAACTCAGACTCATCATCTAATACATCAATGAAGCACGTCTTAGACTGAATTTTCTTTGTAGACCAACGCATAATCCTGGTGTTATCTTTCTCATGGAAAATACGTCGAGAATCAGCAGCACTCAACCCTCGCAAGATACTATGGGGAATAGGTGCATACTTCTCGAAACGTTCCCACATCAAGGCCTGAAGAAACATCGTATTGGCGTAGCATTCAATCTTCATAAAGCCGTTCGACACACTGGAGTCTATAATCAGGGAGTCCAGGTTAGAGTACAAAGAACCCAAGAATAAGCTACATATTGGAAGTTGTTCACCTTGAGCCATCTTAATGGTCAAAGGGATTACAAATGGCTTTAGCAAAGTTTCGGCGCTTCAAACACGTCCCTGGACAGCCATAAACACAAGAAAGCAGCAATGGATAACATACCATCGGTTTCGTTGAGGGGGACATCTCAAGGCCACCAGTGTGTCAACCAGTGGGCATAAATCCTTTGCCAGAAGCCTTGTTAATTCTCTCCATCTCAGCTGTTAAGGTGTTGGAAATTTCTTTCTCCTCTTGATCAAATTTTAGATAGTGGTAAACAGAGTTGTCGTTCACTCGGACTTGATGAGATTGATATTTAGATTTAAATTATAAAACTAGCAAATAAATACAAAAGATGTCATAAGATCAAGAAGTACTGGGACTCATGATTCCACCAAACACATAACATAAGGTTCAAATATTAATTCTTTTAACAATTATAGCTCAATAAAGACATGGACTCTTATTTTTGCCAAAGTAGATTCTCAAAATATTAGTTGTAAGTCATAAGCATGGGACATCATAACATCTAAGCAAGCATGACCCATCAAATGAGATGACAACTAATTAGTCAAAATCATAATTCAATTTTAATTAGTGCAAAAATCATATAAGAATTAAATATAATTACCCACATATGATATTAGGCTTCCTCCTTCATCCCAGTGTTGGGGTTTAGCTCTTCATGGTGAAAACACACTCAAAATAATAACTCATGGCTCAAAAGGTGTTTTTATTGAAGAAATAATACACACAGAATTTGTAATTTGTATTGGCGTCACGAAGTCACTTGTTACTAAAATTGTTGCAAAATCAAGATAATAGTTACTAATGGATCATTATGAGCAGTATTGAATATAAGACTCTAAGTACGACTGTTCTCTGCAGCTATATGTTCTTCAGCTTAGGGTTCTTGAGAACGACACTTCTGATGTGTCGTCTGCAACTCCTCGGCTTCTTCACAGCAGCAACAGAGATAATCCTTCTCTGCAGCTCTGTTTTCTTCACTGACGCTACCCCCAACTCTCGATGCCCTTCTCTGTGACTCCATCAGCCTATATATACTCACACAGGCCTTCGAATATCACCTCATTACTCCAAATCATCTCTTCATAACTCGGGCAGTAAAGAAAAATATTCTCGGAATATTTTCTTTCCCTCTTGCCTTCCCACGCGTTAAAATGCTGTAGAAACTCTCTAAACATGCTGGTACACGCATACGATTGAGTCAACAGGCTGTAGAAACACGCAAACTTTCCAAATATCACCACAAAGTCCGAGTTTCTCTCCTGCACGTGAATGCCCTGGTTTGTCGAGATTGATATGAAACCTTCACACACGTCTTCTGCATCATCTAGACCCTTTAAAATATAGCACAGAATCCAAAGAGTATGATTCCTCCCAAACATCTCCATGTATTTTCCAACAGAAGCCGATAATATATCTCCTTCTCTGTTTTGGTTGAACCGAACAAAATCTCCCGGTATCTTTGAAATCACAGCTCATACCAACCCTGCTTGGTCGTGACAGGGTGTTTCCAACCAATTCCCACTTGAAAATCCTACAAAATCTCCAACAGAATCAATCCACGAATTTCTGCAGAAAGCATATCTCTTTCCCGCCAAAACTGTCCAATCCGTGAAGAAGAAAAGGTCGCCCCCTATCCAGAGAAGGGGTGCCCATATAAGCTGGTGGTGAATAGTAAATAGGGTTTCCCTTATCAACTGGACGGCCCTTAGTAACTGAGGTGCCCCTTATCCAAACTGAGGGTCCGAATAGCGAGTATCCTCTGGAGGTGCCTTTAGCAACTTTTCGAGCCGATTTCTCCAAAAATATTTATTTCCCAAGAATACCTACAAACACATAAAACACCATAATAAGTATAAAATCGAGTACCAACAATACAGAAAATTAAGGACAATGTAGACACAAAAATGTGTCTATCAAATACCCCCAAACTTATTACTTGCTAGTCCTCGAGCAAAACTAATCTTGAAAATAAAATCCTAACTCACTAGGTGGCCCTAGTGACCGAGTTATAATCTTGGGAGGGTTTACCAGAGGTGTACCCACAAAACCTTTACTCCAGACTCTAGCTATCTACGCAGAACTTTGGAAGGCACTAAAGAATCTCCTTAGTTGACATACTCTCACTGACTATAGGAGGAAGTACCCTGATGCGAAATTCCAATTGTTGTACACGAGTTTGCACTCAAGCATACTAAAATTCATATATAAGTCACAGAGCTCTACTCAGATAGTTTTTGTACATCATAACCGGAGTCAACCAATCACTTGGAAAGATTAAGAATATGGATGTAGAGAAGATAATTTTGATATTGACTAAGGTGAACCTATCCTAATGGACTGAGATACCGGTCTGACTAATATCAACCCAACTGGCATATACAAGGGGACCAGTGGTCGATAATCCTAACTCTAGGTCAACACAACTGGCATATACAAGGGAACCAGCAGTCGACTTTATTGAATTTATTCCGGTTGGTCTGATGGTCTGGTCAATTTTTTTTTTTTTTTTTTTTTTTTTTGTATCTCAATCACTCTATTTCACCCAATCACTTATAAGAAAAAATAAAAACAGAAGGTGAAAAGGATTCAACGAGATATGGCGAAACTACCATGTTTTTTTTTTCAATTCTAACAACTGAGCTATGTGCTTTTATGAATAGACTCTTTAGATGTTTCCATCTAATCAGATTGGTTCCTCAACTCCTATAACCAAGATGTTCCCATCCACTTAGATTGGTTAGTGCCAACCTTAATAAGCATAAATTTCTAGGCTCTGGAGTTTATTTATTGCAACTAAAAAGTTTCTCCCATACCCCCAAACTTAAATCTAACATTGTCCTCAATGTTCTAAGGATAAAATTAAAAGCATGAACAAGGAGAAACTGTTACCACTTGAAGCAAAAGAGTTAAGGAAAGATATTATCGTGTTGCATGAGCATGGGTTACCTCCCAAGAAGTGCTAAGTTTAAAGTCTTCAGCCAGACATCAGAAGGAATTAGTCACCTCATAGAATCATAAATTATTAGCCGGAATAACTGAGGATCACCAAAACCAAAAAGGGCTATCACAAGTAAAGGGAAACTGCAACATGCCAAGAAAGTTAAAAAATAAAGCACACCCTTGTCTAGTTTCCTGTTTAAGACAACTACATCTAGCTGTGGTTCAGGTTCAGGTTCTATAACTGGGTCTAGATAACATATTTTCCTGGGTTGCATTTCCTCAAAAGTTAGATCCGAATGTTCAGGTTCTAGAGTCTGAAAAAACTCAAATAAAAACTTAGAAGCACATAATAATAACCTAAATAATTGTGGATCCTTAAAGTCAATCAAATTTGACTTACACAACTGACCACAAAGAGAGTGGTGGTCTTCCTTAAACAAATATGTCGACCCTAATCTCCTAAAGTAATTAGGTTTAGTCTCGAAACTTAATATCTGACACATTTGAATTTCATAAGTTCCCACAATTGGAGAAAAAGTTTTTGGTGGGAAAACAAAGTCAATCGAGGTATCGTAGCCTGGGTTAACCACATCAACCAGAGGATGGGTTTCTAACAACTGAACTTCTTTTTGTACATCATTAGGTTCAGGAAAACGTTTATGAAGATAATCTTGTAAAATGGTTGAGGCACATATGTCAAGTCCCAAGTGAGGGACCTTTCTAAGAGTTAAAGCATTTGGAAAATAATAATCACCCCCAAACTTAGAGTTTTCAGTGTCTCTAGGAAGACTAGTCACAACTTACCTAATTTCTAGGTCACCAGCTTCCTGAAAATGGTCAATTGATTCTTCTAACTCTTCACCCTCACTCATCTCTATGAGTTCATTTTCTTTTCTAAGAATGTTTCTAAATCACAACTCTTATTCCTAATTTTCGTAAAAGGAAATACTACATCGTCTAAAAACGGGGTATTTCTAGTCAAATCCTTGCCTTATCATTTTTGTCCTTTTGAATAGGTAAATAATTATTAAAATTATTTGGATTCGAACTAGAAATAATATTATCATTGTAAATCTCAATTGGAGTAATAAATGGTTCAATCCTCATGAATTCTTCTAAACAAGTAGTGTTACCAATTCTAACCTCATCATCTTGATTATGTGAGATTCACCCTCACTCATCTCTATGAGTTCATTTTCTTTTTCTAAGTCTAATGTTTCTAAATCACTAGACTCTAAAACAATATTCTCATAATAAACTCGTTCCTCAAAACTATCACCGACTTCGTAAAAAGGAAATACTACATCGTCTAAAACGGGGGTATTTCTAGTCAAATCCTCGTCCTTTTGATTAGGTAAATAATTATTAAAATTATTTGGATTCGAACTAGAAATAATATTATCATTGTAAATCTCAATTGGAGTAATAAATTCCTGATCACTATGCCTATATGTATCTGATTCTTCATCAACACTATCCTCATCATAATCATCATTATAATAACATGAAAATGGTTGAACCTCATCTAAACAAGTAGTGTTACCAATTCTAACCTCATCATCTTGATTATGTGAATAACTATCATCATTTTCAAAGGTACTATTGGAAAAACTATATTGGAATTTAAGATTATTTCGAGCAGTTATGTTCTGGGCCTCTAACAAAAGATTTTGAATCGACTCACATGACTTCCTTATGGTATCATGACTCGACTCACATGACTTCCTTATGGTATCGTGTATAGAAGGTTCACTCATGGGTGCATTTTGTTTATTCATTTCTAACACAAACCTATTTGTAGTCTCAGTTAATTGTTTGAGAGACTCTTCTAGAGGAAGAACAGGTTCAGAAGGATCATAATAGGGACTAGTTTTCAACATTTTCATTATATTGTCCAAAGAAGAGGAACTAGTACTATCATATTCCTTATTTGCTTGCTCGTACGACCGGTCCGTGTGTGTATAGTAATTAGGCTCACCATGGTATGAGGCATAACCTTGAAAAGGTGGATGTTCCCAACCACTATTCACACTATGGCCAAAGTTGTGTCCATTTTGAAAATCAGTCGGATATTCGTTGTATTGGCTATTGTAATAATACCAGTTCGACATTCTCAACACAAAATATAAACCCACTGACAGGGGATTCGCGGGTGTTCAGAAGAACTTACCTCCCTTTCCATACGGGAGATGAACCGTTGAAGTCAACTCGGGCCACGACTCCGATGTCGTGTACGAACCCGAGGGGTCGAGACAGTATCGTAACTGTCGTCCTTCCCTGCAACCGTTTTATTTAAATTAACCCTTCCTTAGGGTTTTAAAAATAATGTCCAAAAGAAAGTCAAATAAAGTCCAAAAAAAAAATGTCCAAAAATAAAAGATTACAAAAATATAACCCTAATTACAGTTTCTAAAAAAATAAAAAATATCTAATAAAAATAAATTAACAATATACCAAAATATTCTTCTTTACTCCTTTGGATTTCTCTTTTCTTTCCTTCTTTGGCATCGCTTTACTTTTCAACACTTTCTCTTTTACATAAGCTCCGCACCAAATCTGAAAGCAAACAGAAAATACCCAAACGCATAAAAAGGAACAAAAATAATAAAAATAAAAATAAAACCTAAAACCAAATCTATACACAAGTCCGCGTCGGCGGCGCCAAAATTGATCAAATTTTAGATAATGGTAAATAGAGTTGTCGTTCACTCAGACTTGATGAGATTGATATTTAGATTTAAATTATAAACCTAGCAAATAAATACAAAATATGTCACAAGATCAAGAAGTACTGGGACTCGGGATTCCACCAAACACATAACATAAGGTTCAAATATTAATTCTTTTAACAATTATAGCTCAATAAAGACATGGACTCTTATTTTTGCCAAAGTAGATTCTCAAAATATTAGTTGTAAGTCGTAAGCATGGGACATCATAACATCTAAGCAAGCATGACCCATCAAATGAGATGACAACTAATTAGTCAAAATCATAATTCAATTTTAATTAGTGCAAAAGTCATATAAGAATTAAATATAATTACCCACGTATGATATTAGGCTTCCTCCTTCATCCCAGTGTTGGGGTTTAGCTCTTCATGGTGAAAACACGCTCAAAATAATAACTCATGGCTCAAAAGGTGTTTTTATTGAAGAAATAATACACACAGGAATTTGTAACGTTGTATTGGCGTCACAGAAGTCATTGTTACTAAAATTGTTGCAAAACTGAAGATAATAGTTACTAATGGACTGTTACAGAACAGATTGAATATAAGACTCTAAGTACGACTGTTCTCTGCAGCTATATGTTCTTCAGCTTAGGGTTCTTGAGAACGACACTTCTGATGTGTCGTCTGCAACTCCTCGGCTTCTTCACAGCAGCAAAAGAGATAATCCTTCTCTGCAGCTCTATTTTCTTCACTGACGCTACCCCCAAATCTCGATGCCCTTCTCTGTGACTCCATCAGCCTATATATACTCACACAGGCCTTCGAATATCACCCCATTACTCCAAATCATCTCTTCATAACTCGGGCAGTAAAGAAAAATATTCTCGGAATATTTTCTTTCCCTATTGCCTTCCCATGCGTTAAAATGCTGCAGAAACTCTCTAAACATGCTGGTACACGCATATGATTGAGTCAACAGGCTGTAGAAACACGCAAACTTTCCAAATATCACCACAGAGTCCGAGTTTCTCTCCTGCACGTGAATGCCCTGGTTTGTCGAGATTGATATGAAACCTTCACACACGTCTTATGCATCATCTAGACCCTCTAAAATATAGCACAGAATCCAAAGAGTATGATTCCTCCCAAACATCTCCATGTATTTTCCAACGATGTGCCGATAATATATCTCCTTCTCTGTTTTGGTTGAACCGAACAAAATCTCCCGGTATCTTTGAAATCACAGCTCATACCAACCCTGCTTGGTCGTGACAGGGTGTTTCCAACCAATTCCCACTTGAAAATCCTACATAATCTCCAACAGAATCGATCCACGAATTTCCGCAGAAAGCAGCTCTCTTTCCCGCCAAAACTGTCCAATCCGTGAAGAAGAAAAGGTCGCCCCCTATCCAGAGAAGGGGTGCCCATAGAAGCTGGTGGTGAATAGTAAAGAGGGTTTCCCTTATCAACTGGACGGCCCTTAGTAACTGAGGTGCCCCTTATTTCCCAAGAATACCTACAAACACATAAAACACCATAATAAGTATAAAATCGAGTACCAACAATACAGAAAATTAAGGACAATGTAGACACAAAAATGTGTCTATCACCTCTGCTTGGAAGAGTCCTCGTTTAAGACAAAACCGAATAGCTGCTCGAGGAGTCACCAATTTCTTTTGAGTAACTGTCCTGGGGTTTATCAAAAGACGATATACTGGAGATCTGAGACGCTTTTCAGTTTCCTGAACCTCAAAAAATGCATCATCTACATTCGGAACATTCTTGACTCCAGGTGTTTCGTCTTCCTCTTCGCCAACGGAAGTCTCATCCATGCATGCCTCTTCTCCGGAGATATCATTGTCTACACAAATTTCATCTCTGGGAGCATCATTAGCTTGGGAGTCAGACATTCTTGCAAAGTAGCTGAAATGTGCACAAAGCATTTTACTTCAATATATCATCATACAAGGTGCAAACTGCAGCAATGTGGTACTTATGGAAACGTCTACAAAATGGTAATTCTTAACTCTTTACAATTTCACTAACAATAGTGATTGTGTCACAAGAGTTAACACTCCAAAACTAGTTCGTTTCTTGAAACCTGCAATAACGAACAAAACTTTATTAATTTTCAAAACTGATTTTTCATAAAATCATAAACACAATTTTCATAGTATGAACATCCACAACTGAACTATGAAATTTATACCAAGACAAAATTTCGTCATAAATAAATTCTCGAAGTTTCGAGGGTTACTCAAAACCCTACAAAACAGTAATTAACGTGAATTACTCACGTGAATTTCAGAATTTTATTTAATATGAACAAACCCACGTGAACAAAATATGTCATATTCACCATAATATGTCACGGTTTAATGAAATATATATAAAAAAAAATCTTTATTCTCCTTCATATGAGCGTTTTCTTTAAAACGAAGGTTTATGTTAGTTTTGTGAAAGCTCACACTTCTTATGATAAAATATTGGTCCTCATGAAAGCTCATAAACAAAGTTTTATCACTGGACACAAGTTTGTATATATAAAAAATATTTTTCCTTCGTATGAACATTATTCTCTAAAACGAGGTTAATTTATTTCGGTTTTGTGAAAGCTCACACCTTTTAAGATAAAGTTTTGGTTTCCATGAAAGCTCATAAACAAAATTTTATCACTGGACACAGGTCTATTTCCAAAGAAAAATCTCTCTCAAGTTAGGGATTGTTGCTAGTTTCTTAAACTAACGATCGAACGAACATACGTTTAATAAAATAAGGGTTTTTCTACAAAACTCACGCTAATATATACACATGTATATAATTTCAACATGAACTACTCATGAAATCAGCAAACAATTTTTTTTTTTTACCTAGTTGGTGCCGGCCAGAATTTGGCAGGACGGGTGAGAGCTTAGACGATTTTTCCTGCTCCTCCTGATGCTCGGACGTGAAGGTGATGGAAGGATGAAGAAGATGGTGGTCGTGTGGGAAGAAGAAAAAAAAAAGGAATTAATTCCTTTTATACCTAATTTTATTTTCAAAACCTAAGTCCATAAGGATTTTCTCTTTGGGCCCGACCCGTAAATCTTAGACCAACCAAGGTTCCACCATCGAATCAGCGGTTCTACACCAAATTTTGCTCACTGGATGATGCTCTCTTATGCCACTGGGGTTTCCGCTCAAACCATGGTTTGCTCATTCAGTCGAAATCCGGTAATGTTATCTTATGACTAAGTTCAATTACTTATTTCTGTTTGTACCTGGAAAATCACCATTCAATGCTGACTGAGGAACATGACTGTGCCTTACTAAGCAGGGGACTTAATGTAGATGGTGGATTTTCGACAAAGGGTAAAATTTTAAAACTATACTCGGGATCCGGAAATCGGATGAGTATTGAGGCCCATGTCTCTCATTAAAGCATGAAAACTCATGACATAAATCTCTGACTGAGAAGGTTGTCTCTCAGAGTATATGTAGATGTGTAGTCTCCCAGCTGATGCCACGACACATCTCATGAATACTGAGAAATTTCGTAATTACTCCGGATCCTAAGCAATCGGATGAGTATTAAGACTCATGTCTCTAAGCGTGAAAGCTCATGCCATAAAACCTCTGATCGAGAAAGTCTCTCAGAGAAGATGTAGATGTGTAGTCTCCCAGCTGAGACCATGGCACATCTCATATTGTATAGAATCGCAAGATTGGACGGCTCCTAGACAAAGATGTCTCGCTAGTATAGAGGAATAACGTTTTGGGATGTAACCGGAGTTTTCCCGACTGTACAAGAGGAATATGACACTCCAACAAGTTCATATTTCTCAACCTTCAGATAATTAATGCTCCTAGATAGGAAGCCTTGCTAGTATATAGCCATCAGTTAATTATCTCTAATCGCTTGAATATCCAGCATTATTCTACGATTCTTCGTTATATTTCGTCACTTCAATTCGTGGTTCTTCTCAGCAGAATTCCACGGGTTAGTGATAAATATTCATCGAAACAGGCATCTGAGCATCGAATAAGCCCTGACTAAAATGGTGCAAGTGTACTTAGCAATAATGCACAGACCAGCATTTGAATGCGCAAACGAGCATTTCAAAATATGAATGAACGATGAACCTATGCAAAATAGGAAGGAAAAATAATAATAATAAAATATTAGCAAAGGCGCCAGGGACTGGGCTCATCAGGGCGGCCGGTCATGCCGTGACCGATCCCGCACCCAATTTTATATTTTGTTATATTTTATTATTTTTCCCTGATCTCGTGAAAATTCTCTCGTTCGAGCAAATCTCCTTCGTTTCAAGGAAATTCTCTAATCTCATGATTTTATCAAAGAAATAATAAAATTAGGGAAAGGTGTCGCGAGACCGAGCACCAGCCGGCCGGCCATGCCCTAGCCGTGGCCGGTCCCACACCTCATGTCCCCATTATTTTATTATTTCTCTCAAATTATGAAAATTCCCTGATTTCATGAATTTTCCCTAAAACCATGAAAATTCCCTAATTTTATGAATTTTCTCTAAAATCATGAAAAATATTATAAAATTAGGAAAACTCGTGGGACCGGGCTCTAGCCGACCGGCCATGCCCTAGTCGGTCCCACACGCCTATTATTTTATTATTGTTTGTTTTTTGTTTTCCTGATTCCATGAAAACTCCCTGATTTCAACAAAATACCTTGGTTTCAACAAATCTCTTTGATTTTATGAAAATTCCCTAAAATCTTAAAAAATTACATAAAATTGGGAAGAGTGCCCTGGGACCGTGCCCGTTGGCCGGCCGGCCATGCCTCGGCCATTGCCGGTCCCACACTCCATCATTCCCTATTTTATTATTATTATTATTTTATCTCCCTTATCTCATGGAAGTTCCCTAATTTCATAAAACTCTCCAGTTTCATGGAATTTCCCTCAAATCAGAGAAAGTACATAAAATTACATAAAACTGGGAAAGTGTGGGACAATGCTTTTCAACCAGCCGGCCATGCCATAGCCGTGGTCGGTCCCACACCTTGCAATTCCCTGTTTTATTTATCATTTTTCATCATCTCATGTATTTTTTCCTAGTTTCAGCAAAACCCTGGATTCTGCATATTTTTTCAGAATGTTGCTCAAATGCGCATCGGAAAATACTGAAACTCTCAGGACTGAGACACGGACACTATGGTGACACGATCACATCCCCTTGACAGACCAAGGGTGTCTCTAAGGCCTGCAAACAGCCGGTCCCACATGTTTTAATGATTTTAACCTAATTTGCTCAATTGCTCATATTAGGTTCAAACTTCTTCCAAACAATTAAGAGTTTGCTTGAACGACCATCCATTGGTCCCACGGCCACCAAGATCCGGTCTCATGACCTCATGGTCGATTCCTCATCTCTTCATGGATAGGTTTTGTTATTTGTCGCTCACACGAGCATTATTTCAATAAATGATTAAACTAGCATTTAATCATTCTTTCGGAAGAGGTACTTGGATTCCCAACTATATATGTAGGTTATACCACTGTTCATTCTTCATGAGCCGTTGTATGCACAAGGCGCCGAGGTATACATGCAGTGCCGGGATGGATCAACCTTCATCCCATTCTTGGCAAGTCCATGCTTCACTGCTTGATCCAAACTCCACTTGAGTGCAATCTCGTAACCATAAACCGCTATAGGTATAAGGGATAAGAGGCTGAAAACAGCCAGGTTGTTGTTAAGACCGGACGTGGAGGAGCTAGTCTTGAGTGGCCGATGTTTCGCCTCCTTGAAGGGCAACCGGGAGATGATAAGGGCGACACTCTCCCGTTAGGGTGTCAAAGCAGACAAAAATGTCATGAGGCTTTTGTTTTCAAGAAGACTTTGGCTATTTTGTTCATTGATCATGCCACAGAGGCATTACTATGACGTCCCGCGATTTAAATGCGCATGACCATCAATGTCATGGGGCTTTATGTTATTGAGATATTTAGGCAATATTGCTCGCAAAAAACATCTGACAAAAATACTTGATAAGACAAGATCAATGGGTCTTTACATGCAAGTGTAAAGACGTCTGCGATTTTGTCGCGATGAAAGGTAGCGGGGAGGACCTCTAACAGAGGTCTAACTCGGAAGACCACACAAAATGATAAGATTTACATGAAAGTGTAGAGGCTACTGCGATCTTGTCGCGTGAAAGAGATCTCGATTCATGATACCTCCGCGATCTCGTCAGCTATATACAATTAATAACCAACAAAATACTTGATGACAACTAAAATCATCCATCGATAAAATTATGGGAATGGAAAAGATGAAATATTGCTATTCATCTTGATGGAAAGAAATTATACATCAATAATATCAGGAAGAACTACCAAAAAAAAGGTTTTGAATTCAAAGGAGAAAATCCAAGAAATATGAAATGTAGATATTACAAAAGAAAACGAAAAAGTTATCTCTTTGGTGATTCTTCATCGATTCTTGATTTATTCCATCGTTCACTTCCATTTGCAATAAATCATCATTTTGATTCTCGGGAACCTTATTTTGCGAGAGGGATGTTGATACTCCATTCAAATAACATCATTAAAAATTGTTTCTTAAATTAATATTTATTTATGAGATTCTTGATTCCTACCAACATTTTTATTCAAGCTCTCTAATTCCATTCGACATAAGTAACAACATTAATAATTTACAAGCAATATTTAAGAAACATTAAGGTGTAATAAATAACCTTCTCTATCGTATATCATATCTTTAATCATGAAGTTGCAAAAGATAACATTAGGTTATTTTAATTATCTAAAACTTTGCAATTCAAAAATCATCATCATTATTTATAACAAGGAGCGAACGAATTGATCTTCGGCTCACTATGGCAAGAGTTATGGCGGGTATAAGCAACAAATTTTTGAAAAGTCGCAATGCACCATTGTTATATTTTTATCATCTATAAATCACTTTTCTTCCTCAAAACTTTGATTTCTTTATTGGACTCAAAAACATTCGTTCAACTGGTTTAAAAAGACTTAAACCCGGATCATGTTCGATTTCTAAAGGCGATATTTGCTCATTTAATGAAAGGGAGTTAATTTTGTTTGATGAACTACTTAAAAGAGTTGTTGAGGTGAGCGAGAAGAAGGTTATTATCCATAGGTTAAATGCTTAAGAATAATCAGAGATTATATACATCTGCAAAGTAATAAGTCGATATAATAGGCGACCATTAAAATAAAAATAATAAAAGTAAAATTTTATACCATAAAGTTGCTTTGATTGGCATTTTGAAGAGGAGGGGAAGTAAGTTCGGTGTTTAACTATGAATTCTCTACGAGATGCGCTTCGGTCTCTAATTCTCGAACCTTCTCAAACCAATGAAATTCTTTTATAAGATTAAAATTAGATATCTTCCAACCTAGGAAAGGAGATAGAAAAGCTCTTAATACATATACAACAATATAAAGTCAATGGGAGATATGATTGTATAACCCAGGATCAAGCGCATTCAAGAAGTCGGGAGACATTTCTGATTTCATTGCCAACATTGGTTTGCGAGAGTCCGAGAAGCTAGGGGTCTCCATTCCTTGGAAAAGAGAAGATCTGGACAAGCGACCCATAAAGAACTAGTTAACGGGGTCCAGCGAGAGAGCGATTTCATGGTCATTTCATCCGCCGGCTCGAGTTTGATTATAGCGAGAGGAAGATTGAATCTTTCGCTTCTTAGTTAAGGGGAAGGATTTACTCTTTAAACTTGCTTACTTTTAGTCTTCGCAGAATAGTTTTTTCAACTTCAACCTTCGGATAAGAAACTCTTAAATAAGAAGAGGAAGTGATTCTTACCACTCATAAGATAGTATCCTCCGTCATTTTTGTAGCTTCTTTTCACACTATTCAAAGATTTCACAAATCAATAATTACAAAGGAAATTACGAAAGTCAAGTTTAAAGTCAAAACATACCTCTTTCTTCTTCTCCCAGGCCATTTGAATTCCCAAGGATATATCTGCGAGTTCATCGACCTTACCATTTCTCATCTTTGGAATGGCGAGGAAATTATTTCATAATTTGTCTTGGAGACATTATCATTTTTCTTGAAACGAACACCCCGCAGATCTGCATTCAAATTTTCAAGATTTCTCCACATTTCAAGTCTGCGAATTTGGGATTTAGGCGGTGTTAGGGTATAAAGATCCAAGGGACAAAGGGAGTCCATGGAGTCCGCTTATAAAGGCCGATCATTAATTGATGATATAATCCAAAATATGATTCTTGATCGGGAGGTGAGGAGTAAAACCCTTCTCGTTCCTCGCTATGTCTAGCGCAAAAGGAGTTTCTTATCCACATTGAAATTTTCAAGATGGGAATGAAATGAAAGATGGAGATCAAAACAGCGCTTAGAAAGGTTGAAGAAAAGCTTTCATAGCGGAGCGCAAATTGCGTCAAAGAAGATAAGAATGAAAAGGAGAGGGGAAAAGAAAACTCGAGAAAAAAACGAGGTCATTTAATGCGAAAGACATGAAATCTGGTCGAAAAAGTGGTTAGAAGAAGCGTGTCAAGAGAAGGCGTTAACAACTCTGTGGAAATGTTCACACACAAGATACACCAACAACCATTGAAAACGTGAACTCTTCCCCTCGGAGAGATAGGGACACTTCAGATATATCTCAAAGAAGCTCTAGGAACTTCGCAAAAGAATAGAGGCAAGTACATTCTTTTCAAGTACAATATTCTTCGGTTCCTTCATCAACAAAGATCAAAGACTACTAGGACAACGGATTTTCCTTCAAGATCGCCCTTCACAATATTCAAGGAAAAAGAGGCAAGATGTAGGATCATAATATCGCACCCATAAAAAGGTTTTAAACGCTTATGCAGCGAGGGAGCACCCAAACTAAAATAGACGGGTATGGAAAAAACCCACAAAACAACCGAAAGACATGGAACGGGCGAGGGCAAAGAAGTGTCGCGAGATTGAATAGTTGTACACCGCGACACTTCGCGAGACATTCCAAAAATAAAGGATAGCTTAGTTGTAACTCGGTCCTCAAGAGACTTTGGTATTTTGTTCATTCGAGCATCTGGGCTTACATGGTGAACCTATCATCCCATGTAGCGAGTCCATGCTTCACTTGATTTGCAATAAATCATCATTTCAAGAAATTAGGGTTTTGAATTCGAGCTCAGAAAACATGATTCCGAGCAGATTCAAATACTGATAATTTTATGTTGATTCCATGATCAACATTTTTATTTATTTTGCTCGACCCAGCAATCAGTATCTTAAATTAATATTTTATTTGGTCCTGCTACCAACAATCCATCGAATAAGCAACATTCGCTCAAACCGGCAATATTTGCCCGAATCAGCAATATTTGCACAGATTCAAAAATATTGGTTCAACTATCAATATTCAATAATTCAGCAACACAGCTTGCTTGTAATCAACATAATAATACCTCGTCTCAGCAGACATATTTAATTCATGAATTTCAGAACATTTGCAAATCATGTTCAACTCAGCAATACATGGACTCATCGTCCCATAAAGTCAGCAACTGACTTCACAAATCACGAGATTTCAATCGTGTCACATGGGGGATATTAACTAGGGTTTTGGTCTGGTGGTCTACGGCACGTGTGTTCACCCATGATGAGAATGTGAGCAAGTCGTGTAATCATTTGGAAGAGTCAGCAAAGTAGTGGGTGGAAAATTAACCAAGTCTCCGCACGATGAGCAACTGGTTTTAACACGATTTCCCACTTCCCCACTCTCTGATTCCAGCAAACTGTCACACTTCATGGGATCATGGTGTTTTCAACTCTGGCATTATAAAATGTCTCGAATCCTGATTGAAAGGACAAGATTCGAACACTCGAACATTCGTCTAAAAGAATTCTCGGCAAGTTCATACAGACAATATTTCGTCTACACGAACTCATCGTCTGAGCATTCACTCTCAATTGAGTAAAATTCAATCATTTAGAGCATTCTTACGCTGAATTCACAACACACCTACAATCTCAGATCACCATTGATCTCACGCATTTCTCAGCTTCCCTCATACAGATTAACCCATCCTCTCTTGTGACCGAATTGACTCCGGAACGGCCATTGTTCTTGGTTTAGGCCGGAGTCTTACAGATTGATCTCTCGAACTTAAAGCACTCCCTTCTTGCAGTGCATCTGTGTGAGGTTCAATATTTCGCTCGGTTCAAGGAGTCTCCACACGGTCGACTCTTCAATTCCGTAAAAACCAGCAAATCGTTTTTCCCCATCTACACTTCCGTCGGCATCTACTAATACCAACAAAGCATATATCTTAGCACGGACGACTCCCAGATGATCAAGTGACATACAATGAGTCATATTTCCAGTGTCTCTGAAAGGTTGATTCACCTCGGCATGAGCATCTGCAGAAGTCTTCATCTTTGACTTCATAGAGCGTTCCCCGGAAGATTCAGAAGAGTGGTTGTAACCAGAAGACACCACTATCTGAGGCGAAACAAAAATGGTAGCAATCCAACTCTTACCTATTTACAATTTCACTAGCTATAGTGATTATAACGTCAGAATTTCGAAAACTTGCTCGTTCCTTCAAACCTGCAAAGACGAGCAAAATTCATTATTCAAAATCATGACTTGATTTTCATAAAACCGTTAACAACCCATGCGAATTTTAACATCCACTGGTTTTTCAAAAATTGGACAGACGTCCATTCTACAATTGTGAAAACTCACATACAAACATTATTTCACCATGTATAGTTGTCTACTTTCAACAGTTGTTCAAAATCAAAACATTGATTTTACAAAAAATATATTTTAACGTGAAACTCACGTGAATTTGAAAAACATATATATTTGCTCCCTCGAGAGTATATTTTCAAAATTTGTGAAAGCTTACATATTGAAAATAAATATTTTCATGAAAGCTCATAGACAAATTTTGTTTACTAACAGACTAACGTCTTAAAAAAAAAAAACTTTTTCTCTTGTACAAGCATCCACCTTTGAAACGAGATTTTATTAAAATCTCATATATTTAAAAAAAAATATCTCTCCTACATTAGGGATTATTGCTAGTTTCTTAAACTAACGATCGAACGAACGTCTGTTCCTAAAACAAGGGTTTTTACAAAACTCACGTCTATACATGCATATGTATATATTATTTTAACATGAACAACTCATGAACAAGTTATCAACTTCTGAAAAAAGAAAGAAAAAGAGAGAGCGATGCTACACCTTACGCTCGTCAGACGATGCTCTATCATGCCATTGGGATCTTCGTTCAAGCCACGGTTCGCTCGTGCAATCGAAAATCTGGTAACATTCTTTCTTACGACTAAGTTCAATTACTTGTTTCATCTGTAACTAGAAAAAACACCATTCAGTGCTGACTGAGGAACATGACTGTCCCTCACTAAGCAGGGGACTTAATATAGATGGTGAATTTTTGACAAGGGTTAAAGCCATAATTTACATATTCCTGATCCAGTAATCAGATAAATATTGAGGCTCATGTCTCTCGTTAAAGCGTGAAAGCTCATGCCACAAGAATCTCGGACTGAGAATACTGTCTCTCAAAGTATATGTAGATGTGTAGTCTCTCAGCTGAGGCAACGGCATATCTCATGAATACTGAGCAATTTCAGTAATTACTTCTATATAGAATCGAAAGATTGGACGGCCCCTAGACATATTGCCTGCTAGTATAGAGAAATAACGTCTTCAGGATGTAACAATGTTTTCCTTGACCATATAACAGAAATATGACGCTTCAACAAGCTCATATCATTCAATTCCTGAATAATTAATGCTCCTAGACGATCGTACTAGTATAGAGCCATCAATTAATTATTTCTAAATCATTAGATTCATTAAATGAATCCCTGGAGAATATTCTACATTATTCATAATATTTCGTTACTTCAATTCATGGTTCTTCCCAGCAGAATTCCATGGGTTAGTAATAAATATTCAATGTACGCGCATCTGAGCCACTATGGAGTAAGCCCCGACTACAATGGTGCAAGTGTACTCAACAATAATGCACTAACGAGCACCTGAATGCACGAACGAGAATTCCAAAATACGAAGGAACGATGAACCTATGCAAAATAGGAAGAAAATAATAAATAATAAAATATTAATCAAGGCGATCGGGCCCACCCTGGCCGGCCCCGTCGTGCCGTGGCAGTCCCCACGCCCAATTTTATATTTTATCATATTTTTATTATTTTCCTTGATATCATGAAAATTCCCTCATTTGAACAAAATTCCTTCGTTTCAAGGAAACTCCTCGGTTTTATGGTGTTTCCTTCACATCAAGGAAATAATAATAATTAGGAAAGGTGTGCGGGACCAAGCCAACTAGCCGGCCGGTCATGCCCTAGTTGTGGCCGATCCCACACCTTGCATTCCTTATTATTTTATTATTATTTCCTTCATCCCATGAAATTCCTTGATTTCATGATATTTCCTTCAAATTATGAAAACTCCTTCAAATCATGAAAATAATACCTAAAAATAGGGAAAGCTCACGGGACCGTGCCCTAGCCGGCCGACCATGCCCAGGCCGGTCCCATACGCCCTTATTTTATTATTATTAGTATTATTTGTTTCCTTCATCTCATGGAAACACCTTCACTTCAAGGAAAACTCCTTTATTTCAACAAACTCCTTGATTTCATGGTATTTCCCTAAAATCATGAAAAATAATATAAAATTAGGAAAAAGTGTCATGTGACGGGCTTATTGTCCGGCCGGCCATGCCTTGGCCATAGCCGGTCCCACACTTCATGATTCCTTCATTTTATTATTATTATTTCCTTCATCTTATGAAGTTTCCTCAGTTTGAGCAAAAACCTTGATTTCTTCATATTTTCTCAAATGATTGCTCAAATGCACGCTGAGAAAATATCAAAATTCTCAGGACTGAGATGCGAGCATTTTGGTGACACGAGCATATTACCTTGACCGACCAAGGTTGGCTCTTTGGCTTGCAAGAGGCCGGTCCCACATACTTTCATCATTTGACCTAATTTGGTCATATTAGGTTCAAACTCTTCCAAACAATTTTGGAACTTCATAAAACATCATTATACGATCCCGTGACCAACCAGGTTCGATTTCATGACCCCTTGGTCGGTCCCTCATCTCTTCATAATTGATTAGGTTTTATCACCTAAGGCTCAGACGAGCATTATTTTTAATAAATGATTAAACCAGCATTTAATCATCCTCTCATCAATTGGTCTTCAAGAGACTTTAGTATTTGCTCACTCGAGCTCTGGGCGCTACATGGTCAACCCATCGTCCCATGTAGCCGGTCCCTCCTTCACTCCGTGGTTTATTTTCAATAACTCATCAATTGATCAGCAAATGATCGAAATTAGGGTTTTCGAGTCCAAGGTTCATAATTCCAGATTCAAACGCTAATAATTTTACGTTGATCCCATGATCAACATTATTATTATTATACTCGGTTCAGTTGCCAGTATTTTAAATTAATATTGTATTTGGTCCTACTACCAATAATTCATCAAACGAGCAACATTTGCTCAGATGAGCAATATTTGCTCGGACTAAGGAATATTGGTTCAACTATCAATATTCAACAATCCATCGAATGAGCAATATTTGCTCACCTTAACTATCAACATTTACTTGAGAATCATACCTCTGTCTCAACAGACACGTTCAATTCATGAGTCTCGGAACATTTGCAAATCATGTTCGACTCAGCAATACAAGGACTCATCGTCCCATGAAGTCAGCAACTGACTAACTAAATACACGTCTGCCTTGCAGACTCCACAATCACGAGATATCAATCGTGTTACATGGGGGATACTAACTAGGGTTTTGGTCTCAAGGTCTCGGCACGTGTGTTCATACACACGATGAGAATGTGAGCAAGTCGTGCAATCAGTTGGAGGAGTTAGCAAAGTAGTGGATGGAAAATCAACCAAGTCTCCGCACAATGAGCAACTGGTTTTAACACGATTTCCACTTCCCCACTCTTTGACTCCAGCAACTGTCACACTTCATGGGATCAAGGTGTTTCACAATTCTAGTAATATAAATAAGTTTCTGAATCATGATTAAAAAACAGGACAATCTTTCATCAAACATACAACAAGAGATAAACATCTCAACGTCTGAGCAATTACTCTCAACAGAGCAAATTTAATAAATCTGAGCTTATTTTATTTCTTCACGCAGAATACACAACACACCTACAATCTTCAATCATCATTGATCTCACACATTTCTCAGCTTCCTTCCTACAGATCGACACATCCTCTCTTGTGACCGAATTAATCTCTCGAATTCAAAACACTCCCTTTTTTGCAGTGCATCTGTGTGAGGTTTGACAGTTCGCTCGGTTCAAGGAGTTTGCTCCGCACGGTCGTCTCCTCAATTCCTTAAAAACTAGCAACTCGTTTTGCCCTATCTACAAGCATTCAATGAAACTATCTCGCTACTAGTTGAAATACGAGATATACCTGAAAACGAGATATACCTGAAAAGAGAAGTAGTGTTAAAGAATACGCAATGCTTTTTGTTTAATTTAGCAACCAAATCTAACCCATGGGACTTAGTTTTAAAAAATCGGTCTACGGTGAGCTTGGTAGACGGAATGGACCCAACCTATGTGCAGCCTTAAGTACAACTTTCACCAGTCTCACACAAGTCACAAGCATACACTGTTGTTGATGGTGGTTTTTAGATTAGGGTTAAAATCGAAAAAACCTTGCATCTGATGTGACGTCACTCTGCAAGGAAACAGAGCCACGTGTGCTAAGATCTCCACTGACATACTTATTGAGCCGCTCAATACACTTACATGAAATTTATCCAGACTGGAAAATGTAGCAACCATGCCAGATGTTCTGTTAATTTCGGCGCCTCGCGTATATTCACTTAATATAAGTTCCTCTGAATGCCTTCTATGCTATGTTATCCGGCTGATCCCTTAATGTTGATATGGTATGAAGATTTGTGTTCACTCGCAGCAGAGTAGCATGAATCTCCAAGTATCAAGGATAAGGTCTTTGCATAAGGTATTCGAATCAGAAAAGCATGCTGCTCTCTGGCAATGAACTTAAAAGAACTCTGTGTCAACACATAGAACTCAATCAATCGTCCTGACTAACTTACAGAAGTTAGGGTTTCGCGCCTCGCGCAATGTACCAGACCTTGCTTGTCAAAATTAAGCCTAAGTAAATAAATTCGCCATGGATTAGCAGGTGCAGAACCTCACCCGGAATAAGAAAACAGGGAGCCGCAGCACCAAAGACAGGCGTGGCTATACCTTAGGCCATCTAGAGCCATTAGCCACGCCCCGACCCTATTTATCTCAACCAATCAGGTCGCTTTAAACTCGCCACACGCACACAAGTTGTGGCTGGGCCCATGCTTGCCGGCCCCACTTCTAAATGACCAATTAAAACGCGCCAAAGACGCCACACTCTCACCAAAAGTGTGGACGCGCCTTGTGTTTGGAAGGCCCCTTTTTTTGGCCAATCAAGTTGTTCTAAATTTGATACCATACGTTAAAGGCCAAACGCACCCTGCCGCGCCACCTTGCTAAACTGACAAGCCAAACGCGCCTTACCATAACAACAAATTAGTCGGCATGCCAACATGCCACTCTACCGCGGTAGCATGCCAACACGCCACTCTACTGCGGCAACTTCGCAACATGCCAACTTCACAACATGCTACCTCGCAAACATGCCACTTCGTGGCAACCTGCCATAAATAGCCACCCATGGCAATTCCTACTCCTATGGCCGTTTCCACCCTATGGCCTTGCCATAGTTCCTTTGGCATACCCATGGCGCCGTTTGCACAAAATTAGCGCCATGCCGCAGCCGCATTCCACGTGCACTAATTAGGGATTCGACATGCCAAACCCTAATTCGGGAAAATTGCTACCAAAGCCAAATAGCGTTTCCCGGCGCAATGGGATTGGCGTGGCAACATGGCCAATGTTGCCACGCCACATGTGGGTCCGACTCCACGGTGCCAAAACCAAGCCTTGGCCACGCCAAGACCTAATTCTTCCACGGCACCTTGGCCACGCCAAGCCCTAATTCTTCCACGGCGAATTCTTCCATGGAACCTTGGCCACGCCAAGCCCTAATTCTTCCACAGCACCTTGGCCACGCCAAGCCCTAATTCTTCCACGGAGAATTCTTCCACGGCACCTTGGCCATGCCAATCCCTAATTCTTCCACGGAACCTTGGCCACGCCAAGCCCTAATTCTTTCACGACGAATTCTTCCACGGCACCTTGGCCACGACAAGCCCTAATTCTTCCACTGCTAATTCTTCCACGGCGCCAAACCCTAACTTTGGCCACAGAGCCAATTTTGAGCTTTGGCCATAACGCAACATCACCGACACACCGCTATGCCACGGCTACGCCATTGGCATGCCGCTATGCCATGGCTATGCCACAGGCATGCCATTAGCATGTGGCTGACACCACTTCGCTATACAACAAGATGTGGCCATAATCAATGGCCATCCTTCTTCATGAGATGCAATCTCAACCATCCAAGTTCGCTACCGAACTGATGGACTTGTGGCAACTCTTAGGCGACCAACCGCCTAAACCCAACGACCATGGCTACGCCAGGCGCCACTTGCACCATCGTGCCACTGGCATGCACAAGTCATGCCGCAATGCCACTGCGCCATTGTCAGGCACCAACACAAGGTAGCCACAATCAACGACTACCCTTATTCATAAGATGTGATCTCGGCCATCGAAGTTTGCCACCAAACCGGTAAGCTCGCGACAAGTTTTAGGCAACTAGCCAAAACGAGCCTAGCATCACATGTTATTTACCTGCGACAAGCCTCTCGATTTTAACTTGACACACGTAGCAAAGTGCTACATGTTTTCCACGAAAACACTTGAGACATCAAAATATGTCATAAACTGGGGGATGCTCATCAGGGTATTGGTCTGGCGGTTTACAACGTGCGGCGTGCAATGTGCCCGTTACAAGAAAGTTTCATGAAGTGGGATAATTAGTGGTGGTGAAAAGTAACGGTGTAAACAATTCATTTCCTTCATCATGGAAGCGTAATAACTGACGGTTACACGAATTCACTTCCCTCATCATGGAAGCACAACGTGTAACAGTTACACGTTATTCTTTTCTTCCACCACTCAATCGTTTCCACTTCCTACGAGACCAGGGTACGTTTCACTATGACTTGTATAAATAGGTCTCACCTATTTCCACCAAACAACATGTTTTGGTCAGGAGAACAATACAACATCCGAAATCATCTCGATAGCTTTTCATCCAAACTAGCGCTTCAACTTTCTGATACAAGTCTCAAAACGCCCACACTTCCAGAATCAACTATTCTGGTCTCAACACTTTCTTCGCTTCCCTACCTAAGACGAACCATTCTCCTTCACTTTGTGACCGAAGCAAGCCTGGAACGGCCATTTCTTGGTTTAGGCCAGGATTGTACAGATTGATCTCTCGAATCAAAAGTACTCCTGCGTAGTACATTGTTTAGGGTTTAGCTTCGTTTCTCATCCACACACACCCAAAATTACCAAAATCAGCAGAAACGGTTTTCACCCACAAACAATTGGCGACTGATAGGTGTCTAAAACACCTTGATATTTATCTATTATTTATGCTTTCTTTGTTATGTTTTCTTGTAAATTATGTATCTTTTATTTGATTTTGAGTTTCAGGTAATTTGGAGTAAAAGAAGAGGAAACGTCGCTTAAAAGGGCTAAAGTGTCATTTCATGTGCAACTACTGTTGGAGGCGACTTATTTCTCATTATTTGCTTCTTTTCTATCTGAAAGGCATTCAGCCTTAGTGATGTATAAATTGAAGAAAAGAAGTGAATATGAGAGATAAGAGATTGCTGCTCGAGAAACTACTAAAAGCACCCAGAAAAGTGTTAAAGGCACCCCCAGAAATGTCCCGGAAGAGTCGATAAAGTCACCCAGGAGTTTTTCACTAAATACAGCCCAAAAGCCATCTTTGTACCCCACAAATTGCTATTCGCACCCCCAGGAATTGCTAAATGTAGCCCAAATTGCTAAAGGGACACCGCTGCTGGATAAGGGGAGAGTCATCTTCAACCTTTTGAAATTCGAATTTTGGTGGGAAAAGAAGAACAAAATTAGGGTTTGGATTTTGAGCGAGCTATAATGATATTAAAGCGCTAAGAATCAATGGGTTTGTTCTTTAGGTCAAAACAGGGATGATGATGGTCTTTGTTTTGACCAGAATTGGCTAGATAATCGGCAGAAGAAGAATCAAACTCACGGGTTTTGGCGGGAAAAATATGTCTTCACGAACCAGTTTTAGGGTTCGATTTTTCAGCAGTTAGGAAGAGATTAAATCGCTGATATTGATGGGCTGGACTCATTAAGGATAAACAGGCTTGGTATGGTGTTTGGATGCGGCAAAAATTGGCTAAATAATCCCGGAGAAGAAAACAGGGAAGATATGGTATATCGGGTTTGATTTTCTATTATTGGAAGTGGTGACGTGAGTTTAGCTTGTACTAGCAATATGATTGGACCAGAAGACGTGTGAAAAAGAAAGACAAGGAAATAATTCTCAAAACAAGAAAGAATCCCGTAACTTGGCCGTGAAGAAGAAAAAAAAAAGGAAAGGAGATCAATGGAGTTATTTCAAGAGATTCGAAGGCCCTGTTGGGTATAAAATAGATGGTCGAACCATAGAGAAGTTGGTAGGAGAGTTTGGGATACTTTGGAGGAGAAATAGAGGCTTAGAATCGAAAGAAAAGAGAAGAGAAAAAAGTTACCTGCTGCTGCTAAAACCCAAGAACACGAAGAACATTACACCAACAAAAGCAGTCGCAGAAGGAGTCTTAAAAACAACAACAGAGAGAATCATCTATCGTTGTCAAGCAGTCTTAAATCAAAGACCCTCAGAGACGGTCGTTTATCTCTGGAAATCATTGTAAGCACTTTTATTAATATTTTTAATACAATGATTAATGAAATTTTCTCCAATCTTCGATCTATGAGTTGCTAAATCTATTCTCTAGGGTTTTGGAGGAAACTATTTTTGATGGGTAATATTTAGTAATTAATTTCTTTGGCATATTTACTCCAAAAATTGTGTTTTAATTTGTCTAAAAATTCTCTCTTCTTTACATGCTTCGTGAAAACTGTTTTGGGTAGTTTCTACCGTTCTTTTATAAGCGAAGGAGGATTAGACCTTAGAATAGCGACGAAAGTCATAAAAAAGAGCATGTAGTGTTATATCTTCCAAAGCATGAGATTGAGTTCGAAAATTGTTTTGAGTAAAGTCGGAGTATTATGTCAAAGTTTTATTTATTGAGTTTACCATCATTAGAAGTAGCGGAATCCAAAGCCCTAGACTCATCTCTTCTTGTTAAAAAAAATCAATTTTAATTAGTTTGTCTTAGTATTTTTTTTTTAATAATCAAAAACCAAATCCTCAACGAGTCCGAGCGAACGACACTCTACTTACCACTTCAAAACTACATCAGTTTTTGGCGCCGTTGCCGGAGACTTGTAATTAGGTTTAGGTTTTAGGTTTTGTATATATTTTATTTTTATTTTTTTAGATTATTCTTTTGTTCTATTTTACGTCTTTGGTATTTTTGTTTTTGTTGTGCAGGTTTTGCTTGAAACGGAAGTTGAAAGGTTGGACTTGCCATAAAAGGAGAAAGCCAAAGATTTTATTTTTTTTGGACCTTTTATTTTTGTTAGTTTCTTTATTTCTTATTTTGGACTTGTAATTTTATTTGTTTGTGTTTATTTTTATTTTAAAAAAAAAAAAAAAAAAACACTGCACACACCAATTGCATCTCGTCAGACTACCGAATTTAGGAAAACTAGTGGATTAGTAAGCTGAACCCGTGCCTTGGGCCTTATGGGAGTTACCAGCTGAAAGTCCACAAACCTCAGCCTCGTACCTTTAGGTATATTTCGCTGTAGGTAACCCAAGCTTACCTAAATTAGTTAGCCCAGCATTTGCATGTGCACATTTTGTTGAATTCTTGTATGCCAGAACGTAAGAGAGACGCTCTAGGACGGTTTATGCGTGAAAAACCTAGGAGTGATATTTTAGGAAACAAGAATCTTGACTACCTTAATCTAGAAAGTCCTATTTTTGGACGTTCTTCTCACGGTGAGGAAAATATCCTTAATACTTATATTTTTGCCAAAATGGTTGAGGAAAAGGATGATGAGGTCCCAGTAAAAACCCTTAGGGATCGTTTGAACCCGTCTAGGGTAGTGCGTGACCCAGGTGTAGTTCTACCAACTTCTACGGTCCAGTTTGATATAAGACCTGAGACTATTGGCATGCTACGTAAGTTTAGGGGGTTAGAGAATGAGAACCCGTATACCCACATAAGATACTTTGAAATGATTTGTGACACAATGAACTATCCGAATGTCTCCAAAGATGTGCTTAGGTTACGTTTGTTTCACTTCTCTCTCTATGATAAAGCCAAAGAGTGGTATCATTTTATTCCTTCTAAAACAATTACCACCTGGGATGGTCTTGTAGAGGCTTTTGTTAAGAAATTCTACCCACACCATAAGACTGCATCTGTTCGGCAGTCTATCCAAACCTTTAAGCAGAAAATAGGTGAAAAACTTCATGATTATATAGAAAGGTTTAGTGAATTGTTATACCAGTGTCCACATCACGGCTTTGAGAAAGCCCACATGGCCCAAATTTTATATGAGGGCCTTGAGTGAAACCCGTATGCAGGTAGAAACAATTAGTGGTGGAGAATTTACACATCAAGACCCAGATGAATGTTTCGACGAATTCATCGAGTTAGCCGAGAAAACTAGGCAATGGGATTCTATGAGAGAACCAGAAATACCTAGAAATCCTATCCATAGGATCGATAGAGTTGATTATGGGTCAGATATTCTTAGGCGTCTAGAAGCCTTAGAAATGAATCAAGGGTCACACCATGCTAGATACGAAGAGCAAGCCCATGCTCTTTATAACAACTCTAGGTTTGAAAACCGTCGAGATTTGATCCATATTCCAAACCTATAACCCCGGTTGGAGAAACCACCCGAATTTCTCTTGGTCTAAGGGCCGAGTCAAGGTCAGTCTAGTAGTTTTCAGACTCTCCCAAGTTTTGGGTATACTAAGAACCATTTAGGGTCAGATCAGTATCAGAACCTCTCGGATAAAAAAATCATGAGCTTAGAAGAGTCGCTCACCATCTTATCTCATAAGAATGCAGATTTTAAGCAAACGGTTGAGAAAGGTTTACAGAAAACTCTCGGGCTATTTCAAAACTAAAAAATCGAGTTAGTATAATTGTAGAGTTTTTGAGCGAAAAGAAAAAGGCAAGTTACCCAAATCAACCACTACCCAACACTAGAGCAATTCATGAAGTATCCTCTAGAGAGAAAGAGTTCAATCATGTGAACTCTGTAACAACCCTTAGGAGTGGTAAAACGGTAGACAATAAGGTAGCCATGCCTAATAGTGGACATACTGTAGATCCACCTTCTAGTTCCCATTCTAGTTCCCAAGATGAGCCCCAGAAGGAGCCATTAACTGAAGAGACTGATAAAATTTCTAGTGATGCCAATGTGGTTCCCGATAGGTCTCATTTTGTGCCTAGAGCCCCATATCCACAGTTGTTAGCTCCAACTAAGAGAGAGTCGACTTTCAACGAAATAATGGAGATTTTTAAGCAGGTAAACATAAATATTCCTTTATTAGAAGCAATTAGGCAAATGCCTGCTTATGCCAAGTTTCTTAAGGATCTTTGTACTCGAAAGCGTAAGCTTAATGTCCATAAGAAAGCCTTTTTAGCTGGTCAGGTTAGTTCGGTCCTTCTGAACCAAACAGCCCCTAAGTATAAAGACCCTGGATGCCCCACCATATCTTGTACGATTGGTAATCACATGGTTGATAAAGCATTGCTTGACTTAGGAGCCAGTGTTAACATACTCCCGTACCATGTGTACACCCAGCTAGGTCTTGGTGAGTTGAAACCGACTAAAATGACCCCACAGTTAGCTGATAGGTCTGTAAAAGTACCTCGTGGTGTCATAGAGGATGTTCTGATTGAGGTTGATAAATTTATTTATTCAGTGGATTTTGTTGTTCTAGACACTCAACCTGTTCAGGACCCTAGTGCTCAAATACCGGTGATTTTAGGTCGCCCATTTTTAGCCACATCAAATGCTATCATCAACTGTATGACCGGGCTTATGAATATATCCTTTGGTAATATGACCACAGAACTAAATGTCTTTAATGTTAATAGACAACCTTCTGATGAATTAGGGGAAGTAAACATGATTAGCACTTTAGTTCAGGATCTAATTCAGGATAATTGGGACGACACTTTATTTGGTGATTCCTTAGATGAATTTGATGAGACAATTCTCTTAAGTCAGTTAGGTGACCAAACTGTTGAACTAGAAGAAACTCTCGAGTACTTCAAAAACTCTACGGACCATGAAATTCAAGCCATAGTGCTAGGCCTTACAGAGAGTAATGTTGACCCCAAGTTTGGGGGTAATGATCTAGAAGAAGCTCTTGAGTATTTTAAAGACTCCGAGGATCCGGAAATTCAAGCAATAGTTAGAGGTTTATCTGAGAATACTGATTACCCTAAGTTTGGGGGTAGTGATGGTAAAATATCCATAGTAGAAGTCCCTAACTTGGGAATCGAGCCTAGTATACATGAGGTATTTCCTGAGTCTCTTCCGACTCCTCAACCCGATCCTCCCGATCTTGTCCAAGAGGAAATCCAAAGAACTAGAAACCCATAGTTCGAAAAAATGCTTTGTCAAGACACTCATATGAAGCCCAAGTGGGCACCACAGAAAAACTTAGTTGTCTTGCAGGAAACTTTGGATGAGGATGTGCTCTATCTGTTAATTTTTCTAATTTGGTGTATTTATCTAATAATTGTGGCAATTTTATTTGATTTTGTTGACCCACAGTTGTTTCGACTATTGATATATGATTTGAAAGGTAATTAGCCATTTTGTGGTATTTGACGTCTGGCTGAAGACTTTAAATTTAGCACTTCTTGGGAGGTAACCCATGCTCATGCAACACGGTAATATCTTTCCTTATCTCTTTTGCTTCAAATGGTAACAGTTTCTCCTTGTTCATGCTTTTAATTTTATCTTTAGAACATTGAGGACAATGTTAGATTTAAGTTTGGGGGTGTGGGAGAAACTTTTCAGTTGCAAATAAATAAACTCCAGAGCCTAGAAATGTATGCTTATTAAGGATGGCACTAACCAATCTAAGTGGATGGAAGCATTTTGGTTGTAGGAGTTGAGGAACCAATCTGATTAGATGGAAACATCTAAAGAGTCTATTCATAAAAGCACAGAGCTCAGGTGTTAGAAATAACATGGTAGTTTCGCCATATCTCGTTGAGTCCTTTTCACTTCTGTTTTTATTTGTTTTCTTTTTAAAGTATGTTTCTCTAAGTGATTAGGTGGGGCCCACGAATCAAGTTGTTACCGATGCTAGGGTGAATTAGAGTGATTGAGATACAAAAAAAAAAAAAAAGATGAAGAAAGTGAAAAGAAAAGAAAAGAAAAAGTATTATGAAAAAAAAAATAAAAAAAAAAATAAAAAGAAAGAAAGTGAGACCAGACCATCTGACCAACCGGAATAAATTAAATAAAGTCGACCACTGGAACCCTTGTATATGCCAGTTGTGTTGACCTAGAGTTAAGTTTATCGACCACTGGTTCCCTTGTATATGCTAGTGTGTAGATATTAGTCAGACTAGTATCTCAGTCCATTAGGATAGGTTCATTTTGGCGGAGGCCTTCAGACAGATATGGGAAACACCATTCACTTAGTAAACATCAAAACCATCTATGTTTTTCTCTATATCCATCTTCTCGATCTATCCATGTGATTAGTTTTGACACCGGGTATTGATGTCCATAGTGCGACTATCTGAGTAGAGCTCTGTGACTTATATATGAATTTTAGTATGCTTGAGTGCAAACTCGTGTACAACAATTGGAATTTCGCATCAGGGTACTTCCTCCTGTAGTCAATAAGTATGCCAACCAAGGAGATTCTTTAGTGCCTTCCAAGGTTCTGCGTAAATGGCTAGGGTCTGGAGTAAAGGTTTTGTGGGTATATCTCTTGTAAGCAAGGGCCAAGTTAAAGGAGCTTTATCACTTGCACACTCCTGACGTAATTTGCATTGCTGAGCCGCAAGTCTTTTGCAAGCAACGTTTTGTTAGGAATTTAAAATTATTGGATTTTTCTGAAGATGTTATTAATAATGAGGTGAATGGTGAGAAAGGTAACATTTGGGTTTTGTGGAGGAATTCTCTAACAAGGCCTGTTGTATTATCTTCATCAAAGCAAGCTATTACTTTGGATTTTGCTGGAGTTTATATTTCGGCGGTTCATGCTTCTTAAGCTCCGATGGTTAGAAAGAATTTGTGGCGTCAGTTGGGTTTGGGTTTCATTTCTAATCCGTGGCTGGTACTAGGCGATTTCAACTGTGTGTTGCGTTTGGAGGAGAAGAAAGGTGGTAAGCCAATGTTGGATTTTTTGATGCATGAGTTTAGGAGTTGGATTTCGGATAATGGTCTGGTGGAAGCTGATTCTCTCGGCAAGAAATACACTTGGTGTAACTCTTGCAAGGGAAATAAGCGTATTGTTTCTAAACATGATAGAGCTGTGGTTAATGAAGCTTGGTGTGATACTTTTCCAAACTGGATATGTAAAGCCCTTCCTAGAATTTGTTCGGATCACTCTCCTCTTATTGGGTTTGCGGTTGAGAGTCCAAGACCGAGTAGAGCTCCTTTTAGAATTCAAAAAATGTGGCTTAGCCATCCTACTTTTATGAGCTTGGTTGAGGGTGTTTGGAGTTCTCGCTTGGTTGGTGCGCCTCCTTTCGTTTTCATGACTAAGCTGAAGAGGTTGAAGGAGGCTTTGAAGACTTGGAATCGTGAAGTCTTTGGAGATATCCATGTTCGGTTGAAGCAGGCGGAACTGAAATTGGAAGGCGAGAATGACCTTCTTGATTATGAGCCACGTGATGAAGCTCAGTTCATTAAGGTAGCGGATGCTAGGAAGGTGGTTGATGAGGTGCGGAATGATCTGGCAGTCATGCTAAAATTTAAGGCGAGGGTTTCTTGGTTGGAGGATGGTGATCAAAACACTCGTTTTTTTCCATAATAGCATTCGCATGAGGAGGAGCCAAAATACGATCTCAGAGCTCAAAGTTTCTTCTAACTCTACTTTGCTTTTGCAGGATGATATTAAGAATTATATTGTCAACCATTACCGTGACAAGTTCAATGGTGGTGGGGTTACAATTGATCCGAAGCTTTTCGATATTCAGCATGATCGTATCTCGGCGGAGGAGAGTGATTTTATGGATGCGGTTCCAACTATTGATGAAGTTAAGGAAGCTTTTTTTGATTTAGGTGCGGATTCTGCCCCCGGTCCAGACGGTTTCACAGGTTCATTCTATAGGCATTGTTGGAACATTATTTCTGAAGATCTTTTTAAGGCCATTACTAATTGTTGGACTATGCGCAAAATTCCTAATGGCATTAATTCTAGTTTCATTGTTTTGATTCCAAAAAATAATAAGTCTGATGCTATCAAGGACCATAGGCCGATTGGTTTGAGCAATTTTTTCTTCAAGATCATTACAAAATTTTTGGCTACCAGGCTGGGTACGGTGCTAAATAAGTTGATTTCTGAAGAGCAAGTGGCGTTCATGAAGGTTCGTAATATTCACGAAAACATAGCTTTGGCGTCGGAGTTGATCAATGAATTGAGCACTAATAGGAAGCACGGCAACGTGGGTTTAAAGCTGGATATTGCTCAAGCTTTTGATACGGTCAGTTGGGATTTTATTCTTGAGGTTTTTCGCCAATATGGTTTTTCGGAGATCTGGTGCAACTGGATTCTCAGTATTCTTCAATCCGCCCGAATTTCTGTCATGATCAATGGCAGTCCGGAAGGTTTTTTCAGCATTAATAGAGGTTTAAGGCAAGGTGATCCCCTTTCTCCTTTGATTTTTGTTCTCATTGAAGATGTTTTGAGTCGCAATCTGTCAAAATTGTTTGCTTCGAAAAACATGCAGCCTATGGTTTGCAAGAAAGGGGTTGCGCCTACCCATTTGCTATTTGCAGACGATATCCTTATTTTTTGTAGGGGTAATTTGCAAAGTTTGAGTAGTTTGAAGGATATGCTTGGTATGTATAAATTGGCTTCTGGCCAAAGTGTTAGCTATGACAAAAGCAAATTCTATTATGGTGGTGATAGAGGCTCGCGTGCAATTGCAATCAAGAATTATTTGGAAATGGAGAGGGCTGTTTTCCCGGACAAATACTTGGGTGTTCAGCTGAAGCCGGGCATTGTTCGGCATGTTCATGTCCGTCAAGTAGTGGAGAAGATTATGGAAAAGCTGGCCGGGTGGAAGGGTAAACTCTTATCTTTTCAAGCTAGGTTGGTTTTGATTAAGTCTGTTATTTCGAGCTATGTTTTGCATTCCATGGCTATCTACAAGTGGCCGTGCAATATGATTAAGCAGGTTGAGAAGGCCATTAGAAATTTTCTTTGAGTGCAGTGATCTTTGAAAAACGTAAGTTCTTTACGGTTAGTTATGATACTTTGTCTTTGTCCAAAGCGTGAGGGTGGTTTGGGTTTGAAGAAATTGAATGGCGTTAATAGTGCTATGCTCATGAAGTTATGGATTTCTATTCGTGATTCGAACAAAGTTTGGGCAAGATTCTTGCGTGCAAAATATTTCAAAATCAATGGCAACTTAATTGATTATAAGTTGGGATCATCGGTTTTTCCAGGGGTGCGCTTGGTTTACAAATATGTGCAACAGCACACTCGTTCAATTATAGGTGATGGTGATAATACTTCCTTATTCTTTGATAATTGGTGTGGTGATTTTTCGATTGCGGGAAGGCTTGGAATTTCTTCCAAGGGCCCAAATGATTTCAAAACGAAGGTAAGTGATATTATTGTTAATGGTGTTTGGTCTATTCCTAATGCTACTAGAGATTTGATGAATCGTTGCAATATTGATGTGGATAATTTACCCATAATTGCTGGTGGGGAGGATTACAAAATTTGGGATCTTGATAAGAAGGAGTTTTCTCGGTCAAATCAGCCAAGGAGGCTATTAGAGTGCGTAGGAATTCGGATCCGCATGCTTTGTTTTGTTTACTAGAAGTGTTGTGCATCCAACTTTGAGTGTGCAATCTTTGGAAGATTTGGGCGAATCAGTGTTGTGCTACTGATGATAATGTTATTAAGAAAACTGGTAGGTCTATGCCTACTATGTGTCGCATTTGCAGGAAGGATGGTGAGTCTATGCGCCATATAACTTGGCAATGTAGGTTTACAAGGCGTATTTGGTCCTGGGATTCTGGCATTTTCAAATTGCAGCCAGTTGAGGACTTGGTTGATTCTTCCAAGGTTGCAAAGGGACGAAGTAGGATGATTAAGGACTTGTGGCTTGTTACTCATCTAGCAATTGCCACGGAATTATGGAAGCTGGGGAATAAGATTTATTTTGAGGAGGCGAAGGTGCATTGGCTTGGTTTTAAAGGCAGAGTTTATCAGTTAATCCATGATAACTCGATCCGCATGAGGGGTTACATGTATAACAAGGAGGATGACTTGCGGATTTTGAATTATTTTAAGGTGGCGCATAGGGCTAGCCGGGTTTATACTCCCTTGGAACTCGCTTGGTGGCCTCCAGATTCAGGTGAAATTATGATTTGTTGCGATGGTGCTTCCTTTGGCAATCCTGGCCAGGCAGGTTGTGGCGTCACTTTTCGTGGCTCAAATGCGGAAATTTTAGGCAGCCTTATGGTTGGCTTGGGCTGGCAAACAAACTTCTACGCTGAGGTTTGTGCTATTATTTATGGATCTATGTGTGCTAGAAGATGGAATATCAAGCAGCTGTGTGTTCGTTCGGATTCAATGAGCTGCATACAAGCTTTCCAGAAGGGCGATTCTTGCCGTGGCAACTCATGCGAAAGTGGAGAATGGCGAGATGATTTTATGATAATATTAGATATGTCCATAGTTATAGAGAGGTCAATTTTTCTGCGATGACTCTCGCCAAACAAGCATGTTTGTTGGCAGAGGATATTTTTGAGTTCTATGAGGGTAGGCCGGTGTCCACTAAGATTTATGAGTGGCCTGGCGAAGTTTACTTTCGTTTTAAATGAGTCTCTTGCTAGTGTTGGCCTCAAGGCTATGCACTAGTAGGACTTATCCCCTGTACAGTTTTTTCGTTTTTTTAATATATTCATTGACCGAGTAAAAAAAGGGTATATCTCTTGTAAACCCTCCCGAGACTATAACTCGGCCACTAGGGCCACCTAGGGGTTTAAAGGCTTGTTATACGTGCTAAGTGTGACCGTATCCTCGACGAGATGGAGTTGTATGTATTAAAAATTATTATTTTGGCTTGATTTGCTCGAGGACTAGCAAATTCTAAGTGTGGGGGAATTTGATAGGTGTCTAAAACACCTTGATATTTATCTATTGTTTATGCTTTCTTTGTTATGTTTTCTTGTAAATTATGTATCTTTTATTTGATTTTGAGTTTCAGGTAATTTGGAGTAAAAGAAGAGGAAACGTCGCTTAAAAGGGCTAAAGTGTCATTTCATGTGCAACTACTGTTGGAGGCGACTTATTTCTCATTATTTTCTTCTTTTCTATCTGAAAGGCATTCAGCCTTAGTGATGTATAAATTGAAGAAAAGAAGTGAATATGAGAGATAAGAGATTGCTTTGCTCGAGAAACTACTAAAAGCACCCGAAAAGTGTTAAAGGCACCCCGAAAATGTCCGGAAGAGTCGATAAAGTCACCCGGGGAGTTTTTCACTAAATAAAGCCCAAAAGCCATCTTTGTACCCCACAAATTGCTATTCGCACCCCGAGAATTGCTAAATGTAGCCCAAATTGCTAAAGGGACACCGCTGCCGGATAAGGGAGAGTCATCTTCAACCTTTTGAAATTCGAATTTTGGCGGGAAAAGAAGAACAAAATTAGGTTTTGGATTTTGAGCGAGCTATAATGAGATTAAAGCGCTAAGAATCAATGGGTTTGTTCTTTAGGTCAAAACAGGGATGATGATGGTCTTTGTTTTGACCAGAATTGGCTAGATAATCGGCGAGAAGAAGAATCAAACTCACGGGTTTTGGCGGGAAAAATATGTCTTCACGAACCAGTTTTAGGGTTCGATTTTTCAGCGATTAGGAAGAGATTAAATCGCTGATATTGATGGGCTGGACTCATTAAGGATAAACAGGCTTGGTATGGTGTTTGGATGCGGCAAAAATTGGCTAAATAATCCCTGAGAAGAAAACAGGGGAAGATATGGTATATCGGGTTTGATTTTCTATTATTGGAAGTGGTGACGTGAGTTTAGCTTGTACTAGCAATATGATTGGACCAAGACGTGTGAAAAAGAAAGACAAGGAAATAATTCTCAAAACAAGAAAGAATCCCGTAACTTGGCCGTGAAGAAGAAAAAAAAAGGAAAGGAGATCAATGGAGTTATTTCAAGAGATTCGAAGGCCCCGTTGGGTATAAAATAGATGGTCGAACCATAGAAGTTGGTAGGAGAGTTTGGGATACTTTGGAGGAGAAATAGAGGCTTAGAATCGAAAGAAAAGAGAAGAGAAAAAGTTACTGCCGCTTTGCTAAAACCCAAGAACACGAAGAACATTACACCAACAAAAGCAGTCGCGAAGGAGTCTTAAAAACAACAACGAGAGAGAATCATCTATCGTTGTCAAGCGATCTTAAATCAAAGACCCTCAGAGACGGTCGTTTATCTCTGGAAATCATTGTAAGCACTTTTATTAATATTTTTAATACAATGATTAATGAAAATTTCTCCAATCTTCGATCTATGAGTTGTTAAATCTATTCTCTAGGGTTTTGGAGGAAACTATTTTTGATGGGTAATATTTAGTAATTAATTTCTTTGGCATATTTACTCCAAAAATTGTGTTTTAATTTGTCTAAAAATTCTCTCCTCTTTACATGCTTCGTGAAAACTGTTTTGGGTAGTTTCTACCGTTCTTTTATAAGCGAAGGAGGATTAGGCCTTAGAATAGCGACGAAAGTCATAAAAAAGAGCATGTAGTGTTATATCTTCCAAAGCATGAGATTGAGTTCGAAAATTGTTTTGAGTAAAGTCGGAGTATTATGTCAAAGTTTTATTTATTAAGTTTACCATCATTAGAAGTAGCGGAATCCAAAGCCCTAGACTCATCTCTCCTTGTTAAAAAAAAATCAATTTTAATTAGTTTGTCTTAGTATTTTTTTTTAATAATCAAAAACCAAATCCTCAACGAGTCCGAGCGAACGACACTCTACTTACCACTTCAAAACTACATCAGCGACCACAGTGGGAGATTAATCTCTCGGTTACGAATTCAGCTCTCGTTCCCATCATACTACCATCGAATGCCATACTTTGAAGTGCATCGTCCAAGAAAAGAGGGTTTTCAGGAGAATTGCGTCTGAGGACTAGAGTTTGTCCATCTTACTACGTATCGACATAAAGATGTTCCACCGACAATAAAGAACGACCGGGGACTTCTCGTGGAAAGAAGGGCATTACGCAAAGACTCGGATTTACTACCTGAAGACTCAGTTCTGGTGAAAGACCCTAAAGCGAGTAAGTTTGCCAGATGATGTTTACACGACCTATTGTTTGGATTTTCACATTTATCATGGAAGCCGATGACCCAATCATCCCAAGATTTCATATCTCTTCCTTTCTCATGCAACGTTCACGATCCTGAATGATTTTTCTACTTACATTCGTAATTCAGATTTTGACATATCAATTGATCAAAAAGCCATTACTCCAAAAATAATCCAAAAACTCTTATAAAAAGCAATCATCTATCAATCCAAAAACCAAAAAATCATACCATAAACTAGGCGTTTCTTTTGCCTTTCAAAAAAAAAAAAAAAAAAAAAAAAACTAAGAAAAGAAGTTCAGAAAATAAAAGTATTCAAGGAAAGTTGCCTAACAAAGGCTCGTTCTTCTTGGAAAAAATGACCTGCATACTTTGAAGAGCCGCCTGCTTCAGCTTCAATTCCTGGGACAACTTCTCGACTTCTACCTCCTGTTGATTAATTAAATACGCGGAAGGACCATCAACCGCTTCAGCCTGCAGCCTTTGGATCTCGGAAAATCCCTCACAGAACCAGGAAGCGTTAAACTCAAAGTTTACACACATATCCCGGTGGAACTCTCAGTTTGAGATTACATCTCCATAAATGGTGTGACCAGTCACCTTGCGCATATCACGAATTGAAGATAATATTTCTTCCACCCGCTTAACCAACGCGAACCGGCTAGTGATCTTCTTGGATGTTGCGATGTGTCCATATCCCTCTCATATTCTGGTATACAACTCATCATGCTTAGCCGGTACACTGAAGCTTCCAATCAACACGTGATCTTCATGAGGAATCAAGATTGGAGGGTCGAAAGTGGCGCCTGCAATCGATTCTGCGACCAGCAAGGATTCTTAGGCTACAACCGCTCCCGTAGCCGTGGGGGCGTTTTCCATCATCTGAAGCACAACAACGTCTTCACTACGATCAGTTTCCATCTCCGGGTTACTAACAGGTACGGTTTCCATGGCTGGAGACACTGTTACACCTTCATTGCCGTGGATCTCCATATTAGAGTTATTTTCGGAAGCAGCATCTTCCTGTAAATATCACCAATTAATCATTTATTCGGTATAAATAAATAATCCAAGAGAAAAATATGGAAAACTCACCGACTCATTTGTGAGTCCGCTGGAAGAAGACTCGTTGTTATATTCAGAAGTGCTCCTCTTATCACCTGATATCGAGCTTTCTTCCTCTTCGAATTCTTCTTCAAGAGATTCAGTCTCGTTGCCTCATTTCTCAAGAGGCGCCGTTTTTTTTTGCCGTGGGAAAGTCTGGCAAAGATATTCGAGTTACCAAGCCCATGAGTCAAAAAAAAAAAAGAGGAGTCAGTGGCGAAATGGAAAACTTATTCAGCCAAGTCAGTGAGAGAATCATACACACCTGCGTGTTGAAAGAATTGAAAGACACAAGAGTTGTCGAATCCGATTAGAAGCCACCTACACGATTTTTCGACCTTTGCTCATTTTTTTGGAGATTGTTTGCATCCAAGATCGAGGATTTTCGCTTGCCCGAAGGAAGCTCTTTCAACAATTTATGCTTCGCTAGAGCCGCAGGGGAAGGTTTACCACGCGGATTTGTCACAACATCCTGCACAAACCGATGAATGTCGAGGAACTCAGCTTGCCAGAAGATATTATATTTGGGAGTCGTCACAGGTTTTCGTTCTGGGAGCAAGAAGGGAAGACTTTTATCCTGTGCAAAGACGATGTAATCAAGAATAGCGGGTAACGATTCATCTGGAGCTGTCTGCAGGCGACAGAATGGGACTCCCTGGTCAAAGCCTATATGTCGAGCAGCCCTGTCAATGTTGTAAGAGACTACTCCACAAGATCCTCTGAAAAAAGATGGCACGTACCCAGATATGCAGCTTCGCAAGAACACAGTTTCTTCAATGCTCATATTCCCGTCAGCGGAATGCAATATCACTTTCGGTGCGGAAGCAAAAGTGTATGGTTGAACTATGGAGGCATGGGCCGGGCCCATGGACGAAAGTTAACTGCATGCGAGCTGTCAAGAAAATCAATGAGATTTGCGTCAGGTCTTGGACGCCTCTCCAACCAACGGAGTATCCTAGAACCGCCATATGCATCAGGAAACAAGGTTCTCGGGTTAGGAGCGTAATTTTTGAAATGCTCCCACAACCACGCTTGAAGAAAGGCGGCGTGGATATACGAGTCCACTTTCATATACCCTTTAGAGACGTACATGTCTGCTACTAAGTGATCCAGATGAGTGTATAAAGAGCCAAGAAAAAAACTGCCGATGGAAGAGCAATGCCTTTCGCTAGTTTGATAACAAATTTGACGAGCTTCTGTCTTATCTCCTTCTTACTAGAGCCATCATCGAAAACATCTCTGGATAGCCACAAAATTGAAAATGCAGCAACAAGGAGTGTATCATCCAGCGCTTGATTGGTAGGAGCTCAAAGAAGCTTTTCCTACGTCTTACTGCAAGTGCACAGGCCTATTGGAGGCGTGGCAAGCACAGGTCGATCCCACAGAGAAGTGGTGTATGCTATGATTGAACTAAGGGCTTACTAGACTGATGTTTAGAATTGTAACACAAATGTTTGGGTGATTGTGTGTCGATACGACTAGGTTGATGTTGTATGAACCTAAACTAAGGCAATGATAAACACGGGAATGTTGGAACTGATATTGTTGTGACACTAGGGTGTTTAACTCCACCCTCGATCTTATACTAAGCAATGCTAATTTTCACCTTGTTCTACTTGCCTTCCTAAAAGGCCTTCATTGGATAATTGGTGACTAAATCTCCTTACATACCCCTAGTATCACCGGTCTTTCTACAATACCGGTGATCACAGTAAGCTTGGTTCAATGAATCACTATTTTCCTAAGCACTATACACATTAAGAACAATTTGATAATAAACTTGCTTCATATTAAATCAAAGGGTTTCATTACACCCTAGTTTTTGTTGCTTAGAACATAATGCAGAAAATAAAATCAATTAAAATAAAATTGCAGAACTTCAAACCCTAAAACATGTTGTCTTCTCTCACAAAACAAACATCCATTTTATATCTCTCAAATCACTCACTCTAACGATTACACGAAGTCCCAAACCTGCTTTCTCTCGCTCCTCCTATAATCTCTGGTTCACATGCGAAAAAACACCCGAGTAAACCCTAATCCCATTTATCTCTAACATAGCCTCTTGGGAAGAGAAGCTATATGAGAGATAACTAGAAATAGGGGTGTCGGAAGAGAAGACAATAGTGGCGCAACTTGACAAAACAATCAATCAATCATGTCGGTGTTGGGACAACACTAATATATTGTTGAGGTACTGGTACGGGTGGTGGGAGAAACGAAGGAGAAGATGGCTCTGCCATTTTTGGTCGGGGGAGAAGGATGGGTGTGATGGTTTTCTCTGACTGTCGGGTGAGGAGAAGAAGAATGTGATTAGGTTTTGGTGTTGAGGGTTTATATACGGGCTGTGTTGTGAGGCGGGTGCATCAGGAGTTGAAGAGGAAGGCGGAGCGAGCGTTGGATCTTGGGGGATAGATCTCGAACAGGCCGAGGAAGTGTTGGGGTGTTTTGGTGTTGAGCGGAGACATCAAGAGTCGATGCGCGTGGGAGCAGTGAGCGTGGGATGTGGATGAGAGAGATCTCAACGGCTCGGGGATGATGGGCTCGGATCCGGGTCGCGGGTCAGGTCTAGCTCAAGCCCATGTCTTGTAGATGAGTTGCTACTTGTTGGGTTGCAAGCATTTGCGCGCGCGGCTTTGGCTTTCTGCTCATAGATGCTCGACTCCAATTCTTCGCTCTTTGGCTCCTCGGTTTCTCGAACTTTATTTATTACCTAAAAACACAAAATTAATTAATACAAATATTTATTCTTGAAAACAAAGAAAACACAAAATGCAGGATAATATCCGATTTCTAAGCGCAAAAGATGAGTAAAATGCCAATAAGAAGGTGTATAAATATGCACTATTTAGCACTCATCAAATACCCCCAAACTTGAATTTTACTTGTCCTCAAGTGAAACAAAAATAAGAAATCCTAACTATACCCCATCGCAGTCTCTCGAATGCATTTAGCGTATGCACTAAGCCTTTAAACCCCTAGGTGTCCCTAGTGGACGAGTTGTAGTCTCGTGAGGGTTTACCGAGGTGTACCCACAAAACCTTCTCCAATTTCGAGTGTAAAAGAGTCTCAAGCATCCAAGGAGCTATGAGTATATAGAGTTTCGCATGCTAGTAACAAGAAGTTAGAACTATCAACGAACGCATTCTCATCCTTAAGAGTTGAGCGAGAAGTAACCATACCATATGAAAGAATTCGGATTCGATTGTGATCATAAGCCTCGACTTCGCCTCACTATTAGGGTTTTATGATAATTGCACTCAAAAAGATCGCTTTTTTAGTCTCTCATGTGTGCGAGCAAGAATAAAGAGAGAAATCCCGCACACGTTGTAGGTAAGAAGGCTAACCTTCTGAAATAAAATCTGGAGACTCCACAGAAGTGTGGACAAAAAGAATCTTTTTCTGATGATCTCTAAGAAAGGAAATCAACCATTAGCAAGGGGTGGGAGTACTCACTCACTTCTTACCCGATCGGCAATTAATATCACTCTCTCATAAGAACCATAGAAACGTCTTCAATCTTCGGTCTTCGGTCTTCAAATGTTGATGACGAACTTCTAAACTTCACAAAACTTGACAATTTTTAACTTTTCTACTCAATTTTCCTTGTTGTTTGGATTTTTTCTTTTTCAATTCTTCTTTACCATGGTGGTATCAAAACTAATAAACTACAATATTTTTTTGATTTTTGATTTTTTTTTTTTTTTTGATTTGATTTTTTTTTTTTATTTTTTTTTTTTTTTTTTGATTTACAATAAGTGAAAATAAAAATACAAATAATGAAACAACTAACTCCATGGACAAAGGACTTTAACACTCAATTTTTCCACAACTTGTATTGTCTTGATTTTATAAATTTTATTAATTCTCATCCTATTTTTCTTTGTTGTATGTAAACCTTGGACTATCTCAACTTTTCTTCAAATATTCTGATGTTGCTTCGCTTGCTGACGATGATGTGTTTCTATGGATCTGTTGATTGAGAGAGAGAGTGATGCTAACTGCAAATCGATATTTAGAAGGAGTTTTCATCTTTAGACGTCACCCTCATGATTGACGGAATTAGCACTCAAGAGATCAAAAGTAGTGCTTAAAGTGGTGCGAAGTTGGGTAGCTCACCATTCCTACCCGGAATTGACGTACGATGACACACACTCTAACAAACTTTTCTAGAAAGTCACAAAGAGTGAAGGTCGGTACCTCGCTTGATGTAAAATGGGTAGTCTCCACTATGGGTGATCACAATTCTACTACCGAATATCTAAACAAGACCTAATTCGCCCTCCGGTATGGTTAAATCCAACTTTAACGCTCTAATCAACTAAGGAACCCGATTGCGTTCTCCAGTACTTCCAAGTTCTTGTTATTTCGGTCAGACTCTCTATGTAAACATAGCTAGAAGCATGCTAGTGACTCTAAAATCTCTAAAAGTTGGAGGTTTTTATGCAAATTTTTGAGTTTTTCGATTTTTTTTTTTTTTTTTTTTTTGATAAAATAAGTAAAACAAAAAGACTAAAAACTCTAAATGCAAATCACACCCCAAACCTAGATCAAACATTGTCCTCAATGTGGCAACAGATAGGAAAAATTTAAACAGTTACATACCATGAGAACTACGATGAGTAGAGTAAAGGAAAGAGATTACCGGATGCAAGAGGGTGTTGCTAAACCATAGAAAGATGAATGCTTTGAAAGCAAACAATCACGAGCGCAAGACAAAAAGATTGGTTAGCACACATCAAAAATTATGCAAAAAGAAAAAGAAAAGGGAAAGATGATGGATTTTTAGTCCATAAGTATGTACACAAGTGAACTAGATCAGTCCACATAGATGGGGTCTTCCAAGTCAACGGTCTCAACTTCTGGTGGAAGATGTTCCAGAAATGGTTTCAATCTCTGACCATTGACTTTGAAGATGTTCTTGTTTGCTGGGTTTTCAACTTCTACAGCTCCATGGGGAAACACGGTACGTACCAAGAATGGTCCTGACCATCGAGAACGTAGCTTTCACGGAAACAAATGCAATCTAGTGTTGTACAACAAAACTTTCGACACAGGGTGAAAGACTTGCGCGAGAATGCGCTTGTCGTGAAACACTTTCATCCTATGTTTGTACGTTTTGGCACTATCATATGCATCATTTCTCAACTCTTCTAACTCATTGAGTTGAAGTTTTCTACGGTTCCAGCCTTATCAAGATCAAAATTCAACTTCTTCACACCCAGTATGCACGGTGTTCTAACTCAACGAGTAAATGACATGCTTTCCCGTACACAAGTCCTGTAAGGAGACATCCCAATGGGAGTCTTGTATGCAGTTCTATAGGCCCATAAAGCATCGTTTAAGCGCAAAGACCAATCTTTCCTAGAAGGATTGACGGTCTTCTCAAGGATATGCTTAATTTCCCTATTAGAAACTTCTACTTGGCCACTGGTTTGAGGATGGTAAGGTGTTGCAACCTTGTGAGTGATTCCATACTTGCGCACTAGTGATTCAAAGGGTCTATTGCAAAAATGACTACCTCCATCACTGATTATTGCCCTAGGGGTTCCAAAACGGGAGAAAATGTTCTCCTTAAGAAAAGAAAGAACAACTTTATGGTCGTTGGTTTTGGATGCAATGGCCTCTACCCACTTAGAGACATAATCGACAGCAACAAGAATGTATAACTTACCTTCAGAGTTAGGAAATGGACCCATGAAATCAATACCCCAAACATCAAACAGCTCAACAATCAAAATGGGTTGTAAGGGCATCATGTTTCTCCTAGAGATACTTCCTAATTTCTGGCATCGGTCACAAGCAACACAAAATGCATGGCAATCCTTAAACAGTGTTGGCCAATAGAAACCGCTTTGCAAGATCTTTGCAGCAGTTTTCTTGGCACTAAAGTGGCCTCCACATGCATGGTCATGACAAAAAGAGATGACGTCCCTTTGTTCAGAATTGGGGACACATCTCCTAATGATTTGGTCTTGGCAGTACTTAAACAAATATGGGTCATCCCAAAGGAAATGTTTAACTTCAGCCAAAAACTTAGAACGGTCTTGTTTAGACCAATGCAAGGGCATTCTACCTGTAGCAAGGTAGTTCACAATATCAGCAAACCAAGGCATTTCAGACACAAGCATCAATTGCTCATCAGGGAATGATTCCCTAATTAGCACTGACTCATCACCAGATTCAACATTCAACCTAGACAAGTGATCGGCAACAACATTCTCCGACCCTTTCTTATCTCGAATTTCGAGGTTAAACTCTTGTAGCAAGAGTATCCATCGAATTAGACGAGCCTTAGCATCTTTCTTAGACAAAGATATCTCAATGCGGCATGATCGAATAAATGATGACCTTAGACCCTATCAAATAAGATCTAAACTTATCTAATGCAAACACAACAGCTAGCAACTCCTTCTCGGTAGTGGAATAATTCAATTGAGCATCATTAAGTGTTTTACTAGCATAGTAGATCACATAAGGGAGTTTGTCTACTCGTTGGCCTAAAACAGCTCCTACAAAGATAGTCGGACGCATCACACATAATCTCAAATAGTAATGACCAATCAGGGGGTCTGACCATAGGGGCAGATGTAAGGAGAGCCTTCAGTTGCTCCCATGCTTCCTTACAAGCATCCTCAAAGACAAATGCAACATCTTTTGCAAGAAGATTGCACAAAGGTCGTGAAATTTTACTAAAGTCTTTAATGAATCGGCGGTAAAAACCCGCATGGCCTAGAAATGATCTGATGTCCCTCACAGAACGAGGTTGAGGCAAGTGTTGGATGAGGTCTACCTTGGCTTTGTCTACTTCTATGCCTTTTTCCGAGATAATATGCCCTAGAACAATGCCTGAATTAACCATGAAATGACATTTTTCCCAATTCAAGACCAAACTCTTCTCCTTACACCTAATTAGCACACATGTGAGGTGATGCAAACACTCATCAAATGAAGACCCAAACACAGAAAAATCATCCATAAAAATCTCAAGAAACTTATCTACCATGTCGGAAAAAATGCTCATCATGCAACGTTGAAAAGTAGCGGGTGCATTGCACAACCCAAAAGGCATACGACGATAAGCAAATGTTCCATAAGGACATGTAAATGTGGTCTTTTGTTGGTCTTCGGGTGCTATGTGAATTTGGTTGTAGCCAGAATATCCATCTAAGAAGCAGTAGTAACTATGTTTGGCTAACCTTTCCAGCATTTGGTCAATGAAGGGAAGGGGAAAATGGTCTTTCTTGGTCACTGTGTTCAGTTTTCTATAATCAATACATACTCGCCACCCAATGGTCACACGGGTGGGAATGAGCTCATTCATCTCGTTTTGAACAACAGTAATGCCAGACTTCTTGGGTACTACCTGAATAGGACTGACCCACTGGCTATCAGGGACCGGGTAGATGATACCCGCATCAAGCAGTTTCAGAATCTCACCCTTGACAACATCTCTCATGTTGGGGTTAAGTCTCCTTTGCATTTCCCTAGATGGTTTAGTGTTCTCTTCAAGGTTTATGTGATGCATGCAAATTGTGGGACTTATACCCTTAAGATCGGAGATGGTCCAACCTAAGGCACCTTTATGTTCTTGAAGTACTTCTAAGAGTCGACTTTCTGTTACGTGTCTAAACATGATGCAATAATCACGGGTAAAGTATCGAAGGACCTAAGAAAGCATACTTCAAGGTATCGGGTAATGGTTTCAAATCAAGCTTAGGTGGTGTCTCAAGAGGTGGGGCGATTTGGTATCGAGAGAGTGGAAGTGGTTCCACCGCATTCTCGCCACTTAGCAATATCCATGTGTGGGACAGATTCAAGCAACGAGTGAATTTCACCAATGTACTTAGACTCGAAGAGATCTAAGTCAAAGTTATCTAAACATGCTTGCAAAGGGTCCATTGACAAAATGTCGGGCGAGAGAGTCTTGGATCGGACTCTCGATCATGTTAATCTCATGCAAATCGGTATCATCACAATCAATGGGTTGTTGACTAGTGTTAAAAACATTCAGTTCTACGGTCATGTTACCAAAAGACAATTTCAACACACCATTACGACAGTTGATGATGGCATTGGACGTCGCCAGGAAAGGACGTCCTAAGATCACAGGAATGTGATTACTTGGGTTTTGCACGGGTTGAGTGTCTAAGACAATGAAGTCTACAGGAAAGAAAAATTTATCAACCTTGATTAACACATCTTCAATAATACCACGGGGGATTCTCACGGATCTGTCCGCTAATCGTAGCGTAACAGTGTGGGCTTGACTCCCAAGGCCCAATTGCACATACACAGAGTATGGCAATAGATTCACACTGGCTCCTAAGTCTAGTAACGCCTTTTCGACCGTATGGTCGCCTATGTTGCATGTAATCGTTGGACTACCTGGGTCTCTAAACTTAGTCGGAATCTTGTTTTGGATTATGGAGCTCACTTGCTCAGTGAGAAAGGCACGCTTATGCACTTGAAGCTTACGCTTTTGTGTGCACAGGTCCTTCAGAAACTTAGCATAGGTGGGTATTTGTCTAATTGCTTCGAGAAATGGAATGTTTATGTTAACTCTCTTGAACATTTCCAAAATCTCATTGTATTGGTTACCCCCCTTCTGTTGCACCAACCGTTGTGGGAATGGAGCAACAGGTAAATGACTTGGCAAAGGAACATCTATGTTGGTAGGACTCTTGGTTTTATCAATGGGTTCAGATTCTTTCTCTACAGTAGATGTTTTCTGCGGTGTTGTGTGTACTGGTGAGTCTGATGTAGACTCGCTTGACGGTGGTACACCTACATGGTTCTCAACAATTCTACCACTACGGAGAGTGGTGATAGCATTCGCTTGACTATGTGAAGTTTCATTGCAGGTAGAGGAGCCTGCTTGAAACACATTCTTTGGATTTTGTTGGGGTTGACTAGGAAATTTGCCTTTCTCTCTCTCATTCAATGCATCACAGATTTGACCCATTTTAAGTTCTAGACTTGTGAAACGTTGGTCGGTGGTTTTCCTAAGTTACGTAAGATTTTGGGTTAACAGACCGACACGCCTTCAAAGCTAGTCTTTTTCTCTACAGAGTCTTGAGTGGGTGGTTGTACTTGGGGGTTTCTAGGATATGAGTATCCTTGGTTATTATTTGTTGGTCCCCCTTGTACTGGCCCCTTGGACCAAGAGAAGTTAGGGTGATTCCTCCACCCTGGGTTATAGGTTTGAGAATACGGGTTGTTCTCTTGCCTATGGTATAACGCATTGGCTTGCTCGGTTTTGGACTCTTGAAATGCATGTAAATCTGGACAGCTGTCCACTAAGTGGTCAGAACTATGGCATGCGGCACAAGTGGCCATATCAATTTGGTCACGGAGAGTAGGGGCATTAGATTTTACATTCTTTTCCAACTCGAGCACTTCTATTCTCCGGGCCAAAGATGCCATTTTTGCATTTCCCTCAAAGTCAGACTCGATTCTATGAACATTTTGTGCAGGGGTAGTCCGTTTCGGTTCTCGGATGGACTCCCATTGTTGAGTCTTTTCAGCGACTTCGATTAGAAAAGTCCAAGCGTCATCAGCACTCTTGTCAATAAATGCACCATTGCACATTGACTCGACTGTGGTACGGGTTCTAACATCTAGACCCTCATACAAGATTTGGACGAGTCTCCATTTTTCAAAACCGTGGTGGGGACATTGGAGTAGTAATTCATTGAATCTCTCCAAGTATTTTGCTAGAGTTTCGTCTTCTAATTGCACAAAACCATTTAGACTTTGGCGAATTGTCGTTGTCTTATGGTTGGGGAAAAACTTTTTGAAAAACTCTTTTGTGAGGTCATCCCAGGTTCTAATGGACTGTGGTTGTAGGGCATGAAGCCACGACTTGGCTTTGTCTTTCAGAGAAAAAGGAAACAATCTCAATTTGAGGGACTCCTCTGTCATTTGGTTAAAACGCAGAGTCCCACAAATATCCTCAAAGTCTCTCACGTGATGGTAGGGGTTCTCAGCATTGACCCCTCTAAACACGGGTAGCATATGAATGGTGCTTGCTTTCAGTTCAAACCGACAAGCATCACCTTGGAGAATGATGCAAGAGGGCTGGCTTGCCCTAGTTGGGTACATGTAGTCCTTGAGACTACGGGGTTGGTTGTGTTCATCACCCATGGTTTCTGATTCGGATGGGCTTTACGAGGGAATTGGGCTTTGTTGAAGAACCGGGTATGCTTACGATTTCGTCCAAGCGGATTCTAACTAGTCGATTTGTTTGGTCTCTAAAAGACACAATCATAGCCTAGCACGCGCCTCTAGCATGTTAACACACAAACAAGTTCAACACAGAAAAACAAAAACTCAAAAATAACCCACTAACACAAGACTCAAGCCCAAGGTTTGGTTATTGAGGTTGTAGAGCCCAGCTGAAAAGGTGAATTTCAGCCCAAGAGGTGTGGTTTTTGGGTTGTTCGCACGGCCCAGGTGATTGGGCTCAGCTGATGTGCACAGCCCAAAAGATGTGGTGTTGTGGGCTTATCTGTTAAGGGTTCGGCCCAGGTTGGGTTTATGCAGCCCAGCAGTGAAGGCCAAAATATGTGGGTTGAAATTGAGGGTGTAACTGGGTTCTGGGATATGCTCAGCCCAGATGATTATGTTGCACAGATCAGTGCAGCTTGGGTGGGCTTCAGGCAGATGCTCAGCCCAGGATTTGCGAGCTTCGGTTTGTGTAGAGAGCCGGCTCGGGTTATGCAAAGAATTGGGTAGGGTGTGTAGGGTGGCTTATGCAACAAAGACTTTGCACAAGTCAATCACAACTCACACTTAATGGCTCCTGATTTCTCAAAACTTAGCACATAGAAATGCTTGAATTTCTGGTAGAGATCACAACACAAAGACAAAGTCAACACAAAGACAAAGACTGTTGGCAGGTGCAAAAGAGACTCAAAAAAATTTTGTGATGTGCACAGGGTTATGGATGTGCTCACTCAAGGTGAAGCATGTGCAGGGTTGTGTTGTTTGAAAAACAATCTAAATGCTAATGCACTCTGCTACTCACCAACACATTCAAGTACTTGAGGTGCACACAATGTAACAAAGAAATGTACAAGCCCAATATATTTGCAATGTAAACAAACTTCACAAATGGATCAATTAAATCAAAAATAATCATTATTGGCACTTCACAGCATGCACATGGATTGCAGGTAATGGCTTAGCAAGGTGTGGATTTAGACTTCATAGATTTAGCAAGTCAGCAAACAACCAATGCTAGCACTGGCCAGCAAGCTCAGTGGGGTCAATTGAGCTCAAACTCAGAGATCATGCACCAGTTTCAGCAATTGCAGGGCATACAGGGGTCTGTCAACTCTTGGTTTTCCAAGGAATAGATCCACACTTGCAGCTTCAGGGGGCTAGCAAGGGTTGATGGCTCACAGGGTTCAAAGTCTAGCAATAGCTCATGCATACAACACAGGGCAGAAATGGGTTTAAAGAACAATACCACCAGTGCAATACTGGGTTTAGGCAATTCCACCTCAATTCAGCTCCTTTGTTCTTTCCTTGAGCTTGCTCAGTTTGCTCCAAGAGTACCTGCTAGCTCAGCACAAAAATCTCAGTTCTTAAAACCTCACAGTTAAAGCAACACAGTACTAATGCTACAATGACGAAGCTCAGAGCTTTTGACTGAAATGAAATGAAACTGGAAGCTTAAATGAAATTGAGTAAGTCAGTTGCATGCTCTCAACCTCAGCTACCGCATATGCACAACAATGACTAAGAGAGGAACAAGAGATGATGAGCTAAAATAAGTACAGATGAACACTAGTCTTAACAGATGCAAAGGCAAGGAAAAATCAAGAATTAAGCTAAGAGGTAACTAAGATGCATATAACAAATGCAGATATAGATACGAAGTAGAAGTGATATTTAAACTAAGCTACATATGCTATGGCAGGGAAAAATCAAGAGTTAAGCTAAGTTAAAACAAATCAGTGCAAAAGAGCACAGATTGTAAAGCATATATACAATGGAAGACTAAAAATCAGTTAAAGCAAGTTAAAGATCAACAGGGCACACTACCAAATCCCGGCAAATGGCGCCAAAAACTTGGTAGGAGCTCAAAGAAGCTTTTCCTACGTCTTACTTGCAAGTGCACAGGCCTATTGGAGGCGTGGCAAGCACGGTCGATCCCACGAGAAAGTGGTGTATGCTATGATTGAACTAAGGGCTTACTAGACTGATGTTTAGAATTGTAACACAAATGTTTGGGTGATTGTGTGTCGATACGACTAGGTTGATGTTGTATGAACCTAAACTAAGGCAATGATAAACACAGAATGTTGGAACCGATATTGTTGTGACACTAGGGTGTTTAACTCCACCCTCGATCTTATACTAAGCAATGCTAATTTTCACCTTGTTCTACTTGCCTTCCTAAAAGGCCTTCATTGGATAATTGGTGACTAAATCTCCTTACATACCCCTAGTATCACCGGTCTTTCTACAGCACCAGTGATCACAGCAAGCTTGGTTCAATGAATCACTATTTTCCTAAGCACTATACACGTTAAGAACAATTTGATAATAAACTTGCTTCATATTAAATCAAAGGGTTTCATTACACCCTAGTTTTTGTTGCTTAGAACATAATGCAGAAAATAAAATCAATTAAAATAAAATTGCAGAACTTCAAACCCTAAAACATGCTGTCTTCTCTCACAAAACAAACATCCATTTTATATCTCTCAAATCACTCACTCTAACGATTACACGAAGTCCCAAACCTGCTTTCTCTCCCTCCTCCGGCTCTGGTTCACATGCAGAAGTAAACCCTAATCCCATTTATCTCTAACATAGCCTCTTGGGAAGAGAAGCTATATGAGAGATAACTAGAAATAGGGGTGTCGGAAGAGATGACTGTGGTGTTGTTGGTGTTGGGAGTTGAGGCTGGTACGGGTGGTGGGAGAAACGAAGGAGAAGATGGCTCTGCCATTTTTGGTCGGGGGAGAAGAGAAGGATGGGTGTGATGGTTTTCTCTGACTGTCGGGTGAGGAGGAGAAGAATGAGATTAGGTTTTGGTGTTGAGGGTTTATATACGGGTTGTGTTGTGAGGCGGGTGCATCGGAGTTGAAGAGGAAGGCGGAGCGAGCGTTGGATCTTGGGGGATAGATCCGAACGGGGCGAGGAAGTGTTGGGGTGTTTTGGTGTTGAGCGGAGACATCAAGAGTCGATGCGCGTGGGAGCAGTGAGCGTGGGATGTGGATGAGAGAGATCTCAACGGCTCGGGGATGATGGGCTCGGATCCGGGTCGCGGGTCAGGTCTAGCTCAAGCCCATGTCTTGTAGATGAGTTGCTACTTGTTGGGTTGCAACCTTGCTGCGCGCGCGAGCTTTGGCTTTCTGCTCATAGATGCTCGACTCCAATTCTTCGCTCTTTGGCTCCTCAGTTTCTCGAACTTTATTTATTACCTAAAAACACAAAATTAATTAATACAAATATTTATTCTTGAAAACAAAGAAAACACAAAATCTGGGATAATATCTGATTTCTAAGCGCAAAAGATGAGTAAAATGCCAATAAGAAGGTGTATAAATATGCACTATTTAGCACTCATCATTGATCCGACTCCGGCTCATCAGGGAACCACTCAGACACCCACCAGTTATAGAAACACCTTCCTCATTCTTTCAAACATATTCCGCTTCTTTCGTGACCAAAGCGGCGTGCATTTTTTATTCTTCCTCGGACAAGACAACATCAAGTTTCCCAATTATTGGAAGACTCAACAGAACGACTACGCTTTCCAAAGAAATAGTCATCTCACCCCATCTACATATAACCGTGTGAGTTCCTGGGAACCATCTGGAGATGAAAGTAATCAAGACTGCAACATCTTTTCTGATTTGAAGTGCCGCAGATGCCATGACAGCATGCATGATTTGCGCCTCAGTTAAGTTGGACTTTACGTAGTCGCGGCTCATCATAAATTTCATCCACTTATCATAAGAGCGCAATGGAATATGACAAATTTTGAAATCTATGGGAGAAGCTGGATACTCTTTCTTCTGAAGGCAAAACCTCATTATGCGCCCTGGAGTGACCGACTGAACTTCTCCATCATTCTCTGAATCAGTCAGAAGAGTTTCCACGAATTTGAGATAGGTCCTTGTAATCGTAATAGACTTCGTAAAGAACTCATCATCTGTGTTCGGTTTGGAGTTGTTGACACTTCTCAACGCGGCGACGGAACTACTTTCAGGTGACATCTTAACAAAATTCCTTATGCTTTTGAAGTAACTAAAACGAAGCAAAGCAAAAAATTCCTATTTTGCAGAAAATCATACATGAAGATTTTATCAAAAATTACCACAATCAAGAGTCAACAACACATTTGCTACGAAAATTTCTCATTTGTCCACATGTCATGGCACTCACGGCTAAAGGGAATGGGGACTGATGTCTACTCAACGAGATACACGTGACGTCGCGGAAAGTACACCCTTTGCCGAAACTAGACAATGCCGCGGGGAACATGTGAAGCCGCGGAAAGTATGACCTCGGCCAAGTCACGCATGTCCACGAAAATTGTGCATACGACCACGAGAGGAAAAGGAAACCCTAAAAGATAGGTTTTCACGGGAGAAGAACTAATGGCAGCCACCCATCCATGCGCGCCTACTTTGTATAATAATTGGCCTCTTTACTATCAATGTGACAGCTAATATTACTACGATACTGCTAGCAGAGAAGAATCATTCATACAAAAGTAATTCCACGGGTTTATGGAGGATATGTCTATGGCTAGGGTTTACACCAACAACAAAAATGAAAAGAAAAGAGGAAACATAGGAGAAACGTTGGAGCACATACCTGGAGTATGCTCACCAACTCCTCTGCTTTGCTGCTAACGCGGAGACGTGAAAACAAAGCCAAGATTACAAAAAAAAAAAAAAAAAAAAGATGTGCGGCCCCTTTTATATACATATTACTTTGGAGTTTGGGTGGAAGAAGGTTTCCTTTTATAAGCACAATACTTTTGGAATTAGAGTGGAGGAAGGTTTCTCGTTTAAGCTATGCACGGAAAAAGGCAACCGGGCCCGTGAAGGCAACGCTCCATGGCGCCACCAGTCCGCGGCCAAGACAATGCCAAATAGTTCGCTCCCAAACGGCCATCTCTACCGGTCCACGCCAACGCCAACAGTCCGCGTTCAAGCCCCAAGAGTCCGCTCCTAGCCAGCGCCATCTCCACGTTGCAGCCGAGCCCTAACCAGCGCCATCCTCTCCGCGTCCCAAGATCAACGCTCCATTGGCCTTTCCAAGCAATCCAACGCTCCATTGGCCTTTCCAAGCGAGCCATGCCATTGGCCCTTCCAAGCTAGTCATGCCATTGGCCCTTCCAAGCTAGCCTCGCCATCGGCCCTTCCAAGCTAGCCTCGCCATCGGCCCTTCCAAGCTAGTCATGCCATTGGCCCTTCCAAGCTATCCTCGCCATCGGCCCTTCCAAGCTAGCCTCGCCATCGACCCTTCCAAGCTATCCACGCCATCCACCTTTCCGTAGCCAGTCAAAGCGGCGTTATCTTGGCCGTTCAAAGCAGCGCCATCTTGGCCGTTTAAAGCAGCACCATCTCCATCAGCCAAAGAAGCGCCATCTTGGTTGTTCAGGAAAACGCAATCTCCATGCATTCTGTAACCTAGCCGGCTAGCAACATTCACCGTTCCACAGACCAAGTTGCAGTGCCACCTATGATTAGTAGCCAAAGTCGCAGTGCTGAGGTCAGCACCCCATGGCCAAACCAAATTTATGCGAAGCCGCCGATGCAAGGATCACAGATTCTTCGTGCCTCCTGACAAAGGTTAGCCAAATCTTCCTGACAATCTCTTCATGACTTGTTGTTTCGATTTTATCCTCGTTTGTCACAATCTCATGCTTACCCCGCAACAATGCCACTGTTCCGAGCTAAGCAGGGGACTTAATGTTGATGGTGGTTTTTAGATTAGGGTTAAAATCGTAAAACCTTGCATCTGATGTGACGTCACTCTGCAAGGAAACATAGCCACGTGTGTTAATCTCTCCACTGGCATACTTATTGAGCCGCTCAATACACTTACATGAAATTTATCCAGACTGGCGAATGTAGCAACCATCCTAGATGTTCTGTGAATTTCGGTGCCTCGTGTATATTCACTTAATATAAGTTCCTCCGAATGCCTTCTATGCTATGTTCTCCGGCTGAACCCTTAATGTTGATATGGCATGACGATTTGTGTTCACTCGCATCAGAGTAGCACGAATCTCCAAGTATCAATGATAAGGTCTTTGCATAAGGTATTCGAATCAGAAAAGCATGCTGCTCTCTGGCAATGAACTTAAAAGAACTCTGTGTCAACACATAGAACTCAATCAATCATCCTGACTAACTTACGGTTAGGGTTTCGCGCCTCGCGCAATGTACCAGACCTTGCTTGTCAAAATTAAGCCTAAGTAATTAATCCGCCATGGATTAGCAGCTGCAGAACCTCGCCCAGAATAAGAAAACTGGGAGCCGCAGCAGCAAAGAGAGGCGTGGATATGCCTTAGGCCAGCTAGCGCCATTAGCCACGCCCCGACCCTATTTCTCTCGATCAATCGGGTCGCTTTAAACTCGCCACACGCACACAAGTTTTGGCTGGGCCCATGCTTGCCGGCCCCACTTATAATCGACTAATCATAAGGCGCCAAAGCCACCACACTCTCACCAGAATTGTGATCGCGCCTTGTGTTTGTCCGACCCCCTTTTTTGTCCAATCAAGTTGCTTTAAACTTTCCACCATACGTTAAAGGCCAAACACACCCTGCCGCGCCACCTTGCTAAACTGACAAGCCAAACACGCGCTACCACAACAACATATTGGTCAGCATGCCAACATGCCACTCTACCGCGGTAGCATGCCAACACGCCACTCTACCGTGGCAACTTCGCAACATGCTACCTCGCAAACATGCCACTTCGTGGCAACCTGCCATAAATAGCCACCCACGACAATTCATACTCCTATGGCCGTTTCCACACTATGGCCTTGCCATAGTTCCTTTGGCATAGCCATGGCGCCATTTGCACAAAAGTAGCGCCATGCCGCAGCCGCATGCCAAGTGCACTAATTAGGGTTTCGACATGCCAAACGCTAATTCGGGAAAATTGCTACCAAAGCCAAATAGCGTTTCCCGGAGCAAAGGGATTGGTGTGGCAACAAGGCCAATGTTGCCACGCCACACGTGGGTCCGACTCCACGGCGCCAAAACCAATCCTTGGCCACGCCAAGCCCTAATTCTTCCACGGCGCCAAACCCTAACTTTGGCCACGGAGCCAATTTTAGCTTGCCATACCGCAACATCACCGGCATACCTCTATGCCACGGCTACGCCATTGGCATGCCGCTATGCCATGGCTACGCCACTGGCATGCCATTAGCATGTGGCTGACGCCACTTCGCTATACAACAAGATGTGGCCATAATCAATGGCCATCCTTCTTCATGAGATGTAATCTCATCCATCCAAGTTCGCTACCGAACTGATGGACTTGTGGCAACTCTTAGGCGACCAACATCCTAAACCCAACGACCATGGCTACGCCAGGCGCCACTTGCACCATCGTGCTACTGGCATGCACAAGTCATGCCGCAATGCCACTGCGCCATTGTCAGGCACCAACACAAGGTAGCCATAATCAACGGCTACCCTTATTCATAAGATGCAATCTCGGCCATAGAAGTTCGCCACCAAACTGGTAAGCTCGCGACAAGTTTTAGGCGACTAGCCAAAACGAGCCTAGCATCTCATGCTATTTACCTGCGGCAAGCTTCTCAATTTTAAAATATGTCATAAACTACATGTTTTCCACGAAAACACTCGAGACATCAAAATATGTCATAAACTGGGGGATGCTCATCATGGTATTGGTCTGGCGGTTTACAGCGTGCGGCCTGCAATGCTCCCGTTACAATAAAGTGTCACGAAGTGGGATAGTTAGTGGTGGTGAAAAGTAATGGTGTAAACAATTCATTTCCTTCATCATGGTAGCATAATGACTGGCAGTTACACGAATTCACTTCCCTCATCATGGAAGCATAACGTGTAACAGTTACACGTTACTCTTTTCTTCCACCACTCGATCGTTTCCACTTCCTACGAGACCAGGGTACGTTTCACTATGACTTGTATAAATAGGTCTCACATATTTCCACCAAACAACAGGTTTTGGTCAGGAGAACAATACAACATTCAGAAATCATCTGACAACTTTTCATCCAAATAGCTTGGTTCAACTTTCTGATACAAGTCACAAAACGCCCACACTTCCAGAATCAACTATTCTGGTCTCAACACTTTCTTCGCTTCCCTCCCTAAGACCAACCCTTCTCCTTCACTTTGTGACTGAAGCAAGCTTAGAACGTCCATTTCTTGGTTTAGGCCGGGATTGTACAGATTGATCACTCGATTCAAAAGTACTCCCGTGCAGTATATTATTTAGGGTTTAGATTCGTTTCTCATCCACACACACCCAAAATTACCAAAATCAGCAGAAACGGTTTTCGCCCACAAACAACTGTATATACATCATCGTCGTATTTTTGATTCTGACCAGTTAATCTCCCCACGTATAAAATTAAAAACCGCGTCATTACCTTTTCTTAGTTGTATCTTTTACTTAGTTACATTCATCACCGTTGGATCAGATAAACACCACACGTGTTTTTTGTCTTAAAGTGAAATTCCTCTCTAATAAAGTAAAATCAGAAAAGGAAAAGGAAAAGGAAAATCCCTCTGTTTCCTTCCCCATCTATAAATTCTCGCCCCTAAAATAACTAGGGTTGCACATGGGACGGTGCGGTACGGGTTTTTTTATGAACCCGGTACCTGTAACTGGTAATGGCTGGTTTCCATTCTGACTACATGTACCTGTTCTCAGACTGTACCTGTCCGGTACAAGACTATGCATTTTTTACCTACAATATCATCACCACTGTTTAATCCATTCAATCTCCTTCCCTGTATTTCATTTCACATTTAGAACAAACCCATTCATCAATCTCAGAACTGGATTTCAATTTTTTTTTTTCATTCATTCAATTTGTATAACAATCATTCTCTATCTCAGTTAACTACAAATCCTTCAACTCATTCCCTCTACGGTAAACAAAACTCAAAAGGTTCATCTCAAAATTTATTATTTTCTAACCCTAATTTTTACTTCTCTTGATTCATAATAACTCCAATCAAAGATACCATAAACAACGTCAGATTCACACAGATATCAACAACCTTAAAATTTTACTAAACAAAACAGACTTTGATGAAGGAAAGAACGATTAACTCAAACGTGAATCTAATCCCAATTCAAACATCAACAATTACCCTAATCGATTTAGTGAAGTAAACCCCCATCTTCTTCTTAGATTAAGAATCAAATCCTAGTTTTGTTAACAACTTCAATTCATCGATTCTAAACTAATCTTCTATCTTATATCCAAATTCATGCCAAACCCACCTTTAATCATCCTTATAGACCTCCAATTCCATCTTCTTAATCTTCAGAACAATAGTCAAATCTACGAACCCTAATTCCGATTCCTTATGATTCAAACCCTAGTTGTTCTGCGTTACAATTGACGACCACACCATCTTCTCCATCATATATCAGTACTACCTATTAGTTTCCCTCAATTAATTCTCAGTTTTGGTTCTCAAACCAAACACATGCGAAGAACAGGTGAAGAAGCAGAAGAAGAAAGAAGAAGAATATTGAAATACTCAATAGATAAAGAGAATATCAATACCTAGGATCAATGCCTAAGATTAACATCTAATCAAAACATCAATGGCTTAGATTAACCGGGTTTTTGGGTACCGGTACTGACGGGAATAACCATACCCACTCATATACCGGTTCTGATTTCCATTCCAATTTCCTGTACCTTATCTCGTTTCCATAGTCGATAACACAAATTGTATACCATAGTTTTCGTATTGTCTCGACTTTTTCCATAGACAATCACATTTGGTATAGGACTTATAAGTTGATATTAGAAAGATTGTAGTGTATTTGGTACCCCCGTATTTTCACTACAAATCAAGAATTTTACCTTCTTATGGGTGAATATGGAGCTTGTAGGATCAGAATATCGCAACATCAATATCTCGCGAGATTAGTAAACGACAGCATCGCGAAGGCGTCGTAGAAGAGTAATATAAATGACGCAATGAATGACGACAGCCAAAACACGAGAAAGATGTGAAGATCTAGCGAAGTTTAGGAGTGTCGCGAGATTGTATACTTGTACACTTGCGATATTTCGCAAGTCATTCCCGAAAATAAAGGACATCTTAGCTGTCATCCATTGTGTATTATCCTATATAAAGAGTCGAATAAGCTTGTTGTGGGAGAGATCTTTTTCCGAGTGTTAGGCAAGTCATTAGGAGAGAGAAAGTTGGAGTGATTGTATTTTCTTTAGCTCTTTTCCATTTTATCTTGTAATATTCAAGGAATTAATCAATAAAAAATCATAGTTACTCATCTTCAAATGGCTTAGTTGTGTGGAATTTAGTGAGGGGTGTAGTGTAGGATTTCCTGCAACTACATATTGGCGCTAGAAACAGGGAGAAGATTGAAGATAAGAAATTGGATATTGTCACTAAAATTGTTCAAATCAAGAGTATGATGGATAAATTGGAGGGAATCAGAATCAAAGAGAGTGATGGAGAATTGGAAAGTAATATGATTACAAAAACAATGGTTAATGAATTTCATGAAAGTATCAAAGGGAGAGTACACAAAAGAGATTTTGAAGGAAAGAAAATTATAACAGCAGAGAAGGTGTTACCCTTGAAAGAATGGGAAAAACAGAGAATTATATTCACAGCAACGGAGATATCAGGAGAGAATTTAAATCACACATCTCCACTAGTGATTACGATAAGTGCAAGCAAAGAAGAAGGAAAATTAACAAAAACAAATAAGAATGGGAAATAAATAGAACTTTGGTGGATACAGGGAGTTCAGTGAATATAATGTTTTATCATGCATATAAAAAATTGGGGTACAAGGATGAAGAAATGACTTCCGCAACATATCATGTCTATGGTTTCGGCAAATCAATAACAAAACCTAAAGGGGAAATAAAAATACGAATTTTGTTGGGAGAAATTGAAACACATGTGACGTTATGTGTAGTGGATATGGAATCACCATATAACATGTTGTTGGGAAGACCATGGATACATGCAATAAAAGGTGTAGCGTCAACATTTCATCAATGTTTCAAATTCCCTATACCGAGTGGAATTGGCGAAATCAGAGGTGATACTGATAAAGGAAGGATATATCATCAAATCGAAGTAAAAAATTATGAAGAACAGGTGAAGAGGCGAAAAGATCGCAAGAAGATGGCAAAAGCAGCGAAAAAGGAAGAAGAATTTAGAGCTTACATGATAAGAGCAGAAGAAGGAAAAGGAATATATGGTGAAGAAAATGAACTTGCGAAGGAAGTAAAAGGACCAACGCCCATGGGAGAACCGACGACTAGTTACACTGCGGCAGAGCCAACAAAGGAAGTGAATATCGGAACTGAAGAAGAACCCAAGATGTTAAAAATTGGGACTAAAATGGAGGCAGATGAGGAAAGAAAGACTATTAATTTGTTGCGAGATTATAAAGACATTTTCGCGTGGGATATGGATGAGATGCCTGGATAGATCCATCTCAGAGCGTGCCATAAATTAGAGATTGATAAAAATGCAAGACCATTCAAGCAAAGAATTAGAAAAATTGCAACAACATATCATCCTCAAATAGAAGAAGAGTTACAGAAGATGCTTGACGCCGGAATTATTAGACAAGCAAAATATCCCGAGTGGATAGCAAATATAGTCGTAGTCCCAAAGAAGAAAAAAGGGATAAGAATTTGCATAGATTTTACCGATCTAAACAAAGCTTGTCCAAAAGATAGTTTTCCTTTGCCAGATATTCCAAAAATGGTTGAGTCAGCAGCAGGAAATGAAAGGATATCCTCGCTTGATGGATACAAGGGATACAATCAAATTCCTCTCGCTGAAGAAGACCAAGAGCATACTGCCTTTTTCGCTCCAAGAGGATTATACTGTTACACAAAAATGCCATTTGGCCTGCGAAATGCTGGAGCAACATACCAAAGGATGGTAGAAAAAGTGTTCGAAAAATGGATACATAAAACACTAGAGGTATACGTGGATGACATGTTAATAAAAAGTAAAGAAGCAAAGGATCATGTGCGGGATTTGAAGGAAATTTTTGAACAAATGAGACATTTCAACATCAAAGTAAATCCAGAAAAATGTACCTTTGGGTGGCATCTGGAAATTTTTTAGGATACATCGTGTCAAAAGAAGGAATACAAGTCGATCCTGAGAAAGTACAAGCAATTCGCGATATGCCGACACCAAAGAATAAATGAAAGATGTGCAAAAGCTAAATGGATAATTAGCTTCGCTAGGAAGATTCATCTCGCGATCATCTGATAAGTGCAAGCATTTTTTCAACATACTTAAAAAGGGAGCGAAATTTAGGTGGACGGATGAATGTGAAAAGGCGTTACAAGGAATAAAAGAACATCTAATGGATATATCAATCTTACAAAAAGCAGAACCAGGGGAAGAATTATTAATTTACCTTACGACAACCTCGCATGCACTAAGCGCAGTATTACTGCGAATGGACGCGGGAGTGGAAAAGCAAATCTATTACATCAGCAAGACATTCAATGCCGCAGAGAAAAATTATTCAAAAATTGAAAAACTAATTTTGGCATTAGTTTACGCAACATTTAAACTTCGCATTTACTTTGAAGCACATAGATTAGGGTAATGACAAAAGTACCAATTGAGTCAGTAATGAAAAATTCAAAAAGGTCAGGAAGGGTTGAAAGATGGAATGCTCAAGTAAGTCATTGCAAACTCAAATATGAAGTATTATCCTCACCCAAATCACAAGTTGTTGCAGACTTTTTTAGCAGAATTTCCATTGGAAGAGGATGAAGCAGTGGAAGAAATGATGGACATAGAAGAAGAACATGGAAATCCAAGGGATTTATTAACTGAGCCAAACAGATGGGAAATATTGGTAGATGGATAGTCAAATGGAGAAGGTAACGGAATTGGGATCATTGTAATTTCGCCAGAAGGCAATAAAATGGCTTTTTCTTTCAGATTGGAATTTGCATCTACCAACAATGAAACAGAGTATGAAGCTATAGTACATGCTTTGCGATTTGCAATAGAAATGAAGTTGGAGAATGTAAGAGTTACCAGTGATTCTCAGTTAGCTATTCGCCAGATAAAAGAAGAGTATACTACAAATGAAGCATCCTTGAAAAAATACAAAAAGCTTGTTGAAGAATTATCAGCGAAGATACCAAAAATAAAGTGGAGACACATATCAAGAAAAGACAATAGACTCGCGGATGCTTTTGCTTTTATATCAAGTATGATGTCAGACCCAACTGCGAGATGCGTAAAAATACAGACACTTCTTTCACCGTCAATCAACAAAGAGGAAAAGGAAGAAGCAGAAATAATGCTCATAGAAGAGGGAACACAAAGACCCTATTGCGAAGATTGGAGGACAGAACTTCATGCTTATCTAATGAAAGGAGAAACACCAAGAAATAGATTAGAGATGCACAAATTAAAAATCCGTGCAACAAATTATGAATTAAGATACGGGGTATTGTACCGAAGATCCTTTAATGGACCCTCGCTTAGATGTTTAACACGAAAGGAAGGAGAAGCAGTATTAAAAATGTTACACAGTGGGGATGCTGGCAATCATAGTGGCGGAAGGTCTTTAGCACATAAGGCAAAAATGCAAGGCTATTATTGGCCATATATGCATGAAGATGCGAAACAAATATCAAGACGTTGCGAAGATTGTCAAAGGCACGGAAAGAAAATACATGCACCAGGAGCACCATTAACCTCTTCAACAAGTGTATGGCCTTTTGGAAAGTGGGGGTTAGATATTGTAGGACCATTTTTACCAGGTATAGGGCAGAGAAGATATCTGATTGTCGCTACAGATTATTTCACAAAATGGGCAGAAGTAAAAGCAGTACAACACATTCGCGATAAAGATATTTTTACATTCATATTCGAAAACATAATATGCAGATTTGGAATTCCAGCACAGTTGGTATCTGACAATGGGAAACAGTTTGAGGTACAAAATATAGAATTGTTGCTTAATGCATTTCAAATAAAGTGTGGTAAATCAACTCCTTTATACCCGCAGGCCAATGGACAAAGCGGAAGCAACAAATAAAACAATCGCGACATACCAAGAAGAAATTAGAAGGACATAATAAGGCATGGTGTGAACAAGTGCATAATGCAGTTTGGGCTTACAATACAACAAGGCGAGAAGCTACAGGAATGTCACCATTTTTTCTAACCTACGGAGTTGAAGCTGTACTTCCGACAGAAGTTATTATTCCAACAACAAAGAGAGAAGCTTGGGAGAAAAATCTTAGTGCGGGTAACAGTTTGGTTAAATTAGATGAATTAGAGGAAAACAGAGAAAGAGCACTACAGCATATGGAGAATTACCAGCGAAGATTAGCCAGAGAATATAACAAACGTGTCAAGACACGCGAATTTCAACCAGGTGATATGGTATTGCGAGAAACACCAATATATCAGCGAGAAAGTGGTGGCAAATTGGAGAAAAAGTGGGATGGACCTTATATCATCAAGGAGATAGTTGGAACAGGGGCATATAGATTGATGGATCCTGAGGGCAAAGATGTGGGTCAAAGATTGGATAGACCGTGGAATAGATTATATCTCAAGAAATATTACCCATAGAAGATGGAAGGGAAAGACTAAGTTGCGAAATGTTGAATGAATGAAATGAAATGAATTCATATGAAATGTTCCTGTGACAGAGTGATTGCGAAACTGCATAAAATAAAGAAAGAATCTGCGAATATCTCGCAAATGAAATAACAAGAGATAATCAAAAATGAATGATTGAACGAATTGACAGAAATGAAAGAATGAGTGAATGGGACGAACCTTTATGGCTTACACCCTAGTTCGCGAATGATATTTCGTAAGAGGCAAATGTAAGACCTAAAGTGCGTCATATAAGGGGGTATCTCTTGACATGGCTCAGGGAAAAGGTTACACCGCCCCTGGAACCTGAGTCATGAAAATTTGGGGTCAATAAAGCCCATCCGGGGGAGATACCTTGGATTTCCAACTATATATATAAGGTTATACCCTGGTTGGATGACCGAGGGTCTCTTCCAAGGAGTCAGTGTATGACCAAGGCGCCGAGGTACATGGTTGAGACAAGAGTGCCTGGGGCATTTGAAGTGTCTCGGCCATTCTTGGCAAGTCTTGGCACATGCTGCACTCGGCCCGAAGAAAACTCCACTTAGGGTGCAGTATCGTAACCATAAGCCCTATAGGTATAAGGGATAAGAGGCTGCGAAAACAACTGGTTGTTGTTAAGACCGGATGGGAGGAGCTAGTCTTGTATGGCCGATGTACGCCTCCTTGAAGGGGCAACCAGGAGATGATAAGGGCGGCACCCTCCATTAGGGAGCCGATAAGTGTCAAAAGACGCAAATGTCATGAGGCTCTATTTTCGCAAGAAAATTTAGGCTTGTCATATTTGTGCGATGATCCCGAAGAGGCAATAATACTAACGCGAGGGTAAGACGAGATCAATGGGTCTTTACATGAAAGTGTAAAGACGTCCCGCGATTTCGTCGCAAAGACTGGCAATGTCATGGGGCTTTAAGTTCGCAAGAATTTTAGGCCTGTCATATTGTCAAAACAAAAATATCCTGCAGAGGCAAAAATACTAAAGAAATGATAAGACAGGATCAATGGGTCGTTACATGAAAGTGTAAAGACGTCCTGCGATTTTGTCGCAAGACGGTAATGTCATGGGGCTTTATGTTCGCAAGAATATTTAGGCCTGTCATATTAACGCAAAAATGAGGGGTGGCAAAATAAGACCTTTAACTAGGAAGGCAAAATAAGACCACACAAGAGCAATGATAAGGTAAGATCAATGGGTCATTACATGAAAATGTAAAGACGTCCTGCGATCTTGTCGCAATGATGAATTTCAACATAAATGAGGATAATGGAAAACAAAACAGCAATTATTAAACATCAAAAATTATACTCATTGAAATAAAGAGTAATAATAAGTAGATAAACACATCTAAAAGATGATAGAAGTACGTAAGGAAGTAACAAATGACAAGAAGAAAAATTACAAGAGAAAGTCAATTCTCAAATATCAGTTTTTCACCGTAAGGAGATACTGGGCTTTCTTCAAAGAACTTTATCCATATTTTCGCCAGTTATTATATTTCCACCAGATCCTCCCTCGCCCAGATCATCATTGACAATTTTACTAGGAGGGATTGTCTCTTCATTTGCGATCTCTTCGCCACTTTTGTAGTCAAAATCGCTGTCAGGAGAATTAGGAACTTCATCGTCGCTTACTTCCAGAGGTTCGATACATACAGGATCAAGAGATTTGGATAGTAGAACATTATTCACAACAACTTCGGCCTTAAGATGAAATTGACGAAGGAGTGCTTTCTGATGATTTCTACTCTCTATATCTTTATAGTCGGACATATAATCGAATCTTCTTTCTGCGCGATCGCGAGAGCGAGCAAGGGAAGCAGTGAGTATTCTATTTTCTTTGCGAATTTTTGAATAGTCAGAATTTAGAGTGGCAATAGAGGAATGAAGATTTTTCTCAGAATCTGCAAAAGAAAAGAACATAGAAAATTATTCAGATTTTTGGAATTCGCAAGGAAGATATCACAAAATAATAAATAAATGGATTAAGGTAGTCAAATAATATGACTACCTTCCTTTTGTGAGGTAAGATATTGGATTAAAGCCGAACAACTATTCTCCAAGTGATCCATGGCATTATCAAAATTATCTCCAATTAAACCTTTTAGTCGAGATCGCAAGCTTTTTTCGTTCGAAACAAGTAAGGCATTTTCTTTCGCAAGAGAAGAATTGGACTTTTCTAACTTGGAACATTGATCCTTGAATTGGTTTGCCTTTACACTTAAGGTTATTCTACCCTGGATAAGTTTATCCTTCTCGGCAGTAACTTCTTCGAGTTGATTTCTCAGCGAACGAAGAGATTGTTCTTGTTCTTTATATATTTTTTGACAAACATCAGACTGTTGCGAGTAAATCGCCACCTTGTTTGACAGAGTTCGCTTCTCTTGAGAAAGAATTCCATTCTCATCTGATAAAGTTTCCAAATACAAATTAGCTTTAGTCAAAGAGTAAGAGAGGCGAGATAATTCATTACTTAATGAGCCTTGTTCCTGAACTAAGTCATCATTTTCTTTAGAAAGATTATCTATTTGATCAACAGAATATGTATGAAGATTATCTAATTGGTTATATTGCTCCATCCAAGCATCTCTATCAACTCGAACTTCTTCAATAGTAGATTCCAACTGATATATCTCCATTTTTCGCTTCTGGTTTAAAGCTTCATGGCGAACAAGGGCTTGAGGTTCAAATAAAAAAAAAAACAAAAATGGAGAATATAGAGGAAAGATTGTACCTTTCAATTCTTCGTTCTTCTTGCGAAGATTATCACGATCCAAATAAACATTTTGAAGTTTTTGATTCTCAAGTTGGAGAATATTACACTTTGCGATCATAGCTTGGAGATCATTCTTCAAAGTATTAACTTCTTGCTCCAAAGATGTTTGCGAAATTCTATCGGAGCCAAGGTATTTGCTCAAAACCTCGCAGACATCGATTTGATAGGATCAACAGAAGTCTTCTTGGCATCGTTCACAATATCTGACAAAACTTTGAAGGCCACGTCTATTCCTTCTAAATTTTCTTTAGTAAGAGGGATTTGCTCAGATAAGGAAGCAACGGTGATAGAAGAAGGAAGAGATGAATCATCTTTTGTTAAAGGAATATCATGAGAAGAGGAAATCTCATGAAGATTAATGACTGGAGAAATGGTAGAGGCATTGACAATGGAAGAAGAAATAGGCTCATTCGCAATGGGACTGTTATTAGGGATTTGATCTATGAGAAATTCAGGCATAGGAGTGTTATCTTCAACAAAGTATTTTCGCAGAAGAAACAAGTAGGATTATCTTGCGAAGATTTCGCAGTAGGAGTTGTAAGTTTGAATATATGAAAAGAAACAGTATGTGCAACGGGTTTAGAACGGCGAGGCTTCTTGGGAGACCTATCAACATTTTTATCATCCTGCGAATTACAAGTTAAATAAGAAACAGAGGCAACAATATTGTTATTAAAAGAGTAAATGTTTCTTAAATACCTTGCTATTCGCAGGCTTTCTTTTAGTGACAAGGATTTCGGTTGAGCCCATGGAGATATTAGGGTTCACAATGGTGAACTTGGTGTTAGATTTGTTCTTGCTAAAACAAAAACAAAGCAGGGAATCATTAAAAGAAGAACAAATATCAAAACAAAACAACTTCAATAAGAGAGATCAATCACAAAATGATCAAATTCAAAGAAAATTAACAAACCTTGATGGCTCCATAGAAACAGTAGCAGAAAAAGAAAGATGAAAACAGTAGCAGAAGAATAGTAGCAGAAAAATGATGAAGAGGACGATGAAGAAAAACAGCAGAAGAAAGTTGCAGACGATGAAGAAGACGAAATAAAAGAAAAGAAATAGTTTCACAAGGAATTCTCCTTTAAATAGACAAGAAAAGAGTAACCGGATAACATTAAATGTGCCGGTAAAAAGGGAAAATTTTAGATACGTGTAAATAGTCATTCCTAAATTCACGGAATCTTGTCGGCAAAAAATTGATAGAAAACAAACGATTGCGGCATTTCAAAATACTGGTTCTCATGACATTCTCTTCTTCGCAGAGAAGACATGAGAAGAGGCAAGATGTAGGATCAGAATATCGCAACATCAATATCTCGCGAGATTAGTAAACGACAGCATCGCGAAGGCGTCTCAAAAGAGTAATATAAATGACGCAATGAATGACGAAAGCCAAAACACGAGAAAGATGTGAAGATCTAGCGAAGTTTAGGAGTGTCGCGAGATTGTATACTTGTACACTTGCGATATTTCGCAAGTCATTCCCGAAAATAAAGGACAGCTTAGCTGTCATCCATTGTGTATTATCCTATATAAAGAGTCGAATAAGCCTGTTATGGGAGAGATGTTTTTCCGAGTGTTAGGCAAGTCATTAGGAGAGAGAAAGTTGGAGTGATTGTATTTTCTTTAGCTCTTTTCCATTTTATCTTGTAATATTCAAGGAATTAATCAATAAAAAATCATAGTTACTCATCTTCAAATGGCTTAGTTGTGTGGAATTTAGTGAGGGGTGTAGTGTAAGATTTCCTGCAACTACAGAGCTACTACATCACACAATCAACAACAACATCACCAAAGCAATGAATTTATTGATGCGTTGATGGATGAAAGCATTTCTAACATCATTTTTGATACTCAATACTCCCAACCAACCCATGATTACTTGTAGTGTTTATGAAAACATACGGAGTGTTATTTCTTTTTTAGGGAGTTTTTTTTTATGGTGTTTTAAGTGCTTTTTTCTAACGGAGTGTTATTTATTATGGCGTTTTTTAAGTGTTTTTCTATTTATTTATGTAGTCCTTAATTTTTTATAAAATCTTTTTGTTTTCGTTATATTAGGTGCATTATGCGGGAAGCTTAGAAAAGAATTTTTTTCGGTCTTCCGGATGATGAAGATGATACTGAGCATAATGTTCTAGCAGTGGCTGCGATTTTGGAGTCACAGAGGAGGTAAGGAATATACCAACCCGTCCTGAATGAAGTCAAGAACCGTCATAGTTTGCACAGAAACCGTGTAGATGCTTATACAAAGATGATGCAACAATACTTCAACTTTAATTATACGTATGGGCCAAAGAAGTTAAAAGGTCGTTTTGCTTTGCCTCGTCCCCTTTTTGTGAGAATTTTAGAGCAAGTTTGTGATTATGACCATGATTTTCGCCAAAAAATGGATGCTTGCGGTATTCCTGGCCATACTCCATATATGAAAATGGTTGCCGTCATGAAACATTTTGCCAAAGGTATTGCACCAGATTTATTAGATGATTACACACAAATGGGAGCAACCATTATCTACTTTTATACTATGAAGTTTTATGGATGCAATTATTTGGATTTATAATGGTCGCTACATGGGTTAGCCTACTGCTCAAGATACCGAAAGGATTTTAGCAGAAAATGAAGCTCGTGGATTTCCTTGGATGCTTGGTAGTGTCGATTGTTTTTACTGGGCATGAAGAGCATGTCCAATGGATCAAGCAGGATCCCATGTGGGCTATAAGTCAAGTCACACGGTTGTTCTGCATGCGGTAGCTTCATTTGATAAATGGATCTGGCATTCTTATTTTGGGTTGGGTGGGCAGAACAATGACCTTAATGTCTTGCATGCTTCGGGTTTGTTCGATAGACAACTTAATGTAATATCATCTCCTTGTCATTTTCAAATCAATGGCAGAAACTACGAAAAGGGGTACTACCTAGGAGATGGAGCATATCCTATGTATGGTTGCATTGCGCAAGCATACAAACCCGCCGCGAACAATATGCAAACTTTTTTCAATCAATACCAAGAATCCAAAAGGAAGGGCATAGAACGTGCATTTGGTGATCTAAAGAGTAAGTTTGGCATTATATTGAAACCACGTCGTTATTATAAAAAATCGGACATGAAGAAAATTATGAAGGGGTGCTTGATAATGCATAATATGTGTGTTGAGATGGAATATCACGATGAGGAATGGGGGAGGATCACATGACAAGAACCTCAACCGCCAATTCAAGAAAACACAAGGCTAGCTCCTCATGTATTGTACAACCCTACGCGTTGGGAGGAACTTTGCCAAGAATTCACTACAAAAATTTGGAAACAACATGGAGATGGTTTGAGAGATAGTGATATTCCGAACATTGTGATGGATGATGCCTTACCGGAAGTTCATGAGGGTACAATCGGCGTGAATACAGATGAAGATTACTACAAATATGAAGGAGATGGATCATTTTATGAGAATGAAGAGTAAATTTCATATTCACTACTTTATTTAACCATGATACTCCTGTTTGTGGGTGAAAACAGTTTTTGTTGATTTTGGTAATTTTGGGTGTGTGGATGAGAAACGAATCTAAACCCTAAACAATGCACTGCACGGGAGTACTTTTGATTCGAGAGATCAATCTGTACAATCCTGGCCTAAACCAAGAAATGGCCGTTCTAGGCTTGCTTCGGTCACAAAGTGAAGGAGAAGGGTTGGTCTTAGGGGGGGAAGCGAAGAGAGTGTTGAGACCAGAATGGTTAATTCTGAAGATGTGGCTTGTTTTATGACTCGTATCAGAAAGTGGAAATGGCTTGCAAAGTGAAAAGCTATCAATTCTTGGTGATTTCTAGATACTATGTTGTTGCCGACCCAAAAACTTGTCGTTTGGTGGAAATAGGTGAAGCCTATTTATACAAGTCATATTTAAACGTACCCGGTCTCGTAGGGAGGAAGGGAAGAGTGGGAACGATTGGGTGATGGAAGAGTGGAGTAACGTATAACCGTCAACCCATGCTTCCATGATGAAGGAAGTGGATCCGGAACTAATTGTCCCGCTTCATGACACTTTCTTATAACGGGCATATTGCACGCCGCACGCTGTAAACCGCCAGACCAATACCCTGATGAGTTTCCCCCAGTTTGTGACATGTTTGATGTCTCGAGCGTTTTCGTGGAAAACGTGTAGCAGGTTGCTATGTGCTTCAAGTCAAAGTCAAGAGTCTTGCCGCAGGAAAATAGCATGTGATGCTATTAGGTGATGGAAGAGTGGAGTAACGTATAACCGTCGAAACCCATGCTTCCATGATGAAGGAAGTGGATCCGTTTACACCCGTTACTTCTTGCCGCCACTAATTGTCCACCGGTATAGCTCGTGCATGCCAGTGGCACGGTGGTATAAGTGGCGCCCGGCGTAGCCATGGCTACAAGATTTAAGCGGCTGGTCGCCTAAAACTTGCCACAAGTCTCGTCGCCGGTGGCGACTTGGATGGCTGAGATTGCATCTCATGAGAAAGGATGGCCATTGATTATGGCCATATCTTATTGTATAGCAAAGTGGCGCCATTGGCATAGTGGCGTCTGGCTTAGCCATGGCATAGCGGCATGTCAGTGGTGTAGCCGTGGCAGCTGTTTTGGCACATTGGTGTTAGACCCGAAATGTGGCGTGGAAACATTGGCCTTGTTGCCACATCAATCCCAATGCTCTGGGGAACGTTACTTGGCTTGGTTGGCATAGCAACTTTTCCTAAATTAGGGTTTGGCATGCCGAAACCCTAATTAGTGTATGTGGCATGCAGACGCGGCATGGCGACACTTCTTGTGCAAACGGTGCCATAGCCATGCCAAAGGAACTATAGCAAGGCCATGGTGTGGAAACGACCACAGAAGTAAGGATTGTCGTGGGTGGCTATGATATGGCATGTTTTGGCATGCTGCCACAAAGTGGCATGTTGGCATGACGGTCATCTGATACACACATTTTTGTGTCTAAATTGTCCTCAATTTTCTGTATTGTTGGTACTCGATTTTATACTTATTTTGGCGTTTTATGTGTTTGTAGGTATTTTTGGGAAATAAACATTTGTGGAAGAATTGGCTTAAAAGTGTTAAAGGCATCCTCATTTCAGATAAGAGCACCGATCTTGTTAAAGGCACCCAGCAAATGGATAGAGGCACCCTCTCCTTCTTCATTTTGAAACAGATTCACGGAATTTATATGAGATTTTAAAGATTTAAGGCAAAGATATCTTCTTGCCTATTATACAGGAGTTTCCATATCTTGAAGTCAAAAGAGATAATATATTTATGAGTTGGTTTTTATTGAAAAGGAGAAAGAAAATCTTGGGTTTTATTAAAAAATAAACAAAGATAATATCAATTTTGTAAGATAATATCCATGAAAGACGATAATTGAGAATATTTATCGATTTTTCACGAGTTATCTACACAGGAAAATGGAATTACACTTAGCAAGTAAAACACTCTTAAACTTTCTCTCTCCTAATGACTTGCAAACAATTCCAAAAAGATCTCTGTAATACATAAATGGATGACAAATAAGCTATCCTTTATTTTGGAATGGAGAAACTATTCAATCTTCGACACTTCTTAACCCTCGCCAGTTCCATGTCTTTCAAATCCTACATCTTGCCTCTTTTTCCTTGAATATGGAAGTTCTTGAAGGAAAAATCCGTGGATCTTTGTTGATGAAGGAACGAGCGTTTATTGTACTTGAAAAGTACGTACTTGTTTGAGTAAGATATATATGGGTTGTTACCATGAGATTTTTACAATGTATATCTTCGCGCCTTTGTAATTTTGATTATTAATGCCTTCTCTTGACACGTTTCTTCTAACCACTTTTTCTTGACCGTTCATGTCTCTTCGCATTAAATGACCTCGTTTTTCTCGAGGATCTTTTTCCCTATATATAGTTTTCTTTTCCTCCTTTTCATTCTTTGGTTTCTCTTTGCAATTTTCTTTGACTCTCTCCTTCCGCAATTTGCGACCGCAAAGCTTTTCTTCATCCTTCCTAGGATCTTTCATTCATTCCCATACCGATAGATGGCTTCCAGTTTTGGTTCAACAGAGTTGCAGAAGCCAACCATTCCCGATCAAGAACCCTCATCCATTCTTTCTCAGAATCTTTCTCGATCATCAATGTAATGATCGTTTATTCTCGCTCATTCTTCTTCTTTCCCTTGTAAACACATTTTGAGCAATGAAAATACCATTTTGAAATTCACAAGCGTGTCTACAACAAAATTACTCGGTGATAACTATGGTGAATGCGAGATCTAGACCCAAGATAAATTACTCATACATTGGATGAGAATGGTGGGTCGCACCCTTTGATCTTAAGTGGTCCTTACATCGCCCGGTTCGATATTCTTCCGGATATCATCCTCATTCAAAATGGCCTTGAGAAGAAAGAGGTATTTTTCCGACTTCAAATTTGGTTTTCGTAATTTTCTTTCTATAATTGGCGTAGTAAATTTATTTTAAAAGAAGCTACAAGAAGGATCCGTCGATACTCGATTTCGATCGCTATGACTTTGTTGTTGCCTCTGCTTATCTTTAATTAAAATAAAAGTAAGGGTTATGATTTTGATTAATTAGTTATTCCATTTCTTCCATTTGATGGGAATGGGAGATGCATTCTCTCTCATGGCTTGCTTTCAATGATAATATCCCTAGGATTTTATTCTAGCAAATAAAGAAGATTTGTGATAATGGAGAAAGAAATTATTCATCAGATATCTTTCGTTAAAGAGAAGATCTGATGGAGTTATGGAAGAAGATTTTGAAAAGATGTTTGAGTAATGGGTTGTTGTGTATAAATAGGGTGCTAGTAGAACCAAACAGGATTATCGAGAGAGGGGAGTTTTGGGAGAGCAGAATCACTGTTTATTATTCTTCTTCTTTGTAAACACATTTTGAGCAATGAAAAACCATTTTGAGCGTGTCTACAACATGAAAAGCTAGACCCCTACATTGGGTCGACGGAGGAATCCGAATTTCATACATGGGTAAATTTATTTTATTCTGTACATGACTTTTGTACTAATTAAAATAGAATTATGATTTTGATTAATTAGTTATCATTTCATTTGATGGGTCATGCTTGCTTAGATGTTTTGATGTCTCATGCTTAGGATTTATAACTAATATTTTGAGAATCTACCTTGGCAAAAATAAGAGTCGATGTTATTTTGTTTATTGAGCGATAATTGCTGAAAAATAAATAATTGATCCTTATGATATGAATTCGGTGGAATCCTAGTCCATGTAACTCTCTTCATCTTGTTACCATTATTTGTATATATTTTGTTATTTTTAGTGTTTTCTAATTTTAATTCTTAAAATGAATTTCATCAAGTCCGAGTGAACGACAACCTTATTTACCACTATATAAAATTCGATCATCATCTCATTGGCGCAACATGGCACGTTTGGCATGTTGGCGAGGTTTTTGGAAAGTCAATTGGCTTCGTGACCATCTGGCGCAGTTTCCCCTTTTTAACACTGTGGCAAGTTTAAAGCAACCTGATTGGTCAGAAAAGAGGGACGGCCAATCATGGGTGTGGCTACACTTCTGGTGTGAGTGTGGCGGCTTTAGAGCGACCTGATTGGTCGATGGAAAATGGGGCCGGCAAGTATGGGCCCAGCCACAACTTGTGTGTGTGTGGCGAGTTTAAGGCGACCTGATTGGTCGAGGAAATAGGGTCGGTTAAGGATAGGGCGTGGCCAATGGAAAATGGCGTCGGCTGGCTTAAGCATGGCCACGCCTCCCTTTGCTGCTGCTCCTATCCTGCAGCTCATTGTTTTCTGATTCTGGGCAAGATTTTGCGCCTACTAATCCATGGCAGATTAATTACCTAGTTTGCCTAAGCTTAAATTTCGACAAGCAAGGTCTGATATACTGCGCAAGGCGCAAAATACTAACTTTTGCAAATTAGTCAGGGTAATCGATTGAATTCTATGTGTTGACACAGAGTTCTTTTAAGTTCATTGCCAGAGAGCAACATGCTTTCTGATTGAATACCTTATGCAAAGACCTTATCCTTGATATTTGGAAATTCGTGCTACTCTGCTGCGAGTGAACACAAATTGTCATGCCATATCAACATTAAGGGTTCAGCCGGGGAACATAGCACATAAAGCATTCAAAGAAACTTATTTTAAGTGAATATAGGCAAGATGCCAAAATTTACAGAATATCTGGGATTGTTGCTACACGCACCATTCTGGGTAAATTTCATGAGAAAATATTGAGTTGCTCAATAAGTGTGCCAGTGAATAGGTTTAACACTCATTACTTTTACATGGCTCTGTCTCTTTGCAGAGTAACGACCTATTAAATGCAGGGTTTTACAATTTTAGCCCTGAACTAAAAGCCACCACCAACAACTCCTTTTTTCATTCAAGCACATTTTCATTAAGTAGAAACTTTAATTAGTTCTTGTAATAACTCCATAATACTTTTTTTTTCTCTTCATTTAAGTACGTTTACAACATTAAGTAGGTACAAAATATTTCTTCATAATACTTAAACAATTACATTAGGTACCTTTTCCTGCATATACTTCATTCAACTGAAATTGAAGCTCCAAATATCTCCATAGCTGTGATTGCAGGAAATCCTACAATACATCCCTCACAAGAATTCATAACATTCAACACATCTTTAAGATCAACAATCACACTTTTTATTAATTGAGTTTAAGAATTTTACAAAGGGGAAATGAAAGCAAGAATACAACTATCGCTCTAGACTTTCTCTCTCCTCAAAACTTTCCCTCCACTCTAAAAAGATCTCTCCCCTCTCTTAGGCCTACTCGGCCCTTTATATAAATCCTACAATACACCCCTCACAAGAATTCATAACATTCAACACATCTTTAAGATCAACAATAACACTTTTTATTAATTGAGTTTAAGAATTTTACAAAGGGGAAATGAAATCAAGAATACAACTATCGCTCTAGACTTTCTCTCTCCTCAAAACTTTCCTCCACTCTAAAAAGATCTCTCCTCTCTTAGGCCTACTCGGCCCTTTATATAGGACATTACATATTGGATGACAAATAAGTCGTCCTTTATTTTCGGATCTCGGCTTGCGACATTCTCGCAAGTATTCAAATGTTAAATCTCGCAACGCTCCTAAATCTCGCTAGGTCCTCACACCTTTCTCGTGTTCAGGATGTCGTCATCCGTTGCGTCATTTTTATTACCAATCTGCGATATCTTCGCAGTGTGTTACTCAAGGATTTCGCAAGGATATTAATGTTGCGATATTCGATCCTACATCTTGCCTCTTCTCATGTCTTCTCTCTCATGAAAGAGAGAATGTCATGAGAACTAGTACTTTCAAAATGCCGCACTGTTCATTTTTCCATATTCTTCTGTATTGACATGATTCTGTACTTTTACGCAGAATTTATTACACGTATCTCTTCTTCCATCCATTTCTTGACACGTCTTTTTCAACCGATATTTCTCAACCGTTCACGTCTACTCTTCGCATTAATTGTGTTTATCTTCTCGAGAACTCCTCTCTCTTTATATATTCTTCTCACTATTCTCTTCTTCTTTTTTACTTTCCTTCTTATATTTTCTGCAATTTTTCTTCAACGTTTCTCCGTAACTTCCGTTTCTCGCGCTCAGTAAATCTTCTTCTTTCTACTTCTTTTGATCTTCGCTTTTTTTTCATTCCCATACCGAAAATGCCTCCAGTTGGTCGTAAATATGAAATTTCTCTGGAAAGAGTTCAGAAAGATTTCGAAGAGAAGGGTTTCATATTAACCACCATTCCCAATCAAGAATCTAAATCCATTCTCTCTGCCAAATTGTTTTCTGATCATCATTGTGATGATAAGGAAATCATAATTTTGCTTGGGAAGATTCTCGTTGGCCTTCCCATTCCTCTCTATGATCCTGATCTTCCCTTATTTTATGAAATTCTTGCTCATGCGAAATTTTCGCGAGCTATCTATCAATTAAGTGGGGATTGTATTCACTTAATGCTTGAATTCGCCAACCGCGGTGCTGGTAAAGGATCTCTTTATCCAAAAGAAGTTAGGGATCCTGAATATGAGGATTTAGAAATACTCGCTGAAAAATACACCGTGGAGAGTTTCTTTGAAAATTATGAAGTAATAAACATGAAAAATGATAAAACTCGCTGGGGTGCTCGCTTTAAGAGGAAAGAAAATGTTGCCAGCGATAGAGTACTTTTGCAGGACATTGATTGGCATTCTGGCAAGAATAATATTCCTCGTCACTCTAAAGATGACAAATGGTGCGTCTTTCCACTAGTTTTGAAAGGACCTTATATTTCAGGTCCAAATGTGCTTCCTGTGAATCTCGCCACTTATCAACCTTGGGTATTTAATTGGCCCGAGAAAGCAAAAGAGGTATGTCTTCAAATCTTGCTCACTTCATAATCTTTCATTTGTTGTTACTTTCTTGTTCTCTAATTCTTGCGAAAATTTTAGATTAAAAAGCTGAGATCGAGCTATAAGAGAACCGAGAAGGCTAGCACTTTATATGCTCTGCGCTCCATCACAGATGAAGTAAGAAACATCTTTATATTTTTAACAATATTGTTGCCTCTGTTTCTTATCTTCATGTGTGTGCGAAGGTTGGTGTTGTAGCTGTTGAAGAAGAAGAAAGTTCTAAAGTTGCGAAGACCAAAGGCAAAGGTAAAGGTTCTCTTCGCAAGGAGAAATCTGATGATCCACCTTCAAAGAAACGAAAAGTTCATTCTCCTTCTCCTTCAAATCTTCAGCCTAGTGAAAGTTCTGACGATGATGATGATATTAATAGTTCTTTCGCAAGGGAAGATTTTCCACCTGAATCTTCTATGGCACAACTATCTAGCATCTTCTCTGACTCCATGAAAGGGATTGGAGATGATCGTCTTTCTAGTACATGCAAAGCTCTTGCGAGTATATGCGACGCTCCTTTACTAGAGGGTGATGATTCTCTTCATGGAGTCTCTAGATCGGTGACTCATAGCTTTCTGAATTCACTTGGTATCTTGGTATGCCTTCATTTATCTATCTTTTCATAGTTATGATTTAAAATTATATTATATCTTGACAATTTCTTCAATTTATTTCGCAGACTGGGAAGGCTTATTTCGCTGTTGCCTCAAATTTGGAGAAAAGACGTAAGATCCTTGAAAAGAAGAATCTTCAATTTCTCCAAAGAATTGAAGGACTAGAGGCTGAAGCTGTGGATCTTTGCGAGAAGAACAAACAATTAGAAATTAATTCTTCTTCTCAGAAGGACAAAATATCTAGTCTTCAGATGCCAATCAGCAACTTTATGGTATGAAATTTTTCATTTTTCCTTTATTTTATTTTATCATTATCCCCCCTCATCTAACTTATCATTTTCGCAGACGTTTATAATCTTTCTGATGAGGCCATTCTTCTTCACACATTCCCCAATTCTATGGATAATAATACCCTCCTTGAACACCTTAATAATTCCTTAAATAGTTTTTCAAATGACAAGATAAACTCTCTTCCCATAAATGAACTCAGATCCAAATTTCGCCTCTTAGAAATTGACCATAGATCCAGCTTGGGTTTAGCCAACCAATTTAAGCGTTTCTATCTTAATTCTAAAGAGGAAAGAACCAAGATTCGCTATCTCATAGATGATAAAGATCGCATCGCTAGACAAGGTGCTCAAGCGTTAGCGAAATTCCAAAAGACTCTTCTTGAGGTTCAAATTGAACGTGATGAATCTAACCGCAAAAATGCTGTTCTTAGCGAAAGAGAGAATCAAATTCGCTCCCTTCTTCTCATAAATAATGATGATGAATTTGCTTGGGCTGCGAAAATTCTGGATGATGCCAGAAATAACTTAGGTGTTAACCTTAGTCTTGAAGCTGAGCATACGTCCTTGGTTAGGGATATGATCTCTGACAAAGAAGGTTGTTAATTGTTCTTCTTTATTTAACTGTTTGTCTTTCATAAAATTGTCATCCAGATTCTTTGATTCACCATCACATGTTCGCAGGAGTCAAGAGAGATTTCTCAAAAGGATTGAAGAACTTGAGTCTGAGAAGGAGCAACTCGCAAAGAATCTTTCTTCTCGAGATGATAAATATTCTAGACTGAAGAGCCAATTAAAGATTACAGTTGCGAATTTTAAGAATGATGTTATTCTTTTTCGCAATCGGACTATTAAGACGGTCTGCGATGATAACAATATCCCCATTCTGCATATCCTTGTCTCCTAGAAGAAATCCCCAAGAATGTGCCTCCTCTGGATATCTCTGACAGTGATGCTAGTGAAGAAGAGGAATCTGATGGAGATGAAGAAGAAGAAAGATTTGATGAAGATGATGAAGAAGAAGAATCAAACAAGAAATAATTCTGTTTCCTTCTTTCTCTTTTTGTAATATTTGTACTTTCATTCTTTTAATTTCCTATCCTTGTAATCTTTTGCTGCGAATTTCTTGAATTTTTAAACACAAGTTCTACCTTTGTTGTTCCTTTCTGCACACGTTAAAAAAGCAATTCTTTTTTTGCAATATAATTAATCAATATATTATCAACCTTTCATTTTATGAATGCGTAGATCTATCATATGAAGACAAATAACATGTTCTTATTCTATACATTCCCATACTTGCCTCTGTTATTTGCATTCAAATGAAAGATTAAGCAAGTTACTTTTAAATAACGACATGCATTCATGTCTCAGTCTCGCAGTTGTTTCTGCTGAATTTTCGCAAGTAGGTATTTCTTGATTGCTTCCAAGATTTTATTTTTTATTTTTCTTTTATGTGGTCTTATTTTGCCTTCCTAGTTAAAGGTCTTATTGTGCCACCTCTTGTCATTGCGACAAAATCGCATGACGTCTTTGCACTTGCATGCAAAAAACCATTGATCTTGTCTTATCATTTCTCTAGTATTGTTGCCTCTACAGGATATTTTTCATGCGACAATATGACAGGCCTAAATATTCTTGCGAACATAAAGCCCCATGACATTGCCGTCTTGCGACGAAATCGCGGGACGTCTTTACATTTTCATGTACTGACCCATTGATCTCGTCTTATCTTTCTCTTTTGTATTATTGCCTCTTCAGGATTGTCGCACAAATATGACAAGCCTAAATTTTCTTGCGAAAATAAAGCCTCATGACATTTGCGTCTTAAGACACTTATCATCTCCCTAATGGAGGGTGCCGCCCTTACCTTCCCCCTGGTTGCCCCTTCAAGGAGGCGTACCTTTACCATACAAGGTTGGCTCCTCCCATCCGGTCTTAACAACAACCAGTTGTTTTCGTAGCCTCTTATCCCTTTTGCCTATAGGGCTTATGGTTACGAGACTTCACCCTAAGTAGGGTTTTCTTCGGGCCGAGTGCAGCATACGTCAAGACTTGCCAAGAATGGCCAGGGTAGTTCCAGACGCCCCGGGTACTCTTGGCTCAACCGTGTACCTCGGCGCCTTGATCAGATGCCGCACTCCTTAGAAGAGACCCTCAGTCGTCCAACCTAAGTCATTAGCTTAGGTTGGAAATCCAAGGTACCTCTCCTGGATGGGCTTTATTGACCCCAAATCTCCATGACTCAGGTTCCGGGGGGTGTAACCTTTTCGCTGAGCCATGCAATAGGTACCCCCTTCTATGACGCACTTTAGGTCTTATATTTGCCTCTTGCGAAATTTTGATTTCGCGAACTAGGGTGTACGCCATAGTAGGTTCGCCTCTATCTTATTATTTTGTTGATTCTTCTTCATATATGCTCTTTTGTAATTTCACAATCTTATCTTTATCATTCATAAAATATATTTTCTTCTTCTGCATATCAGCTCTTTCGCAATCTCATCTTTGTTATTCATAATTTTTTTTATTTTTTTTTTTGCAACGAATCAACCATACATTTTTCTTTCTCCTCCCAATTTTTACTTTGGCAGTCAACAAGTACATTCATTCTTTAAGTCTCTTACTTATGCTACTTTCAGCCTCTGCATTTTTGAATTTTTCTATTATTTTCTTATCTGTTGCGAAATGTTCGCCGCTTCTTATCTTCAACATGCATTGGCTTCGCAGCGTTTCTTCTTCTCTCTGTTCTATTGCATCTACCATCAATCTTTCACTTTTTTGTTTTTCTTTGATGTTGTGTTTCCAATTCTTCTTCTTCGCAGCTCGTTCTTCGCAAGATTCTATATCAATTTCATAACACTTCTTTCCTTCAATCCAATCTCCTTTTACTATGCCGATACCACTGGGATGAGGGAACTTGATACATTGATGGAAATTCGATGCTACACCTAGAATCCCATGTAACCAAGGTCGTCCAATCAATATGTTGTATGGTGATTCCACATCGACTACACAGAACAGAATTTCAGAGGACAATCCTTTCAGTGGAATTCGCATGCTGACTTCTTCTTTAGGTTTATTGGCAGTACCATTAAAACCATAGATCTTGTAAGTTGAAGGTATTAGATCTTCATCTTTTCCACCCATAGTTTTATAAGTATGATAAAAAAGGATATCCACAGAACTTCCAGTATCGATTAAAATTTTGTTGATTGCCCATGTATTCTCAGCTTCATCATCTTCATCATCACTAGGTTTTGGGTTAATCTCTAATCTTACCGCTAATGGGTTATCGTGCATCTTGCCACCCTCAGTACTTCTTCTGCGATGAAGGAAATAATCTGCTTTTTTCCATTCTTTCAGTGGTGATGCTTTCGCAATGTTCATTATTTCTTTATCATCAGCATCTCTTGCGAACACCCTGCTGAGAGTGTTATCATGAAAGTCTTCAATCTTTTTGTACGAATGTACAATAGAGTGACAAAACAAATTCTTTGCCTTTGCTCCAACTTCTATTACGAATGTTTCTCCTCCTTTTGTTGTATTTACCCTGCGAATTTCTGGCGATGGTGGTAATGGTTGAGACTGAGTTTGGTTTTTTAGAAAATGATTTAGTTTCCCTTGATCTATCATTCTGAGGATGATTCTTTTTATATTTATGCAATCATTTGTTGAGTGTCCATGAAAATGGTGATAAGAGCAAAATTCATGACTTCTGTCGCTTGGAGGTGGTTCACTCCCCATGTTCCATGGTGCGGGTATGTTTTCCATCAAGATTATAGCTTCCCATATTTTCTCCACACTGGCATTCAGTGGTGGCATTTTGATTTCTTCCCATATTATCTTATGACTTCCCCGTCCTCTGTGATGGTTTTGCCTATGACCTCCATAAGTTTCTTGTGGATGATCAAGTCTTTGAATTTTGTTATTTCCGCCACGGCTATAGAAGTTTCTTTCTCTCTCGAATTCTTCTTGATCACGACTTCCCATAGCTACTAGCTTCTGCTGACTATCTTCCATTATCATCCCTTGTTGTCCTTGCGAAGTGCTCGCCACTGTATTTATCAACTTAGGTAACAAACTTGCATTCGCTGCTTTTGAACTTGTGTTCGCAACTGGGTATGATTCCATCTCATTTTGCTTTTCCTCAAGAGCAATATACTCCTCCTGTAATTCTCGCAACTCAGTCATTGTGATCGTGTTCTTAATTCTGAAAATTTGAATGTATAACAGATTGGTTGCGAACATAGCGTTGATGAATGATAGAATGAGGTATCTCTCATCCACACGACCAGCCATATCACTACGCATTGTCTTCCACCTCATGGTTAGATGTTTTAAACTTTCGCCAACCCTTTGCTTTAACCCAAATACATCTTCAATGCCAGGTTGCGAGGAATTGTTACTTATATACGCCCCCAAAAATGTAGCTTGAAAATGGTTGAAAGATGTTATAGTATTCTTTGGCAAACCTTTAAACCATTTCAAGGCCTCTCCTGTTAAACTCGATGCAAAGTATTTGCACAATACAGCATCATAGTTTTCCCATTGCAGCATACATCTCACATAAGCTTTGATGTGTTGTACCGCACAAGTTGTGCCGTCAAAAATGTTATTTAACGCAGGTAAATTGCACTTTGGGGGTATTCCTCCTAATTGTACTTCTTGTGTGAATGGGGTTTTCGCAGCTTCTTCTATGGCTTCGTCCAGTTGTCTCATTCCTCCTTCTCTTTTGTTATTTAACATTCCTCTCATTTCCGCTAACTCTCTCAGAATTTGTTCATTTACACCAGAATTTGGATCCATTGGTCTTTTTAACTCCGCCTCTCTTCTTCTGCGTTCATTTCAGTTTTCATTTTCTTGTTCATCATTTTCTTCTCGTCTCTCTCTGCGATCTTCTCTTTCATTCCTTTCATGAATTCGCACACCGATATATTTCTCATTTTCTCTTCTTTGCCGCCTTTCATCTCTCCTTTGTACACTATCATATTCTTCATTGATATTACCATTATTGCGATTTTGTTCACGCCTTCTCGCTCGATTATCATAATTGTTCTGGCGAATTGCCTCTTGTAACTCTTGTTCTTCCACTTCTGCTCTCAATCTTTCCCTCTCGCAAGCTAGACGTGCTTGTTCAGTGTAGTGTCTTACAATTTCATCTTCAATTATTTGTCGATTTCTTTGAACTTCTCTCCCACGTAATATTCTCCTTCCTTCTTCCTGATTTTCTTCGCCATCTTGATTATTTTGTCCCTGACGTCGTCTATTTCCCTGATTTCTATCATTTTGGAGAATTTCACCACGTTGATATAACGATCTTCCATTACTTCTCTTCTTTCGCGACGTTCTTCGTACGGATTTCGTACTTCCTCTCGGGTTTCTTCATTAGCATTTTCCATAGGCAAATTTCGTCTTATTTCTTCTCTAACTGATCTTGAACTTGATCTCGTAGTGCTTCTTGACCTTCTACTTTGTAATCTCATGTTTTCCATCCTCAACTCATGATTTTGCCTTGTCAGGTTTGCACGTTCTTCTGCTTCTAATCGCCTTTCTTCATGTATTGTTTTCCTCAATGCCTCTAATGCTGCAATCTCTTCATTTCCATGAATTATTCCTCCAATTACTTCTTGGTCTCTCTCCTCTCGTCCATTGCTTCCTAACTGCTGCTCTTCTCCCATTTCATCTACAGAATCTGATCGCCAAGTATGTACACTCACTCTGTCATAATCCACAGTTCTATTTTGTATTGGTGTACGTTGAATTGGCGGTTGAACTTGATTTTCTCCATCGTTTCTTTTGTTCACTCTTGAAGATTCCTCCATTTCATCTCTCCCTTTTCTAGCAAGTCTCATACTCCTTCTAACAGTTGTTGGTTGTATTGATGCATGTCTTCTTCTAGCCATTTTTCAATCTTCACAAGTTGTTGAAAATTATATGAAATTCCTTTCCTATTACTCCAAATTCTTTCAAATCACAATATCAATATTCAATCCCTGTTTCTAGCGCCATTATGTGATTGCAGGAAATCCTACAATACATCCCTCACAAGAATTCATAACATTCAACACATCTTCAAGATCAACAATCACACTTTTTATTAATTGAGTTTAAGGATTTTACAAAGTGGAAATGAAATCAAGAATACAACTATCTTAAAAAAAATTCGAGGGAAAGTTTTGAGGAGAGAGAAAGTCTAGAGCGATAGTTGTATTCTTGATTTCATTTCCCCTTTGTAAAATTCTTAAACTCAATTAATAAAAAGTGTGATTGTTGATCTTAAAGATATGTTGAATGTTATGAATTCTTGTGAGGGATGTATTGTAGGATTTCCGGCAATCACAATAGTGGTGGCATGAATGAATGGCATTCCTTGATCCACTTGATATATAACCATATCATCTTCACGATTACCATTTGATGCCTTCAATGAAGTTACAAACACCTTGCAATAACGCTTGATGCATGCTAACCGACTCTCAAGGCTTCCTCGACTTCTTCCATTAACATTACCATTGATTCTCACAAATTCTTCAAGAGCTTGTTCCTAAAAATTGTTGCATGTTTGAGATGTCTCTAAAGGATTTATATCGCAAATTTTTCATAAAACTTCTCACCAAGTCAATGTCTTCGGCAATTGAGCATCCAACAAATCCAACCATGCTTGAATTGAGAATGTAGAATTGAGTATCCAACAAATCCATCCATGCTTGAATTGAGAATGAAGGTGAAGAAGAAAAGAGTGAAACTTCACAAGTTTGGGGTGGGGATGTTGAGTTTAAGTAGAGGTAGGAGAACTGATCGGAATCCAGTGAGTTTACTGGCCGTTTGGGCTGCGGTGTACCATTCAACGCAGTGAGCTATCAACCGTCAGATCAGAATATAGCCGTTATTCTCAACGGCTGAAATGTCACACGAACCAAACAGCCCAGCTCAATGCGATGTACCTAATTTAAACCTTCAAATAAAAAATGACCAATAATCTTAACAGTCCTGGTTTACTAGCCGTTCGAAATATCAACAACTATATTTTCAGACAACCCTATAAATAGATAACTACTTCTCCTCATCCCTCATACCAAAATCAATTGATAAATGTGTCTATCAAATACCCCCAAACTTATAATTCGGAAGTCCTTGAGAAAAAGAAAATAAAGTCCTAACTCACTGTCGCAGGCATCGCGATTGCATTTAGCGTGTGCATCTCTTCTTCATTGATCTTCTTCTTCTTCTTCTTCTTCTTCTTCTTCACCTAATACAATTTCGTTCATACAAAATATGTCACACTTTCAACCAAAAGAGGATGATGCACTAATTACTGCTTGGATTATAGTAAGCAGCGATCCTATTAGAGGAAAATACCAAAAAGGTAAATAATTTTGGAAGAGAATTATGGAAGAGTTCGTTAAAAGATGGCTAAGTGGTGGAAACAGAGACAAAAAGTCATTGCAATCAAGGTGTAACATGTTGAGATTAAAAGTGAGGAGATATATTTTACACGTCAGTCCCTACTTCCGGAACAGACCTACGTGATTGAGGGAAGCCGATTACGTAAGTACCTGAAATATTTTTGATTATTTTTCCAAAGAGCGAGACACTAATACATTTTTTTCCCAGTACCGTGAAGGCAAAATGAATTATGAAGAAGAAGTTAAGAAAACTTGGAGACATGAATCGGTGTTCCAGTTCCTGTAGACCTATCAACCATACTACAATCTAGAGGTGAATAATCATGATGGATCTACTCAAAACACTCAACCTACTCGAGACAATAAACCTAGACAAAACACTGAAGCTGGTACTTCCGCTCCAGTAAGTGTGGATGAGGATTTGAAAGATATGGCAATGTTTGGGAGCTCACCATCTACCCCTGGTTCTGAAACCTCAGACATATCGCGTAGAAGACGTTATTTCGACCAAACAGATGATGTTAGAGGTGCTGGGAGAGATTCTTCCAAACGAAGGGCTCGTGAGGCTAAAACATCGAAGAGAGCATATGACAAAATGGATAAGCTCATCGAACTTCTTGAAAAATCGCAAGCACAATGGGTTTCCAAGTATGAAACAAAGGAAGAGTACCTTAAAAAGAACATGGGAAAAACTATAATCTTGGCGTAAACCCAACAAAGAGAAGCTGACTTGAAGATTCTACGCCAAAATATGAATGAAGTAGAGGATTGGGATAAACCTCTCTACAGAAAAAGAAAGAACTAGATTTTGGTCCGTAATGGCTTATAACCTATCCCCTAAATTAAGTTATTTAGAAGTTCATTTTTAAGTTTTACTAATTAGAAGTTAATTTAGAAGTAGAATTTTAATTTCAATGTACTTTTTTAATTTTTAAAAGTAGAATTTTAATTTCTATTTTCTTTTTTTAATTTTTGGAAGTAGAATTTTAATTTCAAGGTACTTTTTAAATTTCTTCAAAAAACATTGTAACCTTATTTTGCAATGTAATGAAAGGTTTCTTAGTTTGGTAAATTTTCAAGTTTTGAAACAAACAACCGTTGGAACAAATTGTCAAACATTTCGAAATTCAAAATTTAAAAACATATCCGTTGGTGGTGTAACGAGAGTGTGAGAAAACATGGTTAAATAAACATTTAATTGCTGATGATGTAAACTCGGTATAGGAAAAAAAAAGGTCAAACTCTGGATGTGCGTTTCCATTCAGCTTAGAATAGCCGTGCGTTTCCTGTACCATTCAGCGCAGATACCGTGGAATATTCCACTCTGCGCTGAACCAAACAGCTAAACTATCTCGCTACTAGTTCACATGCGAGATATTATATAGAAAGAGAAGTAGTGTTAAAGAATATGCAACACTTTTTGTCTAATATAACAGTCAAATCTAGCCCATAAGACTTAGTCGCATCTAGATTGGCAACTAGAATGCCTATCTAAGTCTTATGGTCATTCCAATCTAGCTTCTGGAAGCGCTGAATGAAACAACGAAAACTAGATGCGCTGAATGGAACAACGAGAAATAGAATTAGGTTGCACTGAATGGAACAACGAAAAGTTGAATTAGGTTGCGCTGAATGGAACAACGCAACCATCTCAGTCGTCAGATCAAAAAATAAATAAATCTGTGCTGAACCAAATAGCGAAAAATTGATTTTCTTCGCGCTTAACCATTCAACGAAACTATCTCGCTACTAGTTGGAAAACGAGATATACCTGAAAAGAGAAGTAGTGTTAAAGAAGAACACGCAATTGGGGGATATAGAAACTAATTGGGGGATATGAATTACTTCCCCCAACCCATGGTGTGTGCTAAGGGGTGACTTTTGGGGGCGAAAATACTAAAACACCCTTCCCTCAAAATAAAAATCAAAAAACTTAAAATCAAAAAACAAAATCATATCCCCCATTTCCATCTCCACTTCTTATTAATCTTTTTAGGGTTAAAACTTTGAAACCCAAATGTTCCCCATTCTCTTTCAAATTCTAAATTTTCCCCATTTCCTTTCAAATTCTCTTCTCCTTCTCTCTCAGGAAGTGATGAAGAACATGTCGGAAATGATAAAGAACATGCCGGAAATGATGAAGACCACGCCGGAAGTGATGAAGACCATGCCTAAGTGATGAAGAACATGTCGGAAATGATGAAGATCACGCCGGAGTGATGAAGACCATGCCGGAATTGATGTAATTCAATGCCGGAACTAAATGCCGGCATGCTCGATATAAATCTATCAATGCCGGTAGTTAAGTGAAAAAAAAATCAATTTTCTGGATACTTTTCATCATGTGCCGGCATAGAAATTTAGGATGAAGACCACGCCGGAAGTGATGAAGACCATGCCGGAAGTGATGAAGAACATGTCGGAAATGATGAAGGTCACGCCGGAAGTGATGAAGACCATGCCGGAATTTATGTAATTCAATGCCGGAACTAAATGCCGGCATGCTCGATATAAATCTATCAATGCCGGTAGTTAAGTGAAAAAAAAATCAAATTTCTGGATACTTTTCATCATGTGCCGGCATAGAAATTTAGGATGAAGACCACACCGGAAGTGAGTTCCGGCATGGTTATTTAGGATGAAGACCACGCCTTAGTGATGAAGAACATGTCGGAAATGATGAAGACCATGCCTAAGTGATGAAATTCAATGCCGGAACTAAATGCCGGCATGTTCGATATAAATCTATCAATGCCGGTAGTTAAGTGAACAAAAAAATCAATTTTCGGATACTTTTCATCATGTTACTAAGATAGAAATTTAAGCAAAAACCATGCCTAAGTAGTTCCAAAGATGCTCGAAAATCGATAATCTGTGCTTAAGTAGATCGATTAAAACCTGAAAAAATAGGTTTTGAAGATCAAAACCTGAAAAATTTTGTAATGAGACTTTATGTCTCGTGGGGGCTACGCCCCGAACCCCAGGATAGTGGCAAACAATTTATGAAAATTTCCGGAAATGCCTGGCATGGTTTGTTGGTTGAATACCATGCCTAACCAAGCTTTTTCAAATTTGCAACAATGGTGGATTTAAAGAAAAAAAAATCAAATTTTCAACCTCTTAGCAAAGAATTCTCTCATCACAATCATCTTCCATTTTCAAAAAAAAAATTCCACTCAAAAACCATTTTCCCTCCTTCTACTCTCAACTAACCTACACAAATTCAAATAAAAATAAATACACACTAATTTATCCCCCAAATACTTAACATTTTACTAATTATAATTAATCAATAATCCTGATTAGTGGGGCTAGATTAGGAATTAAAAAAATAATTACATAGGGGGTCACCCAGAATTGCTATTGGGACACCGTTTTTGTCCTGTAGCTATATCCCCCAATTAATTCCCATATCCCGCAATTGCGTGTTCTTAAAGAACCTGGCTTGATTGGGTATACCCAGATTAATTGGGGTATACCTAATAAGACAAAACCCGGGTCATTATGAAGTAAAACACACCACCCCTTAACCAGTTATTTTCAAAATACCTAATCTACCCTTACTTAATTAACACTAAGAATGTGTTTAGGTTAATTAATTTAGTTAGTTAATTAGTTGAATTAAAATTCTCAAATTAGGTATTGTTTGGATTGAATTCATGGATTATGTGTTATGATTTTTGATGATTTTTTTTTTTTTTGAGATTTTCTTTTTTGTAGCGGAGATGAAACCACACTAGCCAAACACTTTTACAAAGGGGATTGCAAAGCTGCTGAGTGATTTCATACTCAAAATTATAGAAGGAATCAACACTTTCAATTCTGAAAATATGAAAAGTCGGCAAGGTCGACAAAAAATACTCTGCCGATATGAAAAGTCGGCAAGATCGACAAAACAATACCCTGCCGACTATAGGATTTTTGACATACAGAGAAGGTGTTACAAATGCATGATTAGTCGGCAAGGTATTAATTTCATAACCTGTCGACTATAGTTTAGTCGGCAAGATATAAGGATGAATATCGTGCCGACCCTGTAAATGCTAATTTTAGAGATGAAAAGTCGGCAAGGTATAAGGATGAATACCATGCCGACCCTGTAAATGCTAATTTCAGAGATGAAAAGTCGGCAAGGTTGACAAAAAATTACCCTGCCGACTAGTATTAGTCAGCAAGATCGACAAAAAATACCCTGCCGATGTTTGGTAAAAATGTTGAGTCATAAAGGATTTGAGATTGGGTATGATTTTGTACCCAATCTCAAAACCCGTATGATACACATTTTCAGTTTCTTCTCGACTTTTTTTTTTTTTTTTTGATTTCATAGTTAGAGTTTTGAAAAAAGATTTTGGATGGATTTTAGTCGGCATGGTTTTTTTGGGGCAATTTGGTCTTTTAACACCTTTTAGACACTCTTTAGCACACTAGTTTGGATGGGAATAAAATGGGTATACCCAAATTATACCCTAATCTCGCCGGGTTAAAGAATATGCAATGCTGTTTGTTTAATTTAATACGGAATGGACCCAACCAACGTGCAGCCTTAACAACTTTCACCAGTCTCACACCTAGTTAGTAATTCGGCGAATAATTTGCGAAACGTTCCGAATCAACCGAATTCGAATCATACGGCCGAACTAATCAAACACCGGACCTGGTTCGCGCACTATATGGGATTTTCGAATTATTCCCAAATAATTCGTACTCGCGTATAATTCGTCTGCGTGATTCGGACAGCTGACCAAGTATTGACTCGCTGTGACTCGGCGATTCAAACTGTGTTGGGTCATTGACTCGCAATGAGAATTGAACCCACGACCCTTAGGTTGATAAGTCAGGCTCCAACCATTGAGCCATTTCGTTTGTTGTTGAGTGTTTTAATGTATTTTCTATATAATACATACATTAAATCATGTTTATATCTCCCTGTATTCTTGAAAATCTAAGGGTGCACAGGAACCGAGCCGGACCGACGGACCGAACCGGAACCGGTGGAACCGTACCTGGTTTTGGACCGAACCGAGGTACAAGGTACAGGTACCGGTACCAAAAACTAGGAACCGAGGTCTCTGGGGTACATGTACACGGTCCAAGATAAGTACAAGTACCGTGTCCGTTCACCTACCGAAAGTCCCGAATTATTAGAGCCAGATTAGATTTAGGGGATAAGGGATAGTATTAGCCGTTAGATTAGAGGGGGGTATATAAGCAAACATTATAGGGTTTCTCAGTTTCTCTTCTCATTTTCTTCTTCTTCTTTTTTTTCCGTCTCCTCTCTGTCTGAGAAGGAGAAGAGGCGAATCAATCAAGATCTTCATTAACAGAGACGACGACGAGCGAAAATCTTCTCTTCTCCATTACAAGTGTTGATTCAAAGGGTAAGTGTTGATTCAGTTAATCAGTTCTCCTATTTAGATATTTTGAAACTAGGGTTTTGTAATTAAAATTTGTAACAGAGACGAATTAATTTTTTTTTAACAGATCTTCATTAACAGAGACGAGCGACGACAATCTTCTCTTATGAAACTAGGGTAAGTGTTGATTCAAACGGTAATTCTTATTCAGTTCTCCTATTTTAAGAATTGTAATAATTCTGAATCTCTTGAATCTAATAATTTTACCTTTAATCTTTTGATTTTTCAGATTTGTAATTATTAATTGTTCATCAGATTTGCAAGAGTTGATTGATTTGGCTTGGATTTGGTAATAATTCTATCTTCTATTCTTCTTAATCTTTTCTTTTGATTTTTCATTATTTCTGTTAATGAAATTAGGGTGTTTGTATTTTGAGAAATTAGGGTGTTAGAAATTAGGGGGATATTGTAGACTCGTGTCAATGTGAATTTGATGATTCTTTGGATTGTGGGTTTGTTTGCCAATTTGGAATCTTGGACTAAATATGGATTATTCACTAGTTTATGCGCTTATTTCCAAGAATCATCATAGAACAAACTATTGGTGTATCTGTATGTTTTAATGGAATGAGAAGACAATTTGCATTGTGGTGCTGTGCTCTTTACGGGGTTTGGTATGCATTAATGCATTGTATCATGCATTGTATCTGTATGTATTCTTTGCAATTCCAGTATGCCTTAAACTTGCATTCATTTGTTTATTAATAGCTCTTGTTAGAGGCTTAGAGCGGTTTGGTACTTTAGTTTACTCTTGCTATGCCCTGTCCACCCTTTATTAATGATTTTCTTTAATTTGTCCTTTAATTTGTCCTTTATACTATAGGGTTTGGTGTTGTGCTCTTTACTAAGCACGAAATAAGGTTTTGTCTTTGTCTATGCCCCGTCCACTCTTTATATCGTTTTTTTTTTGCAGCGTTACTTGGCCCTATCAACACCGATGACACCGCAAGTGCTTTGCGACATCCGACATGGAAAGATTCAAGACTACTGCAAAGACTAGCCGCACCGCTAGTTGTTCTTTTTTCGATTTTCTCATTTTCAAGACTTAGTGTGTGTGTTTTTCGCTCTCGCTACTTGTTCTTTTTTCGGATTTTCAAGACTTTAATGTGTGTGTTTGTCAGTTTGAGTGCTACTTATTAGTTGTTGCTTTGAATGAGAATTTGAGATATTAGTATTACTTAATATATTGAAAACAGGTAAAAAACAGGTACTTAGATTGTTAAGAGAAAAAAGACATATTTCTGTCTCGAAAAGAACCGACTGAACCCAGATCGTGCACTGCACCGAATGGAACCTAACCGAGGTACAAGGTGCAGTCTTAGGTCCAAAATTTTGGAACCGAGGCTAGGGAGGTACAGGTACTCGGTCTCGTCAAGAACCGAGCCGAACCGTACCGTGTGCACCCTTATGAAAATCTATTTTTTATTAATTTGATGTATGCCGAATTTTCATTGCCGAACTCATATCTCAAAAACGAATTATACACGTACGTATTCCGTTCCGAACTACTGCCGAATAACGAACCGTTGACCGAATTTTTGACCGAATCCGATCTTCCCGAATCCGTATAATTCACGTACGTATTCTGTCCCGAACTCCCCTCCGTACCCCGAATTGCTAACTAGGGTCTCACACAAGTCACAAGCATACACTGTATATACATCATCGTCCTCTTTTTGATTCTGACCAGTTAATCTCCCCACGTATATAAAATTAAAAACCGCGTCATTACCTTTTCTTAGTTGTATCTCTTACTTAGTTACATTCATCACCGTTGGATCAGATAAACACCACACGTGTTTTTTGTCTTAAAATGAAATTCCTCTCTAAAAAAGTAAAATCAGAAAATGAAAAGGAAAAGGAAAAGGAAAAATCCCTCCGTTTCCTTCCCCATCTATAAAATCTCGCCCCTAAAATAACTCCTCTCCTCACTTTCAATTTCCCCCAATTAGAAAACACAAAATTAACAATCCTCCCTTCTCTTTCTTACTCACCTTCAATTCTTTCGCCGGAGTAAGTCCCATCCATGGACACTCGCCGGCGAAACACCATCACCACCAGCAAACCACCACGCCCTTCTTCCCTCACAAATCTCCATCAAATGAAGACCGTCGTTGATAACAAAGACATAAGAAAAAGAGGCGGAGGACCATTACAAGAACAACCACCTAGATCACCAAAAGCGTCAGATGCATTACCTTTACCTCTATACCTAACGAACGGTGTATTCTTCACCTTATTCTTCTCAGTCGCTTACTTCCTTCTGCATCGATGGCGTGAGAAGATCCGTTCGTCAACACCTCTTCATGTCGTTACTTTATCTGAAATTGCCGCAATTGTTTCTCTCATCGCTTCTTTTATTTATCTTTTAGGGTTTTTTGGTATTGATTTCGTTCAGTCTGTCTCTACTCGAGAAGACGAGAACGAAAATGAACATCATCAATTCCTTATTGAAGAAGAGGATAGGAAACGCCCAGGGCCGTGTCCTGCTTCTCTTGATGATTGTACCACTGCTCCTTCTTTACCACCATTGATTACACCTTCATCTGAAGAAGATGAGGAAGTCATTAAATCCGTGGTTTCAGGGAATTTACCATCGTATTCGTTGGAATCTAAGCTAGGGGATTGTAAAAGAGCAGCTTCGATTCGAAGAGAAGCGTTGCAAAGAATGACAGGAAGATCTCTAGATGGATTACCGTTGGAAGGATTTGATTATGAATCAATTTTAGGGCAATGTTGTGAAATGCCAGTTGGATATGTTCAGATACCTGTTGGTATTGCTGGTCCGTTGTTACTTGATGGGAGAGAATATTCAGTACCAATGGCTACTACTGAAGGTTGTTTGATTGCTAGTACAAACCGTGGGTGTAAAGCGATTTACGTTTCTGGGGGTGCTACTAGTGTTCTGTTACAAGATGCTATGACAAGAGCACCTGTTGTTAGGTTTGGTACTGCAAAAAGAGCTTCTGAGCTCAAATTCTTTATGGAAGATCTTAACAATTTCGATACCCTGGCTCACGTTTTTAACAAGTAGGTTTTTTTTCTTTCTTCTTTTCCTTTATAAGATTTGTACAGTTTCGTGGATTTGTTGAGTATGTCTGATTTTTGCTAATTTTGATTGTAAGTTTGGTTTTATTTGGGTTAAATTTATCGTTTTCATTATGACCTCAAATTAGCAAAATTTTGATTTGAATCTGTCGGTGGTTAGATTTGTTTACGTAATTGAGATTTTATTCTTTTACTACGGTAAAGTTGTGTAATTGAGATTTTATTCTTTTACTACGGTAAAGTTGTGATATTGAGATTTTATTCTTTTATTTGGGTTTGACGTATGAAGTTTGAGATGAAAAATTTAAAAAGGCGCAATTTGTTTTGGCTTGGTAAGGGTGGACACTTGTTTGGTTTTTGTACTGATTGATGTTATTGTCGATATGGTTACAGATCTAGCAGATTTGGAAGACTCCAAAAAGTTCAATGTGCTATTGCTGGCAAGAATCTATACATGAGATTCAGCTGTAGCACAGGGGATGCAATGGGGATGAACATGGTTTCCAAAGGTGTTCAAAATGTTTTGGATTTTCTTCAAGCTGATTTTCCTGACATGGATGTTATCGGAATATCTGGTTCGTTCTCTTTCTTATCCTGTGACCACCGTTATACCTACCCGATTGTGTCTGACTGTCTGTAATCTATTTGGAAAGTATTACTTGTATAATTTAGTGATGTATCACTTTTGCTTTCTTTTCTTTTGCATCTATGGTTTTTGATTTTTCTTTGGATTCATTTGTAGGGAACTTTTGTTCCGATAAGAAACCAGCTGCTGTGAACTGGATTGAAGGACGTGGTAAGTCGGTTGTCTGCGAGGCAATTATCAAGGATGAAGTAGTGAGGAATGTGTTGAAGACTACAGTTCCAGCTTTGGTAGAGCTTAACATGCTCAAAAACTTGACTGGTTCTGCCATTGCTGGTTCTCTTGGTGGATTTAACGCTCATGCCAGCAACATCGTGTCTGCTGTCTTCATTGCCACTGGACAGGATCCAGCGCAGAACATAGAGAGCTCTCACTGCATCACCATGATGGAAGCTGTTAATGGTGGAAAAGATCTTCACGTCTCTGTCACCATGCCTTCCATCGAGGTAAACTTTTATTATAGAGGCTTAAACATGCGTACTTGTAGGTGCTTTTTTTGGGCATCCAAATTAATAGTGGTATCTTTATCCTTAGAACTGCGTAGGATATTCCAGCTTAGGTCCTTGGGAGTGTTTAAAAAATAAACTTGTATATGGTTTTTTATCTCAAACTTAGCTTATAGTTTTGACTTGATGTGTACTTGATATAAAAATCTAACCCTTTAAAGAGAGGAAACACATTCAGGCTGGTTGATTGAGTAAAACTCACACAAGTTAGATTAAATGGCTTTAAAGAAAAACAAACACAACCTCAAGTTTGAATTATAAACAGCTTATTGCCTGTTATTGGATACTGGTAACAACTAACTGGACTTGATTCTACTCAACCACCAGTCATGAAGAGTTAGGAAATTTGTGATGGGTCCAAGAAGAAACTTAGGTTGAGTTCAGAGATTCTTCTAATTAATTCTGAATTGTCTTAAACATTTAGTTGACAGTGTTTTGTCAAATAAATACCGTAGTACATTATAGAAATCATTCCTTTTCTTGCCAAACCTCCATTCTTTTCCTTCAAATGGGCTTGAATGTACTTTTACTGGATGAATGAAAGGTAGTTACAATCAGATCAATAAGCTTGCAATGTGATAATGAAGTAGGCATTTCCATTTAAATATCATATAATGATTAACACATATTGCACATCTTTGAGAGTTGAAAAGAAGGAGAACAAGTTGGTCTTTAAGTGTTTTTCTTTTTCTCCTTTTTGCTTTTTTTCAGGTTGGTACAGTTGGTGGTGGAACAGCGCTTTCATCCCAGTCAGCATGTCTGAACCTACTTGGGGTAAAGGGTGCACATAAAGAAAATCCAGGGTCAAATGCAAGACTGTTGGCAACCATAGTTGCTGGGTCAGTTCTTGCTGGGGAGCTGTCTCTGATGTCCGCAATTTCAGCAGGTCAGCTTGTTAAGAGTCACATGAAATATAACCGTTCTAGCAGAGATATTACCAAAGTTGGCTCCTCCTAAAGATGAACAGAATACCAAAAAAAAAAAAACGAAGAAAAATTTCAGAATAAAGCTGGAAGAAAAGAGAAGAGAGATGGAAACACCAAGTTGGGGTTGAGATTGAAGCTAACAGAAAGAAAACCCATTGACACGAAGGGAGAAAAAGGAATTGTATTCCATTATTCTTAGACCATGCCTGTTATGATATTGCTTTGCTCTTTCTCTCTGTCTCTCCTACTTGCCATGCGTGTAATGCTTGCAGTTATGTAAGCTTACCACTAGGGGTTCTGTTGTTGTTGTTGTTACTTGGGGTTATTCTTTTTCATTCTCCCATTTGGTGCCAAATGTCAGCTTTGAGGTCTATGTTGTTTACTCCTTCTCTTTCTTTTTCTTTTCCTTTTCTTTTGTTTTCTTCTGGGTTTTTTTCGTTCTTTATTTATTTTTAACTTAAATTGTTATTATTTAGGCTGTGTATCTGAAGTTGAAAACATCGCAATTGTTGATTTGCTGTCTTTTCTTTTTTCCTGTTGTCATTTATTAGTCACCGATGTAATATTTATATACTGTATAGAAATGGAACCCACTCGGTAAAGATAAATTGCCGGATTCATTTTCCAGGCGAGTGCTACTACTATTCCATGTGAGGCCACCCACAACAACTCATGAAGACTCTGAACCTACCATGTTTGACAATTATCAAAAAAATTCAAATGACAGCCGCTACGTGACTCACATTGGGACCCTATTACCACCTCATATTAAGTTTTTTTTTTTTTTTTTTTGTCAGACATTTCAATGATATCAGAAGGAAAAATTGATTGAGCATCGCTTATGGATAACAAGCACTCGCAGTTAGGATCCTAATACTGATAGCTGAGCTTGGGAACCAGGGATGCGTCCCCACTGTGGTTTCTTGCTTCTTCAATGTAGGAAGTAGGAACTGTTAGTCGCATCTGCGTGGATGGAAGATACGCTGTTCAGTCACTGACTGGAAGATGACCTTTCGTCGACATACCTGATATATTATATGCTTTACTGCCTTAATATTGAAGATAAACATATTCTCAACCCTCGGTGGTTTTTCAGTCTAGTCTAGCTTTTAAGACATCGAGAGGAGTTTATGGGATTGGTCCCCCTCACATTTCATTTCATGATGTTCAACAAACAAGAATTATATGGTGCGTTTGCATCATTTGGAGTTTCGACCAACGCACAACTGCTACTGATCTTATTAGTGGTATGTCTAATCTGATTTCCCCAACAATTTCCTAGAAATCTCTCTTTCTTGCATGGAACACACAACACGCCATCAACTAGGTAAACTGTAACCACTTAATCAAAGTTTAAAGATCCTAATTAACAGATTTCTTACTCTTTGAATGACGACAATGTATGGTCTCACCAGGAGAATCTAACTCATATTCTAATTTCTACATGGGTCCTCTTTACCTAGCTTTGCTGTCCCGAACATAAAAGAAATTCATATATTGAACTCGACCTGAATGACAAGAAGTCGGCCAAAGAATACCCCCACCAAAACCACCTCCAAGAGATTAGTACGTGGTATTTAGCCTTTACTCGTCATTACCCATAATAATACTGCTAACTTATAATTTAGTCATCAACGCAATCCTAGTTGTGGAATCATTTAAATGCTAGCGTATCGGTATTGCTTGCCATATGTATGCACGATTCCTCTCAATATGGTGATTATGCAAGTTTAGAGTTGGCTAAGAATTTTGGGCCCCAGAAAAAACAACATATCCATTGAATAAAAATAATCTCTATAGATCTCTCCCACTGGCCACTCCAAGTACCAAGTCCCATGTGATGGTGTATTGTCTCTTCCCAATCCTACCCATGTGCATCATGGTTGCTACTTGCTACCCTGTTATTACAGGACCAAAGACTAGGAAATAAGCAGAGGGTCGATTCGATCCAATCTCATCCCATGATTCCAACATACAATATTATATATATAGATAATATGCGATAAGGAATTCTGATGTATACTCATGTATAGATGCACAATACAGTATCTTATCAGTGTTGTCAATCAAATCATATGCTAGCCCAAAAATAGGCTAAATACAAAAAGTGATAATTTTTTTTTTTTTTAACGGAGTGAGTATCGTTGAGAAACAAATCCAGGTATATGCGTATATGTTATGCAAATAAAACGTGGCACATCATTAATGAAGAGTAAGAAACCTAATAACAATTTTTTTTTTTCTTTTTAAGCAAAATCGTAAACGACCGATAGCACAATTACACTTCCACTACATGTCTTGTAGGACTATGGTCAGGCTTTAGAGATGTCATAATCCAGACAGGAGGTGTAAACCAAGCTATATAGGTTTCATTTGTTTTTGCCCATTGGGCTACACTATGGGCAACCTCATAGTTGGGGCGGTTAACCAAAATAAGGAGAATTTTCTTAAACTTAGAAGTTAGGTATTCGATGTTTGATAACATTGTCTGGGTTTTATGGTCTCCACAAAAATCCCTCTGAGATTCCTTCAGCATCACTCTCGATAATTAATGGTTGGTCTTTCCTCTCTTAAAATTTCTTCACGGCTTCTCTGATTATTCGAATCTCTGCCTTTTCTGTAGAAACACAAGAAATATAGATTGCTTCTGTAAGTAGAAATTGATGTCCTGAATTTCTAATGAAGAATCCCACTCCTCCATTCACAAAAGATAAATCTCAAGCCTCATCACAATTGATTTCGATCTAATCTGAAGGCGGAGAGATCCAACCAAAAATTTCAGACATATGTATGATTATGGAAATCTTCAGAAGATACCATTGATTATCTACACTGGTAGAATCGCTTTTGATGTCGCAAAAATTGAAGTTGGTTGTTCGATTTTTCATTGTGAAGAATTGAGTTTTTGCTGGTCCAGACTGACCACATCATGCAAGCAATTTCTGGGAATGATTCAGCTCTAGTAGAATCATCTTTAAAAGGATTCAGCTGCAACCAATATCTTACCCACTCAATAAAGGTGTTAGAGCTGTAGTTGCAGGATTTCCTACAACACACCCCCTATAATATTTTGTAGATCTAAATCTTATTAATCACCTAAATTTCAAATATAAATACTAGAAATATAAATTGACACAAGGATTTTTTACATGGTTCGATCAATGTGATCTACATCCATGGTTCTTCACTATAATTGTTGAGGTTATATTAGTATTTCATTTACAGTCTCCGTTAATGGATATTTGGTAGAGCTCTAGATCAAGTTTTTGGGGAAGAAGATGATAAAGAAAATAAAGTCTTTCTCTCTCTAAAAATATCTCTCTGAAATCATATCTCTCTCTCTTTTACCAAAATTATCCTCTCTCCTAAAATGTGATCCTTTCTAAAGTGTATCCTCCTCTTTCTCTCTCCTGCCTTTCTCTTTATATAGGATATTACATAGTGGATGACATCTCATATTCTCGCAAGCTCTTGTCACCTTCTCGCGGATTCTTCATACCTTTCTCGTATTTCTGCTGGTGTCGTCTGTTACGTCATTTTTAATGTTAGTCTGCGACGGTTTCGCAATGTTGCTAATGACAATATCGCAAGTATGTTGTTGTTGCGATATTATGATCCTACAAGAGCAATGCTCGGTTGAACCCCACAAGTTTTGTTATCTCAAGCTTGTTTTCAATGTTATATGATCAAAACTATTTCTTGATTTCTAGTATATTAAGTCAAGTCTCGGACTAGGTTAGAATTTGGTAGTTGAATATCAAACATCACCCTCGAAGACTGATGATCGACGAAGACATTTGAAGAACTTGTGTATCAGGTGTGTGAAGACTGAACCATTATATTTACTTAATATCTTACCATTCTATCTATTGAGACTATGTCGTATGACTTCTAATAGATTTACAAAGAAAAAATTTCGAGTCAAGCTTGTCTAGTTAAAAATCTCGAAATATGATTCTAGCATAAATTTTCAAAGATCCTTAACAACTTTAGTTTGTAACAATTTATTGTTTGAAAATTAATTTGTGGATCAATTGAAAACAAGGTTTGAAAAACACCCGATTTGTTTGAAAAAACGACCGTTAAAACTGTCATACCCATATACCGTGGTCGTGAAGGTCTCCGAACCCCGTGCCTATATAACGCCGATAAATAGGAAATAACGACAATTTTTTAGGACCGTTTTTCCGTTTTCACACACGTTATAACTGTTTTTCTAAAATTGAATTTTACGTTTTTCCTTCTAAATAACATTTTAACGCGAGTTTTTTAGACCATTTTTCCCGTTTTCACGCCAGTTATAACCGTTTTTTTTTTTTTACAATTCTTTATTTTTTAAATTAAAGAATAAAAACTTTGAAAATAAAAGAATAAAATAACAATATATAAAAAACGTTGTAACAACGTTAGTAGACCCGTTATAACTGTTTTCACGCACGTTATAACCGTTAGATAGGAATTTCAGATCATAATTTTTTTTCTTCTATTTATCCGTTATAACACCCGTTATTTAAAAAAAACGTATAAAAATGCGTTTTTTTCCTAAATAACATGTTTTTTGCCCGAAACATGTTCACACCAGTCAAAACGCGTTATAACGGTCTCACCCAGTGGACGTGATCGGTGATCCGAGCTGTGACTACTAATTTTTTCATAGTCTACGTAATTTATACATCTCGGAGGATCGGATACTATGTAGTATTGATACCTCTGTTGAACTGATAATGCTAAGTTATAAAAGATACTTAAGATCACAATAATTACGAAGAACACAAATGTAATGTAAATGCTACTAAGTTATCAAGAGACACAAGAGATTACGTGGTTCGACTTTTGTCTACGTCCACGGGGTAATGAGTGATTGTTTGTATTATGTTGTAGTGGTTACAAAGATCTTAAATGCTTCCCAAAGTAATAGAGAGAACTCAAGTTGAAGTAAATACCTAAGTTCTAAACATTAAAGAGGTATAAGCTTAAGACTAGATCTTCTTCTCCTAGATATTGAATGCCTCTATTTTGTTGGTGAAGCTTGGTATTTATAGTCCCTTTGACTCCAGATATATCTTTGATGTCTTTGGGTCCATCGTCCCCTGATATACCTTCCGTACAAATGGTACCTTCGTTCACGCTTGCTCTCTCCAGTCGAACTCTACCACCTCAGCTAACCCACGTTCCTTCGGGAACTACCCAGCCTCAGTACAGATTGTACCTTCATTCACCACTAGTCTCCGCCATTCAGACTCTGCCCCCTCATCTCTCTCCACGTGCTTTGGTTTGGCGTGTAGATAAGAAATGTATGCATTAAATGCTGATTGGATATGTCATCTACTTCTGTCCCTTCGCCAGCTGCCGCTCTCTAGACTAGGTTCTACTTTTTCATCTTAGACATCGAGGTATCCCTCCTTGAGATGGGATAAAGTAGATCTGCGAAGGTATCCTCTGTTACACAGATTCCTCTGTATAACGAGGGCTACACAGTTATCCTACATGCGACCACTAAAACCGTGACATGTGCTCCACAGAATATTGGTATTCACAGTTTGCCCCTTTTCTTTCATATTCTACCGTTTGGTAGGATTGGAAGAAAAACTTTCATAACGCTGCCATTTTTTGCACGTACCGGTTGGGTGGTCCCCATGCGTCATTTCATGCAATAACTTCCCCTTGAATTTCGAGACATCCAATTTTTTGGATTCTCTAGACGCATATAAGAAGAGAATAAAAGTAGGAATTTTATTAACTTTCCCCTCTCTTCATGAACTGTCGCTCTCCATCCCTTTCTCAGAGATTTTCTTTTTCTTCCACTTTAAACTGTTGTTCTTCCATCGACTCCCAAAATCTCTTGCTCTTCAGTGTTCGAACATCATATACATGTTAGTGATCTTTCACTTCTTATTTGGTCTTTTGAACCTTTACCTTGGATTCTCCTTGCTCCGATTTTGGTTGCTCGTTCTTGAATGCCATCGATACTTTTAAATTCTTGCATGTATTGAGTGTATCCTTTATCGTATTCTTCATGTTGTTTGAGAAAATGGGTACTATTCCATTTATATCTTGTCATGATTTTCACCATAACTTCTCGGGTTTATGAACTCGATTATGATGTCTAATCGTGCCCCATTTTGCTCCATGGAGGGATTTGATTGTTTCCTTTGGTTGGTTTAGTTAAACCCATGCCCAAAGTACTATAGTTTTTACCCCAATTGCGTTTTTGATTCGAATGCAATTTGTCCGCCATTGTTGAAGGACTGTGTTTTCTGTTGGTGTTAGGGATTATGAGACTCCCGAAGAAGCCTGTGCGTAGAAACCCGAAGCCTAGACCGTCTACTGAATCACCTCCGCGTATGGATCATCCTGATGCTACGCCTTCTCCTCCTCCTGAGGAAACTGAGATGCCTGCGGGGACTGAGATGACTGTGGGACCCGAGGTTGCCGTGGAACCTGAGTTTGAAGAGGTTGCTGTTGAGGATCTTCCTCCTCCTCCATTTCATTATGAGCTCCAAAGGCTGCAGTGCGTGGCAAGGATAGCTACGCCCATTTGTCTTTGGCTGAGATTTTCGAGTCTTTCCGCCTGCATAAGTTTGACATCTCCTTTGTCGATGGCCCTGATGTTCTCACTGAGTCTCTGATCCGGAGCTTCACTTATGATGAGAATAACTCGCTGATCAGTGTTGGACAGTTGGCCGCAGGTATGTTCCTGCCATTGTATAGTAGAAAGGATCCCTTCTACTATGATGTTCTGTCCACTAGGGATGATCCGGTGAACAAAACTCAGGTTCGAGGGGTCATGCAATATACTGGTAACTATTGGCGTGCCCTTCGTGAATGTTGATACCGTAGCAAGGGTAAGACTACTCTGAAGTCTTATGACCCCTTTGATGCTAGGAGGTCTAAGCAGGAGGATTATACCCCTGCCAACTTCAATGCTACTTATGCTGATGCCATGCAGAAAAGCAATCTTCTTCCTTGGAGTGTTGGTCAGCGTCGTATTAATGTTACTTCCAAGCATATTAGTGAAGGCAATAGCCTTCGTTTGCTGGAGGAGATTGACAAGACTGGGTTGACTGTCATCCCCTACTCTGCTAAGATTTTCTTGCCGAAGCCTGATCGCATTCGACTGGATCATGATGATCGTTGAGCGCGTACTCCTCTTCGTGTTGTGGGTCCTTGGGCTCGCGGATTCACTACCGCAGATCCCAATGTCCCTCGTACATCTTCGTCTCTGCCTGCTAAGTATGATGAATATCAACCTTGGGTCTTCAAACCTGTTCTTTCTCATGAGGTGAGCTTCGTCTGTTGCGGATGTTTTTTATTTTCTATCTTTGACTTACGGCCTTTGCTAAGTATTTTTGGTACTTCCTTTGTAGCCTGCCCGTACTTCTTCTGTTGGGACTGCTTCGGGATCTGCTGGTAACTCCGTAGCTACCAGGACAAGGAAAATGAGGGCTTCGATTGAGGTGACTAATCCAACACCTGCGGAGGTAAGGATTATAATCTTACCTTAGTGTTCATAGATTCCTTAGTACTTTGCCCCTAATCCTTAGCTTGCGCATGTGTTCTTCTACAGTCTTCCAAGAAGAAAGGCAAGTTGAAAGCTGTGATTGATGTTGAAGAATACGATGAGGATCCTAAGGCTGTTGGGGATGAGTTGGATGACGAAGATATGGATGATGTCGAGGATACTGCTCTTAGTCCCCACTTAGATGACATTGACGAAGATTTCTCCAAGGATAGTCCTAGTCCTATCCATGCTGGTTCTATGGAAGGCGATAACCTTCATGGTGATGACGGATCTCCATTGATGAGCCAAGTTAGTACCCAAGTTGCAACTCCTGCTCCGCTGCCGAAGGTACCTACATTTTCTGCTCCTAGTGATTTGCATCCTGTTGCTTTGGATACTACTAGCGCCGTGGTGATATCTTCCAAGAGTCTTCCATCTTCCCCTGCCACTTCGCTCCATTCGAGTGGTTCGTTTGCGAGGGGTGTAGCTCTGGTTGTGAGGGTTAGAACCAAATTTCATCTCCATTCGAGTGGTTCGTTTCCATCTTCTTGCTCATGTCAACGAATCTTTAAGTAGTTCGTCGAACAAAATTAACTCTCTTTCAATAAATGAACTTCGAACCAAATTTCATCTCTTAGAAATTGAGCATAGATCTAGTTTAGGTTTAGCCAACCGATTTAAACGTTTATATCTTAGCTCCCACGAGAATAATAATATTCTAAGGAACAAAATTAATAGCCTTATAGATGACAAGGATCGCATTGCTAATCAAGGTGCACAGGCATTAGAGAAATTCCAAAAAACTCTTCTTGAAGTCCAAATTGAACGAGATGAATCTCTTCGCCAAAACGTCGTGCTTAATGAGCAAGAAAATCAAATTCGTTCACTTCTTGTCATAAATAGTGATGATGAATTCGCTTGGGCCGCAAAAGTTTTAGATAATGCCAGAAATAACTTAGGTGTTAACGTCAGTCTTCATGCTGAGCATACTGCCTTGGTTAAAGATATGATTTATGACAGAGAAGGTTGTTAAATGTTCTTCTTTACTTTACCACTTCTTTTTTGTGAAACTGCTATTAAGTTACTGACTAATTATCATTCGTTCGCAGAAGCTGAGAAGAGATATCAAACAAGGATTGAAGAACTTGAATTTGAAAAAAGAACAACTTGCAAAGGACCTCTCTCTTCGCAACAACAAGTATTCCAGGTTGAAGAAGCAATTACAAACTACAGTAGCGAATTTCAATAATGACGCTGTTCGTTTTCGCAATCAAACTATTGAGACAGTTTGTAATGACCATCGCATTCCTCTTTCTTCATATCCTTATCTTCTTGATGAAGTTACTGAAAATATGCCTTCCTCAGATGTCTCTGATAGTGATGCAAGCGAAGAAGAGGAATCTGATAAAGAATCTGATGAAAAAGAAGAATAAACTGAGAGATAGCTCCATTTTCTTTTTTCTATTCTTGTGATACTTGTACATTTATCCTTCTAGCCTTCCATTTTTGTAATCTCTTCTCAGATCTATCATATGGAAATAAATAACAAGTTTTTGCTCTAATCATTCCCATATTTGCCTATGTTATTTATTTTCACATGAGAGATTAAATCGATAACCTTTAAGTAATAATACTTCTTAGTTTATAATCATTGTTGCTAATTCTTCACAAATAAATGAAGAAATATAGCCATTTTCACAAGTTCATTTGGTTACTCAATTTCTTGGGTGATCTTATCTTCATTTATGTTGAAATTCATCATTGCGACAAGATCGCAGGACGTCTTTACATTTTCATGTAATGACCCATTGATCTTGCCTTATCATTGTTTTTGTGTGGTCTTATTTTGCCTTCCTAGTTAAAGGTCTTATTTTGCCACCCCTCATTTTTATATCAATATGACAGGCCTAAATATTCTTGCGAACATAAAGCCCCATGACATTGCCGTCTTCCGACAAAATCGCAGGACGTCCTTACACTTTCATGTAACGACCCATTGATCTTGTCTTATCATTTCTTTAATATTTTTGCCTCTGCAGGATATTTCTCTTGCGACAATATGACAGGCCTAAATGTTCTTGCGAACGTAAATCCCCATGACATTGCCGTCTTGCGACGAAATCGCAGGACGTCTTTACACTTTCATGTAAAGACCCATTGATCTCGTCTTACCCTCGCGTTAGTATTATTTCCTCTTCAGGATCATCGCACAAATATGACAAGCCTAAATTTTCTTGCGAAAATAGAGCCTCATGACATTTGCGTCTTAAGACACTTATCAGCTCCCTAATGGAGGGTGCCGCCCTTATCATCTCCCTGGTTGCCCCTTCAAGGAGGCGTACATCGGCCATACAAGACTAGATCCTCCCATCCGGTCTTAACAACAACCAGTTGTTTTCGCAGCCTCTTATCCCTTATACCTATAGGGTTTATGGTTACGAGACTGCACCCTAAGTGGAGTTTTCTTCGGGCCGAGTGCAGCATGTGCCAAGACTTGCCAAGAATGGCCGAGACACTTCAAATGCCCCGTGCACTCTTGGCTCAACCGTGTACCTCGACGCCTTGGTCATACACTAACTCCTTGGAAGAGACCCTCGGTCGTCCAACCGGTATAACCTTATATATATAGTTGGAAATCCAAGGTATCTCCCTGATGGGCTTTATTGACCCCAAATTTTCATGACTCGGTTCCGGGGCGGTGTAACCTTTTCCCCGAGCCATGTCAAGAGATACCCCTTATATGATGCACTTTAGGTCTTACATTTGCCTCTTGCGAAATATCATTCGCGAACTAGGGTGTACGCCATAAAGGTTCGTCCCATTCACTCATTCTTTCATTTCTGTCAATTCTTGTAATCATTCATTGATTTTTGATTATTTCTTCTCATCTTCTTTGTGAAATCTTCATATAATCTTGCTTCATTTGTCATGTGATCTCATTTGTAATTATTTAACTAAACTTTCGTTATATTCATGAATCGCGAGACTTTCGCGTACTCCTTCTTCGATCATCACATTTTTTTACACAATTCTAAAATCAATTATTTATTTCTTATACTTCTTACTCCTGCTGTTCTCTGTTTCCTCATTCAAATTTCCATATATTTCCTTCCCTTTTGCGAGACCATCGCAATTTCTCATTGTCTTCAAGCACTGATTTCGCAATATATCTTCATTTCTCACTTCTATTGTGTCCACCATCAGTCTTTCTCTTCTTTGGTCTTATTTGACATTCCTCTTCCAGTTCTTCTTTTGAGCAGCCCTTTCATCGCAAGACTCCACATCGACTTCATAGCACTTTTTCCCCTTAGCCCAATCTCCTTTTATAACTCCAACACCACTGGGATGAGGAAATTTGATGCACTGGTGGTAAGTTGATGCTACACCCAAGATCTCATGTAACCAGGGTCGCCCAATTAATGCATTATAGGGGGATTCCACATCGACTATGCAAAACAAGATTTCGAGTTGATAATCCTTTCAAAGGGTATTCGCATACGAATTTCTCCTTTAGGTTTATTGGCGGTACCATTAAAACCATAAATCTTATAGGTTGAAGGTATCAAGTCTTCATCTTTCCCACCCATAGTCTTGTAAGTGTGGTAAAAAGGATGTTTACTGAGCTTCCAAAGATATCAATTAAGATTCTATTTATAGCCCATGAATTTTCTGCCCCATCATCTTCATCATCAATGATTTTGGGTTAATTTCCAATCTTACCACTAATGGACTGTCGTGCATCTCGCCACCCTCGTGTACCTCTTCTGCGGTAAAAGAAATAATCTGCGTTTGCCATTCTTTTAGTGGCGATGTCTTCGCGATGTTCATTATTTCTCTATTGTCGACCTCTCTTGCGAAAACCCTACCGAGAACGCTATCATGGAAATCTTCAATTGTACTTTGTATTTAATGTACGATTGAGTTGCGAGAACAAGTTTTTGGCCTTCGCTCCAATTTCCACTACAAATGTTTCTTTCCCTTTTATTGTATTTACTCATGTGAGTTTCTCGGAGGTGTTGGTAATGGTTGAGTCTTCTCTTCACATTTTAAGAATTGATTTAGTTTCCCTTGGTCTATCATTCTAAGGATGATTCTTTTGATATTCCTGCAATCATTCGTTTGGTGTCCATGAAAATGGTGGTAGGAACATAATTCATGGATTATCACACTGGAGGTGGTTCATTCCCCATGTTCCATGGTGCGGGTATGTTTTCCATCAGGATTATAGCTTCCCATATCTTCTCCACGCTAGCGTTTAGTGGTGGCATCTTGATTTCTTCCCATACGACTCTATGACTTCGCTGCCCTCTATGATAATTCTGCCTCTGGCCTCCATAAGTCTCTTGCGGATTATGTCTCTGACCTCCATAGGTTTCTTGCGGCTGATCAAGTCTTTGAATTTTACTATTTCCGTCACGGTTGTAGAAATTTCTTTCTCTTTCAAATTCTTCCTGATCGTGACCTCCCATGGCTACCAACTTTTGCTGACCATCATTTGGTATCCTCATTCCTTGTTGACCTTGCGAGGTACTCGCCACAGTGTTTATCAATTTAGGTAACAAACTTGCATTCACAGCTCCTGAACTTGTATTCGCGACAGGGTATGATTCCATCTCATTTTGCTTTTCTTCTAGAGCAATATACTCCTCCTGAAGCTCTCGCAACTCAGTCATTGTGATTGTATTCTTGACCCTAAAAATTTGAATATACAACAGATTTGTCGCGAACATAGCATTAATGAATGATAAGATGAGATATCTCTCCTCCACTAATGAGTGCCAAATAGTGCATATTTATACACCTTTTTATTGGCATTTTACTCATCTTTTGCGCTTAGAAATCAAATATTATCCCAGATTCTGTGTTTTCTTTGTTTTCAAGAATAAATATTTGTATTAATTAATTTTGTGTTTTTAGGTAATAAATAAAGTTCGGAGAAACTGAGGAGCCAAAAGAGCGAAGAATTGGAGTCGAGCATCCATGGAGCAGAAAGCCAAAGCCGCGCACGAAACAGATTGCAACCCAACAAGTAGCAACTCATCTCAAGACATGGGCTTGAGTTAGACCCGACCCGCGACCCGGATCCGAGCCCTTCCACTCCAAGCCGTCGAGATTTCTATCTTCTACATCCAACGGTCGTTGCCTCCACTCGCATCGAAGTTCGCTGCTCCCGTGCAACACCAGATCACTCTAAGTCTCCCTCAGCCGTTCAGATCGTCCCCAACCAAATCCAACGCTCGCTCCTACGTTCTCATCAAACCTTCTTGGCTCGCCTCACAACGAAGTTCCCTACACCCCTATACCCTATCGAGAAAACTCATTTCTTCTTCCATCTTCTCTTTCTTCTCTTCTCTCTTTCCCACGACTCTGCAAAACCCATCCTTCTTCCTCTCCTCCCATACCGACTGCAGAGTTTCATCATCACCACCATCTCCTTCTCCCACCATCACCACCAACCTTCCCTGCAACAGCCGCACCATCTCTCTAGGTCTAGGTTTTCTCTCTCTTAGCTTCTCCAACCCTAGAAGCTAACTTAGAGAAAACTAGAACTAGGGTTCTCTACCAACAACCCCAGCATGGAGCTCTGAAGATGATTTGACAAGAGAATAGCGCGAATCAGAGAGTATGGGTACACTATTTTTCAATTAATTTCTGTTTTAAAGTAAATTAGGGTTTGGTATTTTGAGTGGGTTGCATGTATAAATAGAGGTGAATTGTGTTGATAGAGGGGTATGCCTGGGCTAGCCAGAGCACCACTGTAGAGTTATTTTTGTGTTAATTGTTGTTTTATGATGTTCTAATTTAGTTGCTAGGGTTTCAATGAAACCTAATTTCTGATTGTGATGATTAATCGTGTTAAGTTGTTCTTGCAAGCTTAAATTATAAACATGTCTTCAAATTTAGCATCCAAAGCTTTTCTCTCACAATGGATGCCTTGTATCCATTGTAGTTAGGTCACAACTTGTTTTGAGATTGCTACGACTCATTCCTTAGGCACAATTACTAATTCCTTTGATTAGTTGTGCTTAATTAGACAACTAATACTCTAGGTTAGTACTTTAGCTGTCATTTGAAGCTTTATATGGAGAAACCCCTTAGATAGGTGGTGGAATTGACACCCTGCCCTTATAAGTGATAGGTGTGATAAACACCTAATTTTATATCTAGTATTTATGCTTTCTTTGCGAGTTTTCATGTAAATTATGTATCTTATGTGTGAATTTGAGTTTGCTAGGTACTTTGGAATCGTTTGGAGCAAAAGGAGAAGAAACGGGGGCAAAAGTGATGCGAATTATCGCAAAAGCACGACAACTTTAGTGATGACTCTCATTGAAGAGAAGAAGTGAATATGAGTAAAAGATGGTCATTGTTGGGGCAATGGAGTCCTTTGGAGCGGAAAAGGCGAAAAGATCAATTCACATGCGAGCTATACTTGGAGCGGCTAGGATGCGCGACAAAGGAGATGAATAATGAACTCGTCGATTTCTGACGGCCAATTGAGCAAAGAAGCAAATTAGGGTTTGGGTTATATCGAAACCGACAGCCAAATAATAAATGGGCGGCCCTTGTCTATTTACTGGGTGCTTGTGTTCAGTTTACCTCTTACAAGGCCCTAAATCTGAGAGTCCTTCAATCATTGTCCCATCTTAAATTCATAAAATTCATTAAAGTAAGAACTTGTGTGGCTGCTGTAAGAGTTCCATGGAGAAATTCAGGGTTTGATTGAAGAGAATAAACTGCCAGATAAGAATCAGAGATGCTGTTGTTGAACTAATGAAAGGCCGTGAAGGAAATAAGGAAACGAAGCCATTACAGGGTTAGTGTTGATCATGAACTCGATTTAGGGTTTGCAATTGATTTGCGAGAGATGGGTCGTGAGTTAAAGCTAAAAAGGATGAAGATCTGATGCCATTGGAAGAATGGGTTTCTGCTAAATGGGTGAGGGATGTTGGTGCTGTCTATGAGATGGGTTTGGTTCAAATATGGAATTGTGGGAGGTGTTTGCTCAAGATGTTGGTGGTCTTTGCTTGTACATGGGAGTTGGTTTGAGGACTTGAACTGTGATGGTATTGCAGTTGGCTAAGCAAGAGCCGAGAAGGCTGCGGGATGGTGGTCATGCTAAGTGCACGAAATGGAATTAAAGCTGTTGTTGGTCTTGTTTTTGATTGTAGAATGGAGTTTGAGCCTGGTGACATGAATTTGGGGTTTTTGTGCGGCGAGTATGTAGTTGAGAAGCGATGCGAGTTTGGATCTTTGTGGTTACGTGTGTGTTTTGCGATTGCTAAATGCATGAACTGAGGTGTTAAGGATGGTTTGAGGGAGTAGCGGAGTCGGTTGAATGAGTTGGAGTTGCTGCCATGTGCGATCTGAGGGGAATGGTTGGTCTTTGTGATGCTCATTGATGCAACTACACGATATTGCGGTCGAGATGAAGCGAAGAATGAAATATCACGGATGCGGTGGCTAACTATGGTGGATTGTGAAGTATGTTGAAGGCTCAAATGGTCATAATACAAGCATTGCGAGAGTACTTGTTGGTTCGAAATTACAGCCGGGAGTTATGCGGTTGAGCAGAAAGAGTTGATCTTGTATGAAGACAGTGAAGGTATGCGAGTTATGAGAAGAAGAACTAGTAGCGATGGTTTAGCATGGTGCTGTGTTGGTGCCAAGTAGCGAGTGAGCAAATGGAGGCGATTGTGTATTGAAGTGCGATTATGGCTTGGGAGAGTATGATGAAGTGAGTGAATGTTGAGAGGATCGGCGCAAGAGAAGTCAGTAGTTGATGTCACAGGGAATGAGCTGCCACTGCTTCATGAGTAAATTGGCGGCGATGGACGGTTGCGATTGAACCGGTGAAGCTTGTGAAGTGTGCAAGCGGTGCTAGTTCATTGCAGCCGCATATGTAAGCGGTGAGCACGGAATTCAATGGTTCTTTTGCCATTGTGGAGGTTTAATGGGTCTGTGTGGTGATTATGATGGACTGAGGCTGCTAATGGTCTTTGGTGATTGAACCGGATGAACCTGGTGGTATTGCTATGTGTTGAAGGACCGAAATGGTAATCACGGTGAAGGGAGTAATTCTTGGTGATTGGCTAGGGTTTTAACGGATGGCTATGAAGCATATGGGAAGTAGCGTTAAATAGCCATCTTGGCTGTAAGCAAGTGAATGGGTTGGTTGGTGGTAGTGGCAACAAATGGAGTTGCAAGACACGGTCCTCATGGATGGGAATTAAGTGCGGGGAAGCTACGGCCGGAGGAATCCACGTCCATGAGGATGGATACAAGTCTTTGGCGCATCACGAAATTATGGCCGTGCAAATGGCTTGGCTTGGTGTGACCCGAGTCAACTCGGTTTGACCGGTTGGATGGTGACCAAGGCGGACTTAGCGGTCACCGGTGCACCTGATTTTCCGATTTTTTTTTTTTTTTGGCACATTTTTCACATGGGTTTCTCACACTTGGTTCATGGGCTTGGTGGACTTTTTGGTGATGGACTTTGAAGACCTAATATGGAAAGTTGGAAGGCTATAAAAAGAAAAAGTTTCCATTCTTTTAAGGGGGAGAAAAGACATCAATCACGTATTTTTCTCTTTGAGTTTTGGAGGAGAGCGATTCTACTAGGGTTTGCTTCCATTTTATTTTACATGTTCTTCATCTTATTTTTGATAATAATTATGTTGAATCAAAATACTATGAGTAACTAAATACCTATTATTGGTTATGGGATAATAAGTGGATTTCACAAATAAGTTTTGAATCAATGAATTAGTTTTGTATCAAGTTTATTGTTTATGATTCATTGTTAATATTGATATATGATTTGATTGTTTATTTGGTTGAGTCCTAATCAATCCGATTTGCATTCATATCTAGAGCTATATTAGGGTTTTCAATACTGGCGTTGTTTATCCACTGATTTTAAGTAGCATAAATGTGGGTAGTGCTTGTAGTGATATATCCTACTAGTCACATATGAATCATAACTTGGGTTAAATCGATTTAGTGCTTTTACACATTTTGATTACCTTGATTAGTCTTATTCGAGAGAACATATTGCTTTTAGGGAGTTAAACTTAATTGTGCTTTTACACTTTAGGTTGCTTTCTAGGAAGAATTCACATATGCATCTTTTAATGTGGTTGTGATGAAATCGGGGAATTAGCGGGATATTCTTGCGATCAAGGTATCCTAGGACTTTTAGTAAATGAGAGATTAATTTATCAATTCTAGTCATTGTTGAGAATACATATTTGTGAATGAAACTATCCCGTGACCAATATCTTTTCCTTCTTGATTATCTTTATTATTACTTTGCTTTAAAATTAGTTTATTTATTTTGAAAAATCAAAACATCCCCCCTTGGTTACTAAGAAACTGAAAATTTGCATAGCAACATAAGCCTCTATGTGGATACGAACTCTTTCTTATTGCATACTACTTTATTTTAGTGAAGCAAGAAAGTGAAATTATATTTGACCGGGTGACAACCGACCAAATTTTAGCGCCATTACGCCGGGAGGCATACGGCTTGTTATTAAGTTTTTAGTTTCTTTTTACAATTTCTCGCTTTTATACTTGCTTTTTGTTTGTTGTCTTGATTCTCACTTGTGTGCGAGAATTGTTTTTCGGAGTACTAATCCACTGGCTTCCAAAGATTGGAATTACCAAAGGTGCGGGGATAGCTACTCGTAGAGGCACAATACTCCAACCAAGGCAAGACACAACGGAAGAACAAGTCTCGGAAGTAGAACACGAAGCTCTTCATCGAGAAGAGGAAGAAGAGTTACAACTAGAAGAAGAACAAGGGGTTCCATTCGTAGGAGAACCACTAATTGAAGAGGAAGAAGCAATGGGTGACAATGCAAACCGTACACTCAAGGATTTGGCTTCTCATAGGCTTGATGCACAACAATGGTGTATCCAAACAAACTCAACTTTCGAGATCAAGCCGGGGCTGCTTAGGGAGTTGCCAAAGTTTCATGGTATGGCGAATGAGGACCCAAACAAGCATCTCATGGAGTTCTATACCATTGTCAAGGCTATGCTTCCAACGGAGACTGGCCGATGGTGCAATGATGAAAGTTTTCCATTTTCTATGATGGATAGCGCTAAGGATTGGTTGTATTGTTTGCCTGCTGGAAGTGTCACTACATGGAACGGGTTGAAGAAAATCTTTCTAGAGAGTATTTTCTGCGTCTAAGGCCACTCAAATTCGCAAAGAGATTTGTGGAATAAAGCAACATGTTGGAGAATCATTGTATGAATGTTGGGAGAGGTACAAGAGATTGGTGGCAAGCTGTCCACACCATCAAGTTAGTGATGCTATGATAATCCAGTACTTCTACGAAGGTCTTCAATCAAGTGATAGATATCTTCTAGATGCAACGGGTAGTGGTGCTCTAGTGAACAAGACGGTGGCTCAAGCTACTGATTTGATTGAAAGCATGGCTACAAACTCGCAACAATTCTACATAAGAGGTGAACCAATGGTAAGGCAGGTGCATGAAGTTAGTGATTCATCATCATCACACCGTGATCAAAGGATGGACAATATGGAGCAAATGATACAAAGGATGGCTGCGGTTATTCTACCTTCACATGGTGAAGAAATGGAGCAAGCTAGTGCGGTTTTTCCAAACCAACAAAGACGGTATGATCCCTACTCCAACACCTACAATCCGGGATGGAGAGATCATCCAAATTTCAGCTATGCCAACAAGCAAGGTGCGGTCCAACAACCAAATTTCAATCGTTCGAGTGGATTTCAACCACAACAACAACAATTCCAACAACAACAACAACAATTTCAACCGCAACAACAACAATTTCAGCAACCGTAACAATCGGTTCAAGGTTCTGATATCGATGCAAAGTTACATACAATGATGCAAGGTATTTCTACCATGTTCAAGGAGAGCCAACAAGAAACTAAGAGTGCTATCAAGGATTTGCGGACTCAAGTAGGCTCCATGGCGGTTGATATCAACAATTTGAAGGCACAAAATAGTGGGAGACTTCCTTCTCAACCTATCAACCCAAAAGAGGTGTTAATGCAATTACATTGAGAAGTGGTACACAACTTGTGCAACCCGGTTCTGATTTGGGTGAAGAGGAAGCTCCAAAGGAGCCGGTTTTGGAAGAAAAGAGGGATGAAATTCCCCAAACACCCAAGGTACCAATTCCTAACTCTAAAACTCCGGTTTCTACTTATGTTCCTCCTATACCTTTTCCTCGCAGATTTGCAAGTTCTAAGAAGGCGGAACTAGAAAAGGAGATTTTAGACGTTCTTAGGAAGATTCATGTGAATATACCACTCCTTGATGCTATCAAGCAAGTTCCCAAGTATGCAAAAGTGTTGAAGGACTTGTGTACCAATAAGCAAAGGCTCAAAGGTAATGAAGTGTTGAGTGTGGGGGAGAATGCTTCGGCAATCTTACAACACAAACTCCCACTGAAATGCAAAGACCCGGGTAGCTTTGACATTCCCGTCACAATTGGTAACACCACTTTTAATAAAGCAATGTTGGATTTAGGTGCATCCGTTAATGTTATGCCTGCATCTATGTATAATTCACTTAATCTAGGTCCTTTGAAAAAGGCTGGAATTGTGTTGCAATTAGCCGATCGTTCTAATGTCTACCCAATGGGTATTGTCGAGGATGTTCTTGTGCGGGTTAATCAACTTGTATTCCCGGTGACTTTTGTGTGTTAGAGATGGATGAAGGTTCACCGGACTCGTCTCTTCCATTGCTACTTGGGCGTCCCTTCATGAAAACGGCGAAAACCATTATTGATGTGGACAAGGAACGTTGACTATGGAGTTCGATGGAGAAATAATACGTTTCAACATTTTCGAGACGATGAGATATCCTAGTGATGTCCACTCTTGTTTCTCCGTTGATGTTTTGGATACATTGGCTCAACAAGTGTTTGAATTGAATCGTGATGATGCTTTGAAACTGTTTTAACTACAACCATGGATGACGGTGTTGAGTGTGGTAACGAAGTTAAGGAAGCCCTTGGTGATCTCAACTCACTACAAGGATGTCCGGAAACTCACAATATCTCTTTTATTTCTTTACCACGCAATGATGAACAACTTTTACCTTCTATTGTTAAATCTCCAAAGTTGGAATTGAAACCTCTTCCAAGTCACTTAAAGTACTTGTACTTGGGTGATAATGAAGAGTTACTTGATTGTTTCTAACGAGCTTAGTGAATTACGGGAGCAAAAACTTCTACGGGTGTTAAGGAAGCACAAGACGGCCATAGGATGGACAATCGCCGATATCAAGGGTATAAGCCTGTAGTTTGTATGCATAAGATTCGTTTGGAGGACGATGCAAAGCCTACAAGGGACGCGCAACGTCGTTTGAACCCTCCCATGATGGAAGTTGTGAAAAAGGAGATACTCAAGCTCTTGGAAGTGGGTGTTATCTACCCCATATCCGATAGCAAGTGGGTGAGCCGATACAAGTTGTACCAAAGAAATCGGGGTAACGGTGGTAGAGAATGATGAAAATGAACTTGTCCCAACTCGTGTGCAAACCGGTTGGAGGGTTTGTATTGATTATAGAAAGTTGAATGCCACAACTAGGAAGGATCATTTTCCTTTACCCTTTATTAATCAAATGCTTGAACGTTTAGCTGGACATGCTTATTATTGCTTCCTTGATGGTTATTCGAGGGTACAATCAGATTGTGATAGCAGGAGGACCAAGAGAAAACTACTTTCACTTGTCCTTTCGGCACTTTTGCTTATAGAAGGATGCCTTTTGGCTTGTGCAATGCTCCCACTACCTTTCAAAGGTGTATGGTAAGTATTTTCTCCGAGTATGTTGAAAACATCATTGAAGTGTTTATGGATGACTTTAGTGTCTTTGGTGATTCATTTGATCTATGTTTGAACAACTTGTCATTAATCCTTGAAAGATGTGTTGAAACAAATCTTGTGCTAAATTGGGAGAAGTGCCATTTCATGGTAACTCATGGCATAGTTTTAGGCCATATAATATCTTCTAAGGGCTTGGAAGTTGATAAATCTAAGATAGACCTTATTCGTGCTCTAACCCCTCCCACTACGGTGAGGGAGATACGTTCTTTTCTTGGTCATGATCGTAGATTTATCAAGGATTTTTCCAAGATAGCATCACCACTTTGCAATTTATTGCAAAAAGATGTGGTTTTAACTTCGATGAGAAGTGTATGGCGGCATTCAATCGTTTGAAAGAACTTTTGATTTCAGCCCCTATCATTAAACCACCGGATTGGAGCAAGCCGTTTGAGCTAATGTGTGATGCTAGTGACTACGCGGTTGGTGCGGTGCTTGGGCAACGTGAGGGAAGATACCTCATGCTATTTACTATGCTTCTAGAACGTTAAATGAAGCCCAACAAAACTACACAACCACTTGAAAAAGAGTTTTTAGCTATTGTATTTGCATTGGAGAAATTTCGCTCTTATCTAATTGGTACAAAAGTTGTTGTCTTTTCGACCATGCAGCTCTTGAGTACTTGCTAATGAAGAAAGAAGCGAAACCAAGGCTCATACGATGGATTCTACTCTTGCAAGAGTTTGATATTGAGATCAAGGACAAGAAAGGAATTGAGAACACCGTTGCGGATCACTTGAGTCGTCTTCTTTGTGGACAAGGAAGCTATCCCATTGCGTGAAAGTTTCCCGGATGAGCAACTATTCTCAATTGCCTTTGGAGAACCATGGTATGCAGACATTGTAAATTACTTAGTAACTAAACAAATCCCGAAGAACTTGTCTCGTGCTGAGAGGGACAAACTTAAGAGGTTAGGGAACCGATACATATGGGATGATCCATACTTATGGAAACATGGCAGCGACCAAGTAATAAGAAGGTGCGTTCCCGAATCCGAGTTTAATTCTATCTTGTCATTTTGTCACTCCTATGCTTGCGGAGGACATTTTGGAAGTAAAAGAACCGCTTACAAGGTACTTGAAAGCGGTTTCTATTAGCCAACCTTGTTTAAGGATGCATATACATTTTGTACAACTTGTGATAGGTGCCAAAGAACAGGAATCTAGGTGCCCGAAATCAAATGCCACAAACTTTTATTCAATTTATTGAAGTTTTTGATGTATGGGGTATAGATTTTATGGGTCCTTTTGTCAACTCGCATGGGAATTATTACATCTTACTTGCATTGATTATGTCTCTAAATGGGTGGAGGCTAAGGCCACCCCTACTAATGATTCCAAGGTTGTTTGATTTTGTGCAAACTAATATTTTTGCAAGGTTTGGAATTCCAAGAGCCATAATTAGCGATGGAGGTTCTCACTTCAACAACGAGGTTTTTACAAAGCTTGTTGAAGAAGTACAATGTGTCGCACAAGGTTGCAACACCTTATCATCCTCAAACAAATGGACAAGCCGAGGTGTCTAACAGGAGGTGAAATCCATACTTGAGAAGACGGTGAATCCAACAAGGAAAGATTGGAGCATGCGGCTAAATGATGCTTTGTGGGCATATAGAACCGCATACAAGACACCTATTGGGATGTCTCCCTTTAGGCTTGTGTATGGTAAACCTTGTCACTTACCCGTGGAGATTGAGCATAAGTCGTTTTGGGCAATTAAACAATGCAACATGGAGATGGATGGGGCTTTAAAGCAAAGGAAGTTGCAACTCCAAGAGCTAGAAGAGCTTCGCAATGATGCATTTGAAAGCTCTCGCATTTATAAGGAAAAACGAAGGCCTTTCATGATACTATGATTTCTAGAAAACAATTTTGTGTTGGGCGAAAAGTGCTTTTGTTTAATACTCGCTTGCATTTATTTAGGGTAAATTAAGGTCACGATGGATCGGACCTTTTATTGTTACTAATATGTTTTCTCATGGTGCAGTAGAAATTCGTAGCATTGCTACAGGCAAGGAACTTAAAGTTAACGGGCACCGTTTGAAACCATATTATGAGAATTTCACTTCCGAAGTGGTGGAAGGAGCTAATTTTGTGGATGCACTCCCTCTGGAGGAGTCATAGAAAGCAAGGAGATAGTCGGGCTGACGACTTTAAACCAAGCGCTAAGTGGGAGGCAACCCACCGGTTTTGTATCTTTACCTTTATTTTTTTATTTTTTTAAGCATTTTATCTTTATTTTCTTGTTTTTGCATATCATTTGCGGAATTTCCCACCTTGAACCTTCTTTGGATGATTCAATTTTACATTGAGGACAATGTAAAGTTTAAGTGTGGGGGAGCATTTATATGTTTGTATAGTTTGTTTTAGTTTATTTTATGCTTTTAGTTAAAAGAAAAAAACAAAACAAAAAATCAGAAAAATAGAAAACCAAGAAAAAAAAAAATTGTGCTTTTTGAACTCCGAAATCTAGAAACTTGTGCTTTTAGGATGACACCATTAGTGGATGGAACCATGTTGATTGCAGGAGTTGAGGAACCAATTAACTAAAAGGGACGAACATAGCTCATGAAATCGTAAATTATATGATAGTTGTTACCATATCTCGGAATATCACCATATCACATGCTATTTTTTTTTATTTTTCCATGTTTATCTATTGTTCTCTAAGTGCTTTGGTGGGTCACTAAAAAAATCGAGTTGTTATTGCTGCTAGGATGATTAGAATGGTTGAGTTGCTAGAAAAAGAAAAAAAAAAGAGACCGACCAATTAGACCAAAACGGAATAAAGAATGATACTTGGGAATAGCAATATGTGTGAAACGTAGTCCCTGTCTCCGTCGCCTAAACAAGCGTGGAATGCGGGGATCCAAGGCAACTATCATGTACTTGCGACAAGAAGCATGCGCTTGAATCCAAAATATTTAATCATGCCGTCTTTAAAAAAAAAAAAAAAAAAAAAAAAAAAAAAAGTGAAAAAGAAAAGAAAAAGAAAAGAAAGTATTTTATATTTGGTGAATAAAGTCACTCCTGGTTCCCTTGTATATGCCAGTGAGTTGATGTAGAAATAAGTTTGTTGACCACTGGGTTCCCTTGTATATGCCAAGTGTGTTGATACTAGAATTGACCAAGTAGCTCAATCCAATAGGGAATAGGTTCATCTTGGCAAAATGACCTTGAGACGAATATGGGAAACATCGAACACTTGTGAACATTCGCCAACATCTACATCTATATCCATCTTCTTAATCTTTTCATTGTGATTGTGGTTAGTTAGTTTCCGTATTGTGGTTTGTTCAACTATCTCATTAAAGCTTTATTTACTTAAATATAAACCGAATTTGTGCAAGGTACCTCCTCCACGTAGTCAATTTTGGATTCGTTCATTGATTTGTCACAAATAGACGGGTTGGAAATATAGGTTTTGTAGGTATATCTCTAGTAAACCTTCACGAGACTATAACTCGTCCACTAGGGACACCTAGGGGTTTAAAGGCTTGTTATTTATGCTAAAATTAACCGTAGCCTCGACGTCACGAAGTTGTTGTATTTTTATTTTTATTTTGTTTGATTTGCTCGAGGACTAGCAAAGTCTAAGTGTGGGGGGAATTTGATAGGTGTGATAAACACCTAATTTTATATCTAGTATTTATGCTTTCTTTGCGAGTTTTCATGTAAATTATGTATCTTTTGTGTGAATTTGAGTTTGCTAGGTACTTTGGAATCGTTTGGAGCAAAAGGAGAAGAAACAGGGCACAAGTGATGCGAATTCTGTCTGAAAAGCACGACAACTTTAGTGATGACTCTCATTGAAGAGAAGAAGTGAATATGAGTAAAAGATGGCTGTTGTTGGGGCAATGGAGTCCTTTGGAGCGGAAAAGGCGAAAAGATCAATTCACATGCGAGCTATACTTGGAGCGGCTAGGATGCGCAGCAAAGGAGATGAATAATGAACTGTCAGTTTCCTGAAATTGACAGTTGAGCAAAGAAGCAAATTAGGCTGTCGGTTATCTGAAACCGACATGCCAAATAATAAATGGGCGGCCCTTGTCTATTTACTGGGTGCTTGTGTTCGCCTTTACCTCTTACAAGGCCCTAAATCTCGAGAGTCCTTCAATCATTGTCCCATCTTAAATTCATAAAATTCATTAAAGTAAGAACTTGTGTGGCTGTCTGAAGAGTTCCATGGAGAAATTCAGGGTTTGATTGAAGAGAATAAACTGCCAGATAAGAATCAGAGATGCTGTTGTTGAACTAATGAAAGGCCGTGAAGGAAATAAGGAAACGAAGCCATTACAGGGTTAGTGTTGATCATGAACTCGATTTAGGGTTTGTAATTGATTTGCAGAGATGGGTCTGTGAGTTAAAGCTAAAAAGGATGAAGATCTGATGCCATTGGAAGAATGGGTTTTTACTCGCTAAATGGGTGAGGGATGTTGGTGCTTGTCTATGAGATGGGTTTGGTTCAAATATGGAATTGTGGGAGGTGTTTGCTCAAGATGTTGGTGGTCTTTCTTTGTACATGGGAGTTGGTTTGAGGACTTGAACTGTGATGGTATTGCGTTGGCTAAGCAAGAGCCGAGAAGGCTGCAGGATGGTGGTCATGCTAAGGGCCTGAAATGGAATTAAGGCTGTTGTTGTCTCTGCTTTTGATTGTAGAATGGAGTTTGAGCCGGTGACATGAATTTGGGGTCATGCAATGCGAGTATGTAGCCGAGAACCGACGCAGTTTGGATGTTTGTGGTTCTGTGTGTTTTGCAGTTGCTAAATGCATGAACTGAGGTGTTAAGGATGGTTTGAGGAAGTAGCAGGTCAGCTGAATGAGTTGGAGTTGCTGCCATGTGCGATACAGGGAATGGTTGGTGCTGTGATGCTCGTTGATGCAACTACACAGTATTGCAGTCGAGATGAAGCGAAGAATGAAATATCACAGATGCAGTGGCTAACTATGGTGGATTGTGAAGTATGTTGGAGGCTCAAATGGTCATAATACAAGCATTGCAGGGTACTGTTGGTTCAGAAATCACAGGAACTGGGAGTTATGCAGTTGAGCACCGAGAAGAGTTGATGTTGTATGAAGACAATCAAGGTATGCGAGTTATGAGAAGAAGAACTAGTAGCGAGATGGTTTAGCATGGTGCTCGTGTTGGTGCCAAGTAGCAATTTTGAGCAAATGGAGGCGATTGTGTATTGAAGTGCGGTTATGGCTTGGGAGAGTATGATGAAGTGAGTTGAATGTTGAGAGGACTAGCGCAAGAGAAGTCAGTAGTTGATGTCACGAGGAATGAGCCGCCACCGCTTCATGAGTAAATTAGTGGCGATGGCCGGTTGCAGTTGAACTGGTGAAGCTGTGAAGTGTGCAACTGGTGCTAGTTCATTGCAGCCGCATATGCAAGCAGGTGAGCCTGGAATTCAATGGTTACTGCCATTGTGGAGGTTTAATGGGTCTGTGGTGATTATGATGGATTGAGCTGCTAATGGTCTCTGGTGATTGAACCGGATGAACTGGTGGTATTGCTATGTGTTGAAGGACTGAAATGGTAATCACAGTGAAGGGAGTAATTGCTGGTGATTGGCTAGGGGTTTAACAGATGGCTATGAAGCATATGGGAAGTAGCAGTAAATAGCCATCTTGGCTGTAAGCAAGTGAATGGGTTGGTTGGTGGTAGTGGCAACAAATGGAGTTGCAAGACACAATCCTCATGGCTGGGAATTAAGTGCAGGGGAAGCTACAACTGGAGGAATCCACGTCCATGAGGGATGGATAAAAGTCTTTGACGCATCACGACTTATGGCCAGTGCAAATGGCTTGGCTTGGTGTGACCCGAGTCAACTCGGTTTGACCGATTTGATCGGTGACCAAGGCGGACTTAGCCGGTCACCGGTGCACCAATTTTCCTAGCGGCATTTTTTTTTGGCACATTTTTCACATGGGTTTCTCACACTTGGTTCATGGGCTTGGTGGACTTTTTGGTGATGGACTTTGAAGACCTAATATGGAAAGTTGGAAGGCTATAAAAAGAAAAAATTTCCATTCTTTTAAGGGGGAGAAAAGACATCAATCACGTATTTTTCTACTGGAGTTTTGGAGGAGAGCGATTCTACTAGGGTTTGCTTCCATTTTATTTTACATGTTCTTCATCTTATTTTTGATAATAATTATGTTGAATCAAAATACTATGAGTAACTAAATACCTATTATTGGTTATGGGATAATAAGTGGATTTCACAATTAAGTTTTGAATCAATGAATTAGTTTTGTCTCAAGTTTATTGTTTATGATTCATTGTTAATATTGATATATGATTTGATTGTTTGTTTGGTTGAGTCCTAATCAATCCGATTTGCATTCATATCTAGAGCTATATTAAGGTTTTCAATACTGGCGTTGTTTATCCCCGATTTTAAGTAGCATAAATGTGGGTAGTGCTTGTAGTGATATATCCTACTAGTCACATATGAATCATAACTTGGGTTAAATCGATTTAGTGCTTTTACACATTTTGATTACCTTGATTAGTCTTATTCCAGAGAACATATTGCTTTTAGGGAGTTAAACTTAATTGTGCTTTTATACTTTAGGTTGCTTTCTAGGAAGAATTCACATATGCATCTTTTAATGTGGTTGTGATGAAATCAGGGAATTAGCGGGATATTCTTGCGATCAAGGTATCCTAGGACTTTTAGTAAATGAGAGATTAATTTATCAATTCTAGTCATTGTTGAGAATACATATTTGTGAATGAAACTATCCCGTAACCAATATCTTTTCCTTATTGATTATCTTTATTATTACTTTGCTTTAAAATTAGTTTATTTATTTTGAAAAATCAAAACATCCCCCCCTTGGTTACTAAGAAACTGAAAATTTGCATAGCAACATAAGCCTCTCTGTGGATACGAACTCTTTCTTATTGCATACTACTTTATTTTAGTGAAGCAAGAAAGTGAAATTATATTTGACCGGGTGACAACCGACCAATAAGTCACAGGACAAGAAAGCTCAACTGAGTTGAACTTACAATAGGAGTTAGAGGTGAATTGAAGACCCTAGCATCCCCTTTGTCACTGTTTTATACCTTAGTTTAGAGTCACTTCACTATAACTCAGCCGTATCGGCAACAAAACCCATTGTGTTACACTTCCTTAATAGAAATTCAGTTTAAGCCAAGCCTTAGATCACACATAGCACCACAAGTCTCTGTGGTTCGACCCGTACTTGCCGCGTCTCCGATAGACGCCGTGCACTTGCGGTTATTACTCGTAGGCTAAACATAAACATCTTTTAAGGCCTACCAAGTTTTTGGCGCCGTTGCCGGGGACTTGGCGTGTGCTGCTTTCGATTATTGGCTGTTCTTCACTGTTTTTCAACTACCCCTGTACATATTCGCTTTGCATTGTTGTTTTAATTCTATATTAGCATAACTTAGTTAAAGTTTTCTATTTTTGCAACTTTACATTCTTGCATCTTGTCTTGCATTGTTAGTATCACTTAGTATAACTCAGTTACATTTTCTTTCTACCTCTGCATCTATGCCTCATAGTGTAACTTAGTGTAATTATATCATTTGCATACTTTGCATCATTCTCTCTGTGACTTAGTTTACAACATCTCAGCTGTGGGATCATAGTGCATCTGTACATTGCACTCGCCATCCCATTTAGCATTTGGTGCTGCTGAGCCCAAGCTTGAGTGGGTTAGTCTGTCCATGATTGTGTCGTTTCAATTTGCATTTTGACCTCATTGTTAAACCCTCATCTAGGTTAGCTGACTCGTAGTGGTTCCTTTAAGCAAGTCCGGGTACTAAATCTCTTTGTTGAGCTAGCGGTACTTGTTGTGCTTGCCGAGCTTGTTGTGCTTCTTTGTGGTGAGCCGAGCCAACCCAAGGAACACAAGAAAAGCGCAGGACTTGAGGTGAGTAATTGAACATTGTATGACCCTGTCTTTGTTTAGCCTGCAAACAAGTGTGCATACCCTGATCATAACCATTGAAAACCAAAAAAAAGGTCAACTGACCTGTGAATCTGTGCTTGTGTGCCTAGTAAGTCATCTGCCTTGTGCCTAGTGCATTGCTCTGTGCCTAGTGCATTGCTCTGTGCATAGTGAGCCTCTGCCCTGTCCTTAGCTGCAGTGCCCTGTAGCTGCTAAGCTTAAGTTGCATTCTAGCTAAGCTTGTTAGCTGTTAGACCTGTAGCTGTAGAGTTGAGCTGTAACTTGGTTAGCCAAGTCAGCTGCAGCCCTAGTGATACTGTTGAGTGTGAGCTGCAGCTTGGGCAGCCACATTAACACCATCAGATGTTGAAAGCTAAGCATGCTAAACCTTGCTTGAGACTTTGTGTAGTTCTCATCTGCCAAGATTGTTGCCATCTGAACCTGTGCCTGTGTGAGACCTGTTGAGCCAAGCTAATTGGCAACCCTTGTATGAATATAATCTGCCAGAGGCTCATCTATCTTCACTTGCTACCAGTTCCACTTGTAAAGGCTAGATCATATGCTGAACTTTATGCTCTGAAATTTTTGAAAAACATACTCAGACCCCTGCTGACATTGTGACTTGTTGATACCCTGAGCTTGAGAGCCATCTGCCATGCTAATTTATGTATACTTGTGAGCTTGAACTTTGAGAACTGAAGTCAACTGACCCAGTTGACATCAACTGTGCTAGCTTTAACTTTTGCAATCTGTGGTGTGTGTAAAGTGCAAGCTTGGCTTGTCTGCTGATTAACCTGAGCATGCTGTAAAGTTTTTATATACCTTGGTAGTATTTACGCTCTTGTGTACTTGATCTTTGGAAATTGATAACAATAGCTTCTGCAAGATGTGTGCTCCTGTGGTGATTGAATGAATGTTAATTAGCAGAATTTGAGTTGCATCGATTTTAGCTTGGTTTTCAAATACACAACACAAAGACATCACTTGTGTTTCTTCTGGTCTAAGCTGTTGCACTGCAAGCCCTGTGCACAACAACTCTAAGCATAAATGAGCATAACCCTGACTGCATGCTTGAGCCCTGCTAAACCCTGAAATGGTGCTAATTTGTTGATGCCCTGTGAATCATATACACTTACCACGCACCACCCACCGAGTACTTTTATTGCATGAATTTGATGAGCTCTGCCCTGTACCCTTCTGCATGTTCAATTTTGTGCTAGACCTTGCATTGCTGTTTTTACTTTCCTGTGCACCTGGGCTGCAACCAAACTAAGCCCACAAAAACCAAATCTTCCCACAACAACTGGGCTCTGTACCCAAGCCAGCCCATAATGAACCAAACTGAGCAGCTGGGCTGCATAAGCTGAAGCCCACTTACTAGGCTTAGCATTCTGGACTTTCAGCCCACATAAGCCATACTGCTGGGCTGTACACACATCTGAGCCCACATCATCTGGGCTAGAACCCACACTGTTGGGCTGTTTAACCTAAACTGGGCTGTGCAACAACCTTCAGCCCACATAAGCCACACTGCTAGGCTGTGCACAAAACTTTCAGCCCACACCCATTAGGCTTTGCAAACACTTTGGGCTGTAAACAACTAATCCCAATAAACCAAACCAAAACCCAATAAACCAATTCCCACATAAACCAAATGAAACCCAATAAAAACCAAACTGAGCCCACTACAACTGGGCTTTGAGTTCAATTTGAGTTGTTAAATCATGTCAGGATTTTGGTCTGCAACTGGGGATGGAAACAAATCCATTAGAGAGCTTGCTTACGGGCATGCTTCACAATATGAACCCCCCACATACCATAGTGATTTTAGGGAATTTTACGAGCCTTCTCAGGGCCCTGACCTCACATACCCTAATCATTATGAGCACATGTATCATCCATCACAGGTTGAAAATGAACAATTTTCTCATACCCAGTCATCACTTTTAGATCAATTAGAAGCTCGATTATCTGCCTTAGAAAGGCAATTACATGAGCAATCTGTCGAATCTAATTTCCCTAGGCAATATGAAATTTATGCATGTACCTTATGTGGTAACTTAGGCCACCCTGCTGAGAACTGCTATATTTTGCATGATTTTAGACAGTCTAGGGAAAACCATGATAATCCAATGTACGAATTGTCTAGAAGTGACTATGCTGGCAATCATTGGGACCATAATCAACCTCGCACACATGCATCATTCACCACGGTGGGAAGATGAACAATTTTATACTCCCCAACTCCTAGTTTGCAATCAATAATGGAAACACTCATGGAGCAAAATACTAGGCTTGAAATGAATGCAATGCATGACCATCCATATAGCAACATGTCTGAATTTCCCTTCTCTAGTGAACCTCATGCACAACCATACAATGATTATCCATATGAGGAATGCATACCCACTAGTGAAGACTCTCCTTCAATAGAACAACTCACTATGATTCTTCAAAGGGACCTGATTGAGTTACAAAATGATAGGATTGAAAATAGTGTTTCTAGTCTTACTCATGCAACTAACACTGAATATGAACCTAATCTAGAGGTAGATGAGTACACTAAAAATACTACAATTTTGAATGGAGAGATAAATTCTTGCTATGATGATGATGATGAATATGAAGAGCATGTGTATTTTGAAAATGTAGTAGAATCTTTAGGTTCGAGACATTAAGTGCCTCTTCTCAGAACCCCATGAATGATGCTTCTTCTAATATTCATACATGTGATGATGATGTGGAACCCGTGGAATTGTCCTGTGAATGTGAGCATGCTTTACCACCTGTTTGTGACCTAGAATAGCTGAATTGTCTGTTGACACGAGATGATTCAATGCATGTGCCCGATTCCATGCCTAGGTTACAACATGATATCTCTCCTGGTTATGTTGTGCATGAGAGTGATGATGATTATGACATGGAGATTGATGAATTGTTCTATGCGGGAACATGATTTACCCTCTTCCGACCTTAGGAAAGTGTGTGATGGTGCAAATGATTTTATACATGAAAACAACTTAGATGTACCTAACCTCTCTCCTAAGTCACAGATTGAAACTCCTCCACCAAACCTAGGTGTAGTTTGTAACAAAATTGCAAAACCAACTTTTCTAAGAATGCCTAATCTAGGCCTAGAACTTTGTGCCTCCCAAGTCCTCTTGGACTATTTTGCATCAAAGTATGACACCTTTAGGGAACCACAGTTGGAATGTGTATGTCTGCCTGTTCTTAGCAAAACTCATTTTGAGTTAGACCTTGTGCATGATGTACCTTTAAAATTGCAAGATTTTGTGCTCTCAAACACACCTGTTGACAAGTTTAGGTTTGTGGGAAAATCATTCACATACACAGTCTTACTTGCACTCTCATATTATATTTGTGTAAGGCTGTTGATGTTTGTACATATTTTCTATTGGGTTGATCCTCAACTCTTTAGATTGTTAGTATATGGTGAATTTTCATTGTATATAATCCAGTAGGACTTGTTAAAAATTTTCTTTCTTGAATCGGTTGAGTCTTCTTGTACATATATTGTGATAATCCGATATGATCTCCGCTGAGAATGTTGGATTCTAGCCTTGACCAGTGAAGATCTAACCGTGCTCCCGCCGACATCCGGTAATCTCTTCCCTTTTCTCTTATCAGCATAGTTCTCATGGTATGTGACTGTTCAAAATTTTACCATCTGTTGACACATTGAGGACAATGTTTGATTTAGGTTTGGGGGTACATTTGCATTTGCATATAGAGTTTTTAGTCTTTTATTTCAAAAAATAAAAAATAAAAAAATAAAAAAAATTTCAAAACTTTTTGCAAATAAAAACCTCCAACTTTTAGAGATTTTAGAGTCACTAGCATGCTTCTAGCTATGTTTACATAGAGAGTCTGACCGAAATAACAGAAATTGGAAGTACTGGAGAACGCAATCGGGTTTCTTAGTTGATTAGAGCGTTAAAGTTGGATTTAACCATACCGGGAGGGAGAATTAGGTGTCATGTTTAGATATTCGGTGAGTAGAATTGTGATCACCCATAGTGGAGACTACCCATTTTACATCAAGTGAGGCACCAACCTTCAATTTTTTGCAACTTTCTAGAAAAGTTGTTAGAGTGTGTGTCACCGTACGTCAATTCCGGGTAGGAATGGTGAGCTACCCAACTTCGCACCAATTTTAGCACTACTTTTGATCTCTTGAGTGCTAGTTTTTGTCAATCATGAGGGTGACGTCTAAAGATGAAAACTCCTTCTAAATATCGATTTGCAGTTAGCATCACTCTCTCTCAATCAATGCACCCATAGAAACACATCATCATCAGCAAACGGAGCGTCATCAGAATATTGGAAGAAAAGTTGATATAGTCCAAGGTTTACAAGCAACAAAAAAAAAGAAGAAAAGAAAATAGGATGAGAATTAATGAAGTTTGTGAAAAATTGAGTTTATCGTTTTATTGTAACCCAAAAAAAAAAAAAAAAAAAAAAAAAAAAAAAAAATTGTCAAGTTTTTGTAAAGTTCAGAAGTTCGTCATCTACAGTTGAAGACCGAAGATTGAAGACGTTTCTATGGTTTCTTATGAGAGAGTGATATTAATTTCCGATCGGGTGAGAAGGTAAGTGAGTACTCCCATCCTTGCTAATGGTTGATTTCCTTTCTTAGAGATCATCAGAAAAAGATTCTTTTTGTCCACACTTCTATGGAGTCTCCAAAAATTATTTTCGGAAGGTTATCCTTCTTACCTACAACGTGTGCAGGATTTCTCTCTTTATTCCTACCTGCACACATGAGAGACTAAAAAAGCGATCTTTTTGAGTGCAATTATCATAAAACCCTAATGGTGAGGCAGAAGTCGAGGCTTATGATCACAATCGAATCCGAATCCTTTCATATGGTATGGTTACTTCTCGCTCAACACTTAAGGATGAGAATGCGTTCTTTGGTAGTTCTAACTTCATGTTACTAGCATGCAGAAACTCTATGTCCTCATAGCTTCTTGGAGGCTTGAGACTCTTTTACACTCTGAAGTTGGAGAAGCTTTTGTGGGTACACCTCTTGTAAACCCTCACGAGACTACAACTCGTCCACTAGGGACACCTAGGGGTTTAAAGGCTTAGTGCATACGCTAAATGCATTCGAGAGACCTGCGACAGGTTATAGTTAGGATTTCTTCATTTCGTTTCACTTGAGGACAAGTAAAATTCAGGTTTGGGGGTATTTGATGAGTGCCAAATAGTGCATATTTATACACCTTTTTATTGGCATTTTACTCATCTTTTGCGCTTAGAAATCGATATTATCCCATTCTCGTGTTTTCTTTGTTTTCAAGAATAAATATTTGTATTAATTAATTTTGTGTTTTTAGGTAATAAATAAAGTTCGGAGAAACGAGGAGCCAAAAGAGCGAAGAATTGGAGTCGAGCATCCATGGAGCAGAAAAGCCAAAGCCCGCGCAAACAAACAGTTGCGACCCAACAAGTAGCAACTCATCTCAAGACATGGGCTTGAGCTAGACCCGACCCGCGACCCGGATCCGAGCCCGTCCACTCCAAGCCGTCGAGATTTCTATCTTCTACATCCAACGGTCGCTGCCTCCACTCGCATCGAAGTTCGCTGCTCCCGTGCAACACCAGATCACTCTAAGTCTCCCTCGCCTGCTCGGATCGTCCCCAACCAAATCCAACGCTCGCTCCTACGTTCTCATCAAACCTTGCTGTGCCTCGCCTCTACAACGAAGTTCCCTACACCCCCTATACCCTATCGAGAAAACTCATTTCTTCTTCCATCTTCTCTTTCTTCTCTTCTCTCTTTCCCACGACTCTGCAAAACCCATCCTTCTTCCTCTCCTCCCATACCGACTGCAGAGTTTCATCATCACCACCATCTCCTTCTCCCACCATCACCACCAACCTTCCCTGCAACAGCCGCACCATCTCTCTAGGTCTAGGTTTCTCTCTCTCTTAGCTTCTCCAACCCTAGAAGCTAACTTAGAGAAAACTAGAACTAGGGTTCTCGACCAACAACCCCAGCATGGAGCTCTGAAGACGATTTGACAAGAGAATAGCGCGCGAATCGAGAGTATGGGTACACTATTTTTCAATTAATTTCTTTTTTAAAGTAAATTAGGGTTTGGTATTTTGAGTGGGTTGCATGTATAAATAGAGGTGAATTGTGTTGATAGAGGGGTATGCCCGGCTAGCCGAGCACCACCGTAGAGTTATTTTTGTGTTAATTGTTGTTTTATGATGTTCTAATTTAGTTGCTAGGGTTTCAATAAAACCCTAATTTCTGATTGTGATGATTAAGCGTGTTAAGTTGTTCTTGCAAGCTTAAATTATAAACATGTCTTCAAATTTAGCATCCAAAGCTTTTTCTCTCACAATGGATGCCTTGTATCCATTGTAGTTAGGTCACAACTGTTTTGAGATTGCTACAGACTCATTCCTTAGGCACAATTACTAATTCTTTTGATTAGTTGTGCTTAATTAGACAACTAATACTCGGGTTAGTACTTTAGCCGTCATTTGAAGCTTTATATGGAGAAACCCCTTAGATAGGTGGTGGAATTGACACCCTGCCCTTATCACCACAGACAAGAAAGCTCAACTGAGTTGAACTTACAATAGGAGTTAGAGGTGAATTGAAGACCCTAGCATCCCCTTTGTCACTGTTTTATACCTTAGTTTAGAGTCACTTCACTATAACTCAGCCGTATCGGCAACAAAACCCATTGTGTTACACTTCCTTGATAGAAATTCAGTTTAAGCCAAGCCTTAGATCACACATAGCACCACAAGTCTCTGTGGTTCGACCCGTACTTGCCGCGTCTCCGATAGACGCCGTGCACTTGCGGTTATTACTCGTAGGCTAAACATAAACATCTTTTAAGGCCTACCATCCACACGGCCAGCCATTTCGCTACATATTGTCTTCCACCTCACAGTTAAATGCTTAAAACTTTCACCAACCCTTTGTTTCAACCCAAATACATCTTCAATACCTGGTCGCGAGGAATTATTACTTATATATGCCCGTAAAAATATAGCCTGCAAGTGATTGAAAGATGTTATTGTATTCTTGGTAGCCCTTCAAACCATTTCAAAGCTTCTCATGTCAGACTTGATGCAAAATATTTACACAATATAGCATCATGATTCTCCCATTGTAGCATACATCTCATATAAGCTTTGATATGTTGTATCGCACAAGTTGTTCCATCGAAAATGCTGGTTAATGTCGGTAAGTTGCACTTCGATGGTATTCCTCCTAATTGTATCTCTTGTGTGAATGGAGTTTTCGCAGCTTCTTCTATGGCTTCATCCAACTGTCTATTTCCTCCTCCCCTTTTACTGTTCATCATTCTTCTCATTTCTGCCAATTCTCTCAAAATTTGTTCATTTACATCAGAACTTGAATCTATTGGTCTTTTTAGTTTCGCCTCTCTTCTCCTGCGTTCATGTCTGCTTTGACTTTCATCATTCTCTTCTCGTCTTTCTCTACGATCTTATCCTTCACTTCTTTCACGAATTCGCACACCGTTATATCTATCAATCTCTCTTCTTTGTTGTCTATCAGCTCTCCTTTGTGCTCTTTCATATTCTTCATCAATATTATCATTGTTGCGATTTTGTTCTCGCCTTCTTTCTCGATTATCATGATTATTCTGGCGAATTGCCTCCTCCAACTCCTGTTCTTCCATTTCTGCTCTCAATCTTTCTCTCTCGCGAGCTAGACGTGCTTGTTCAACATAATGTCTTTCAATTTCATCCTCAATCTCTTTTTGCTTCCTCTGTGCTTCTCTTCCATGCAATATTCTTCTTCCTTCTTCTTGATTTTCTTCATCAACTGGATTATTTTGCCTCTGACGCTGTCTATTTCCTCGATTTCCATCATTCTGCCAATTTTGAAAAGTCTCGGGATGTGGAACATAACGATCTTCCATCATTTCTCTTCTCTCGCAATGTTCTATGCCTGGATTTTGCGCTTCTTCATGGTTTTCTTCATCAACATTTTCTGTAGGTAAAATTCTCCTTCTTTCCTCTCTAACTGATCTTGAACTTGACCTTATAGTGCTTCTCGACCTTCTATTTTGTAATCTGATGTTTTCCATCCTCAGCTCATGATTCTGTCTTGTCAAGTTTGCACGTTCCTCTGCCTCTAATCGTCTCTCTTCATGTATTGTTTGCCTCAACGCCTCTAATGTTGCGATCTCTTCATTTCCATGAATTATTTCTCCATTCCCTTCTCGGTCTCTCCCCTCTTGTCCATTGTTTACCAATTATTGTTCTTCTTCCCCTTCGTCCACAGAGTCTGATCTCCAAGTATGCACGCTTACTCTTTCATAATCCACAGTTCTATCCGCTACTGGTTGAATTGGTGATTGAATTTGATTTTCTTCATCATTCCTTATGTTCCTTCTTGAGGATTCTCCCATTTCATTTCTCTCCTCTCCTAAGCAAGTCTCCTACTCCTCCTAACAGCTTGTTGGTTGCTCGGATGCATTTCTCCTTCTAGCCATTTCTTAATTTTGGTAAACTGTTGAAAATTATATGAAATTCCTTCTCTACTACTCCAAATTCTTTCAAATCACGATGTCAATCCTTACTCTCTCCCTGTTTCTAGCGCCAATATGTAGTTGCAGGAAATCCTACACTACACCCCTCACAATAATCCACACAACTAAGACATTTGAAGATGAATAACAATGATTTTATTGATTAATTCCTTGAATGTTTACAAGATAAAATAGAAAAGAGCTAAAGAAATTACAATCACCACAAACTTTCTCTCTCCTAATGATTTGTCTAACACTCTGAAAAAGATCTCTCCTTTAACAAATTTATTCGACCCTTTATATAGGGTACTATACAATGGATGACAGCTAAGCTGTCCTTTATTTTCGGGAATGACTTGCGAAATATCGCAAGTGTACAAGTATACAATCTCGCGACACTCCTAAACTTCGCTAGATCTTCACATCTTCCTCGTGTTTTGGTTGTCGTCATTCATTGCGTCATTTATATTACTCTTCTGCGACGCCTTCGCAATGCTGATGTAGTTGCAGGAAATCCTACACTACAGCCCTCACTCGAATTTGCTTAATCAATCCATTTGAAGATGAATAATAATGTGTTTTATTAATTGTTTTCTTGAAAGGTTTACAAAGAAATGTAGAACAGAGCTAAAGAAACTACCATCACTCTTGATTTTCTCTCTCCTAATGACTTGCTTAACAATTCAAAAAGAATCCTCCCCTTACAACAGACTTACTCGACCCTTTATATAGGGTATTACATAGTGGATGACAAACTAAGCCGTCCTTTATTTTCGGAATCGACTCGCGAATCCTCGCGAATGTGTAACTGCTTGTCCTCGCGACACTCCTAAATCTCTCCAAGTCTTCACACTTTCCTCATGTTCTGACTGTCGTCATCTATTACGTCGTTTATTTACCTCCATGCGACTCCTTCGCGACGCGATGCTTTATTAATCTCGCGAAGTATTGGAGTTGCGATATTCTGATCCTACATCTTGCCTCTTTTTCCTTGAATATTGCTTGGAGAGCGATTTTTAAGGAAAAATTTGTTACTGTGGTGATCTTTGACATTTGTTGATGAAGGAACGAGTGAAAGAATACTGGACTTGAAAAGTACGTACTTGCCTCTATTCTTTTGCGAAGTTCCGAAGCTTTGCGAAGTGAGCAAGAAGCACTATCTCTTGAAGTATGCGAAGCATGAAGTATTCATGAAATAGTATAAAAAATCTCTTCAATTTGATTCCTTGAATTTAGGGATAACCGTTTACACGTGTCTAAAATTACTCTTTTTACCGGTATATTTAATGTTATCCGGTCACTCTTTTTTCTTCTATTTAAAGGAAAATCTCCTGTGAAAAGCATTCTTTCTCTTCTTCTCTATCTTCCTCATCGTCTGCAATTATTTCCTGCTGTTCATCTTCATCACCTCCTTTTTACTGTCTTTCTGCTATTGTTTTCATGGCATCCAGGTTCGTTAATTTTATTGATTTTGACTATTCTCTTGATTGATATTCCTTATTGAAATTACTTCATCTTGATTCTATTCTTCTTTTGATATTTCTTCCGCCATTTTTTGTTTTAGCAAGAATAAATCCAGTTCTAAGTATACCGTGGTGAACCCTAACATCCCTACGGGTTCGCAACCAAAATCCTCTTCGCAAATCGAAGTCTCTCGCTTCCAAAAAAAATTTCAAGTAGTAAGGTATTTTAGAAATATTTACTCCTTTAATAGCAATTTTGTTGCCTCTGTTTCTCAATTGATTTATTATTCGCAGGATGATAAGAATGATGATAGGTCTCCAAAAAGGTTTCGCCATAATAAACCTGATGCTCCTGCCGCTACTCCTACTGTTTCCTTTTCGGGATTCAAACTTTCTACTTTCCCTACAAAGTATCTTCGCAGATAAATCAATCCCCGAATTTTCTCGTGAATGAAATTCTTCAGGACGTGCCTCTCCCCACTTTTACTTTTGTCTCGCCCCACCTATTGATCGGTTTCTCCAATCGGCGATCTTATAACCATGGGTGATTCAACTTTTCCTTCTTCCTCTACTATTTCTTCTTCCTCAACATCTATCTCTCTTACCAAAGAAAATTTGGAAGGGATGGATATAGCTTTTAGAATTTTATCAGATACCATGAATGATGTTAAGAAAGCCTCAACTGATCCCACCAGATCTAGTGTTTACGAATCTTTGGGTAAATATTTTGGTTCCGATATGATATCGCAAATATCCTTGGAACAAGAAATTAAGACTTTGAAGAATAGTCTTCATAATACTTTGCTGGACCGCGATAACCTTCGCAAGAAAAATGAAGAACTAAAAGGTATCTCTCCTCCCCACCTTGGTTCGCCTCTCAAGTTTTGCACCAGAAACGTAAGATGGAGATATATCAATTGGAATCTATTGTGGAAGAAACTCGAACGGAAAGAGACGCCTGGATGGAGCAATATAACCGTTTAGATAACCTCCATACGTTTTCTATGGATCAAATAAATAATCTTTCTCAAGAAAACATTTGCTTAGTTCAAAATCAAGAATTATTAAGTAATAAAGTGTCGCGTCTCTCATATTCTTTGAATAAATCTAATTTGGAGTTGGAAACCTTATCAGATGAAAATGGAACTTTATCTCAAGAGAAGCGAGCTTTATTGGATAAGGTGGCGATATCCTCGCAACAACTTGATGCTTGTAAAAAGCATTGAATGAGCAAGAACAGTCTATCTGCCTACTGAAGAATAAACTTGAAGATACTACCACCGAAAGAGATAAGCTTATTCGTAATGTAATAAATCTAAGTGTTAAAACAAACCAACTCAAGGATGATTATACCAAATTAAAAGAATCCCATTCTTCCCTTGCGAATCAAAATAAGTTATTGATTTCTAACGAAAAGAGTTTGCGTTCGCGATTAAAAGGTCTTGTCGGTGATGGTTTTGATAATGCCATGGAAAATTTGGGGAATAATTGCTTGGCCCTTACTCAATATCTTATCTCGCAGAAGGAAGGTAGTCATAAGATTTGACTGCCTTATCCGTCATTTTTTCTTTTCTAATTTTATATACCACTTTCCATTTTATAATTTTAATGTTTTTCTTTACTCTTTGCGTAGTCCGAGAAAAAATCTTCATTCTTCTCTATCTACTTTGGAAGCGGGCGCATGCTAAGATTCGTAAGGAAAATGCAACTCTAGTTGCTTCCCTTGCCCAATCTCGCGACCGAGCCGTAAGAAGATTTAACTACCTTAATCATCTTAAAGATATCCGTAGTAGAAATCAACAGAAGGCACTTCTTCGTCAATTTCATCCCAAAGCAGAAGTTTTTGTGAATGATATTTTACTTTCTAAATCCCTTGATCCTGTCTCTGTTGAACCTTTGGAAGTTGAAGATGATGAAGTACCCAACTCTCCTGATAGTGATTATGATTATGAAAGCTGTGAAGATCTCGCTAATAATGAAGTTATCAATAAGGAACCTTGCGAAAAAATCTCTGATGAAAACCCTTCAACTGGCGAGGGTGACACTGACAAGATTGTTGAAGAATCTTTACCATCTCCTTCAAATTGAAAATATTGATATATAGAATTAAACCGCTTTGTAACCTTGTTGAATTTTCCTTTTTTATTGCAAAAGATTAAGTCCTGTGTTGAATGAATCATTTAGTTTCTCTTTCCTTCTAATTATAAGAACTCATATCGCCCCCTTATCAAGTAATTCCTTTATTTTCTATTAAGTCTTTTGTTGTACTCTCACAAGCATTGCCTCAGTCTCATTATTATTTATATGTTTCGCAAGCTTATCATTTAATCATTTTCTCAAGCTCGCAAGCTTAGCATGTAATCCTCCTTGCGATGAGAAGATCTCAATTACCTATATTCAAAATGTTTAAAGATATTTCTTAAATGTTGCCATTGCGACAAGATCGCAGGACATCTTTTACATTTTCATGTAATGATCCATTGGTCTTGCCTTATCATTGTTTGTGTGGTCTTATTTTGCCTTCCTAAGTAAAGGTCTTATTTTGCCACCCCTTATTGCGACAAGATCGCAGGACGTCTTTACATTTTCATGTAATGACCCATTGACCTTGTCTTATCATTTCTTAAGTATTTTTGCCTCTCTCAGACATTATATTTACGACAATATGACTCGGTTTAAATGTTCTTGCGACCATAAAATCCCGTGACATTGTCGTTTTTGCGATTTAAATCGCAGGACGTTCTTACACTTTCATGTAAAACCCATTGATCTCGCCTTACCCTTGCGTTAGTATTATTGCCTCTACAGGATCATTGCACAAATATGACAATCCTAAATTCTCTTGCGAAAATAAAGCCTCATGACATTTGCGTCTTTTGACACTTATCACTCCCCTAATGGAGGGTGCCGCCCTTATCTTCTCCCTGGTTGCCCTTCAAGGAGGCGTACATCGGCCATACAAGACTAGCTCCTCCCATCCTGTCCTTAACAAATGCAAGCGCTTGTTTTCGCAGTCTCTTATCCCTTATACCTATAGGGCTTATGGTTACGAGATCGCACCCTAAGTGGAGTTTTCTTCGGGCCGAGTGCAGATGTGCCAAGACTTGTCATGAGTGGTAAGGAAGTTCCATGCTCCCGCACTCTTGACTCAACCGTGTACCTCGGCGCCTTGGTCATACGCTGACTCCTTGGAAGAGACCCTCGGGCGTCCAACCAGGGTATAACCTTATATATATAGTTGGAAATCCAAGGTATCTCCACCGGATAGGCTTTCATGGGCCCCAAATCTCCATGACTCAGGTTCCAGGAAGCGGTGTAACCTTTCCCCTGAGCCATGTCAAGAGATACCCCCTTATATGACGCACTTTAGGTCTTACATTTGCCTCTTGCGAAATATCATTCGCGAACTAAGGTGTACGCCATAAAGGTTCGTTCCATTCACTCACTCATTCATACTTGTAAATTCATTCAAGCATTCATTATGTTTGCGAAGCTGTCGCACAATCTTGCTTTATTTCCTTTGATCTCGCAACCTATTCGTCGCAAAAACATTACATCACAAATTCATTCCATTTCTCCCATCTTATATGGGTAATATTTCTTAAGATATAACCTATTCCATGGCCTATTTAGATTTTGCCCTACATCTTTGCCTTCAGGATCCATTAATCTATATGCCCCTGTACCTACTATCTCCTTGATGATATAAGGTCCATCCCATTTTCTTGCCAGCTTGCCACCGTTTTCTCACCGATATATAGGTGTTTCTCGCAGCACCAAGTCACCTCCGTCGAAATTCACGTATCTTGACACGCTTGTTATATTCTCTGGCCAATCTTCGATAATTCTCCATATGTTGTAGTGCTCTCTCTCTTTTTTCTTCTAATTCATCTAACTTGATTAAGATATTACCCGCACTGAGATTTTTCTCCCAAGCTTCTTTCTTTGTAGTTGGAATCTTAACTTCACGGAGTACAAACCTCAACTCCATATGTTAAACAAAAGGGGACATGCCTGTAGCTTCTCTTCTAGTTGTATTATAAGCCCATACCGCATTGGGTACTTGTTCGCACCATCCTTTATTGTATCCTTCTAACTTTTTCTTCAATATGTCTGCGATTGTTTTATTTGTCGCTTCGCTTGACCATTAGCCTCATGGGTATAGAGGAGTTGATTTCCCACATCGTATCTCGAAATGCATTAAGCAAGTAATTCTATATTTTGTCCTTCGAATCGTTTCCCATTGTCGATACCAACCGTGCTGGAATCCCAAATCTGCATATAATGTTCTCAAATATGAAAGTAAAAACATCCTTATCGCGAATATGTTGTACCGCTTTCACTTCGCCCATTTTGTGAAATAATCAGAGCGACGATTAAATATCTTCTGTCCCGTTCTGGTAAAATGGTCCTACAATGTCTAAACCCCATTTTCCAAATGGCCGGACACTTGTTGAAGAATTTAACGAGCTCCCGGTGCATGTATTTTCTTCCCATGCCTTTGGCAATCCTCGCAACGCCTTGACACTTGTTTCGCGTCCTCATGCATATATGGCCAATAATAGCCCCGTATTTTTGCTTTATGTGCTAAAGATCTTCCACCGCTATGATTACCAAAGATCCCCACTATGCAACATTTTCAATATGATTTCCCCTTCCTTTCTTGTCAAGCATCTAAGTGAAGGCCCGTTAAAAGATCGTCTGTATAGCACTCCATCTCTTAATTCATAATTTGTTGCACGGCTTTTGAATTTATGCGTCTCTAACTGCTTTCTTGGTGTTTCTCCCCGTCATCAAATATGCATGAAGCTCGCTCTCCAATCTTCTTCGCAAAGTGTTTGTGTTCCATCTTCTACTACCATTACATCGGTTTCTTGTTCTTCTTCTTTGTCAATCGACTGTGTAGTTGCGGAAATCCCACACTACACCCCTTACTCGCCTTTTTGCCCGACTAATCCATTGAAAGATGTATGATCAAGAATATTTATTAATTGATTCCATGAAATGTTTACACAAAGACAATAGAATTACACTTTGGAAATTAAAGCGTTCTTAAACTTTCTCTCTCCTAATGACTTGCTTCTCAATTCAAAAAGATCTCTCCCTTCAACAGACTTATTTAGCCCTTTATATAGGGTAATACATAGTGGATGACAAATAAGCTATCCTTTATTTTCTGGGAATGTCTCGCGAAGTGTCGCAAGTGCACGAATATTCATTCTCGCGACACTTCTTAACCCTCGCCAAGTTTCATGTCTTCCAATTGTTTTGTTTGTCGTTATTCATCGCGTCGTTTATTTTAGCTCCCTGCGACTCCCTCGCGACACCGTCGTTTATTACTCCCGCGAACCTTGTCCGTTGCGATATTATGATCCTACATCTTGCCTCTTTTTCCTTGAATATTGCTTGAAGAGCGATTTGAAGGAAAAATTCATTGTTGTAATAATCCCCGGTTTCAATTGGTGAAGGAACGAGCGAAAGAATACTTTTCTTGAAAAGTACGTACTTGCCTCTATTCTTTTAGCGAAGTTCCGAAGCTTCTTTGTAGTATATATATGAAGTTCCGTCTCCTATCTCTCCTTACATCTCCTCTGCGAGAGAGAGAATATCATGAGAATCAATATTTTGATTTGCCGCAACTACTTATCTTTATCTGTTTCGACTCCGTACTATTACCTGATTTTGACTATTAAAGTCTTTTCTTGACACGTCTCTTCCACCCGTTTATTCTCGTCCGTTCGTGTCTCTTCTCGCATTAAATGCCCTCGTTTTCCTCAAGAATCTTTTTGATTTTTCTATATATAGCTTTCTTTTCCTCCTCTTTTCTTCTTTTAGTTTCTCTCTCGCAACTTTTCTTGACTCTCTCCTTCCGCAATTTGCGCTCCTGCTACTGTAACTCTTTTCTTCATCCCTTCTAACGCTGATCCTAATCTCCAATCTTCCATCCATTCCCATACTAATGGCTTTCATTAGTCGTGCATACAAATCTTCTTTTACAGAAGTTCAACAGAAGTTGCTCGAGAAAGGTTTTACTCTATCAACCATTTGATAGGTGTAGAATACACCTAATTTACTATCTAGTAGTTTATGCTTTCTTTGCTATTTTTCTTGTAAATTATGTATTTTACGCTTGTTTTGAGTTTTATAGCTACTTTGGAGTCGCACGGAGGAAAAGAAGAAGAAATCACCCAATTTAAGTCAAAAGGGCAAAAAGGTCATTTTACAGGCGAACACTATATGGAACCTAGTTGAGGTTAAGGGGCATCTTTTGGAGGATTATTAAATTAGCTGTGGTTAAGGGGCTGCCATCTGGCTAGCCCTTATCAGAAGTGACATCCTATTATGGGCACCCAACTAGGGTGGTTCCTGTCCATAGGGTGTACCATCCATACCCTGCTCCACACCCGAACCCAGATTCTTATACCCTGAATCGAGAGACGAGTTCTCTCATTCACCTCATTCCATCTGAAAACAAAGTTAGAAAAGAAGCAGCAGCTCTGCTATTTGTGAAGATCCAGATCAAGAATCGAGAGGAGATGGAATCGAGTTCAATGGAGAGAAATTACAGTAGCCTGGAGAACTGGATCTGTTGCCGTCGCTTACAACTAATGTGAGGTGAAGGTGAATTGAATGAAGCAGAGAAGAAGAGATTGAAATTAAAACTAGGGTTCGAATGGGTTTATGAAGAGATTGAGATTCAGAGATCGAGAAAATATTGTAGCTATTCAACACGAGAGAGAGGAACTAATTGGTTTGTTGGTTGATTGAATCGATGAATCTATTGACGTTGCGATACAGGAATCAAGAATTAAGAAATGGGTCTTGTGATTTAGGTTGAATACTGTGAGGGCGAGAGAGAAATCGATGAGGGTTTTGGCAGCTCGGGTTTGAGCTCGATGTTGAACAACAAAAGAAGAAATTGAAGATGGATTGCTACTGTGAGGAAGATAGTTTATTGAAGAGCACAGATGGGTTTGTGGTAGTAAAGTTGAGTTGCAGTAGAGGAAATGGTGGTGGTCTTTGACGCTGCTATTGAAGCTCAGGGAATGCACCGAACGGATGGGTTACTGTTGAATTCGGAGTGATGAATGGTGTTGATTTGCAGAGATGTTGCAGGGCTCAGATGGAGACTGTGTTGCAGGTTGCAGGTTTGACACAGTGGTGGAGTAGTGTGACTCTGAGGATGAATAATAACACAGAGATGATGGAATTGGAGATGACTTGGTTGGCTTGGGATACAGATGTGTTGAAGATTGAGCTGGTGTTTGTTGCTTGAATGGGTTGTGCAGTTCTGGTGAAGAGAATAGGAAGTGCAGGCGCCAATGCAATAAGATGTTAGTGATGCTGTGTTGCTGGTGGAAATGTTGGAGCTGTGCTTTGTGCTATGGAATTGCAGTGGTGGCTGTGATCGCAGGGAGCTGGAAAAGGAGGTCTGTGGCCTGAGCTATAACTGGTGGTGACACTGAACTGCAGGCAGAGACTATGGAGCTTGATTGGTTCTGAGATGCTGTTACAGGGCCTGTGGTAGACATTGCAGTGGAGACAAAGGAATAGCCATGATGGCTGAGGCGTGAAGCACAATCATTGTGCAACAACAAGTCTGGCCAGAGCAATGCTAATGCCATGGCAACTTAGCCGAGTTAGCCCAGTTAGCTGGACTCAATGCCGACTCATGGTCGACTCGGATAATTCCCTTGATTCCCCTTGACCGTGACTAACAGTTGACCGACGGGTTTGACCAGTTTGACCGTTAGTCCTAACGGAGGATCGACGGAATATTCCGTCGAATTTTCTCCCGACGACGTAACTTTTCAAAGTGGCCGGGCGGCGATTTTCCGCCAAATTCCGGCCACAATCCCGCTTTTCCGGCGAGCCAAAATTTCCAAATTTTCTATGGACTCCTCTCATGAGTGTGAAGACTTGGGCTAGGAATTGGATGGAGAATTGGACTCAAATTTGGAAAGAGAAGATGAAGAGTTGAGAAAGACTTGAATTTGGAAATTGAATTGCAAAAGGAAAAGGGTTCTATTCCTTGGAAGATTTGGAGAATATTGAAGCCTATAAATAGAGAAGTTTTCTACAACTTCTAGACATCTTTCTCTATATCTTTTACACCTTTCTACACACACAATTCTTTTCTTTTCTTATTCTTTGTGTGAACTCTTTTAACATGAGTAGTTAATTTTATTGATTGAGGATGAATTCCTAGTTCTTAATATGATTTGAGTTTTTGTTTTAATTCTATCTTGAGGTTTTTCACATGATTATCGTTTGTTTTTACTAATAGGAGTGATCTTAAAGACATTCATGATTGATTGATAGATTGTTTAGAATGCATGCTAAATTAATTTGTTAGTTTAATCTAAAGCTAGTGAAAGTTAGGAGATAAGTAATCGTTTCTTGACTCTTTACATAAGTAGCAAACACGAGACCTTGCGGAGGGATTCCGTGGAGCAATTGTGTGTAGAAACAACGCTAGAAAGTGAACCAAGCGAACCGAGTTTAACTACTAGTACTAAACCTAAATTCATAAATCTTAATGCATTCTGGGAATTACATCTTGTAAGCGGACCTCAAGGTGGTTCTTTTGAATAGAATCTGATAACTAAGCGGACCTGTTACTCAGTGAAATTAGGGATTTTGGGGCTAGCTAAGCGGACCTGCTATCCTACGGTTGGTGATAATCTGTGACTAATAACAAGTGGAAAAGAACATAACTTGATTCATTATTTCGCAACGAAGAAGGATTCCTTGATCTTGTCTCTCTTATTGCTTTCAACTTTACCTTTTAATTGTTTTGTTTATTTTTCTTTTGCTTTTTACACTCCCCTTTCGTGACAATTTTTACAACTAGAATCTCGTGCTCCTCGTGGGATCGACCTTGACTGCCCTATATTACTTGTTAATTAGGTAGTAAAGTATTAATTAATTTGATTGCACCTACGACACGCATCAAATTTTGGCGCCGTTGCCGGGGAGCAAATGGATGATTTTAGTTGTTTTTATTTTTCTTTTTGCTTTATTCGCTTTGTTGGATTCTATTCCGTATCTAACTTGGTTTTTGAATCTTATTTCGGTGCCGGTTTTCCATGTACGGTGGACAAGAGCAAGCATATTACAACAATCAATACGGTTTTCAACCTCAACATTATGGCAACTTCCAACCATCCTTAGGATACAATCAAAACCAATCTTTTGGCTATGATCAAATTCCTACGTAACCTTATGGATATTCTCATACATATCAACAACCTTATGACGGGTATGTAAGTGGACAATCACAAGGATGGGAGGATAGTTTTGTTTATGATCAGAAATTCTCTAGTTCTGCAGATAAGATGTTGGCCATGATTGGGGATCTTCAACACCTTCAACAAAAGATGCAAGAATCACATCGAGAAATTCAAAGGAATTCGGAGAAAATATACGAACAAATTAACAAACCTTTGGAGACTTTTGATGACACTAGTGTAGATTACTCAAGCCTTGATCTTAATAATGATCAATCACCTATTCAAAAGGACGAGCTTGAGGAAGATGCATTTATTGCTTGCAAAAATTTCTTAAGGAAAGATGGGAGTCCGCGGAAGTGTATGAATGTTCCGACAATGAGGAAGTTATTTCAACTCCGGATCATAATAACGATCCTTCGCCTATTCAAAAGGAGGAGATTGGGTGTGACTTACCTATTGTTGTAAACGAAGTAACACCCGCACAAGAAGATTTTACAATCTATACCGATGAGAATCACTTTAGTGAATGGCCCGATTCCGATGATGAGAATGTTGAAGAGATGATTATAGAGGATGAAACCACATTCATTGATTTTGTGGAAGACCCAATTGAACTTGCGAATGATTTTAATGATGCCGAGACTATGGTTAAGGTAGAAAACGACGAAGAATGGTTGCAAGGTTTAATAGAGGACCACGATATACAAGAGGTAAGTAATTCACTTGAATTTTTTAAGGATGAAGAGGATTCTATAATACAAGAATTTTTGAAAGGTTTGTCTAACCCTTTGCCTATTGATTCTTCTCCTTTACCTCTTATTGGTTTGAATGTATGTGCTTCGAAAGTATTTTTGGATGATTTTGTTTCTAAATATCCACCATTGGAAACACTTGATGCTAACACTATGCAGGTTTACCAAGAAGAATACGTGGAAGTTCCCGAATTCTATGTTCTTTATACACTTCCGAGTGTGGACGAGAATAAGTGTGGGGGAAATTTCTATCGAGCGATAATTTCACTATTGTTTTCTTGTGCTAATATTTGTATGGAGTTATTGTTTGCAAAACAGGTATTATGGGTGGATCCTCAAATTTTGATTGTTAGTATATGGGAATGAATCTAGCAAGAGCCAAGTCGGGCCGTCGACTTTAAAACAAGCGCTTCATGGGAGGCAACCCATCGGTTTTGTATTTTTTATCTTTTTATTTTTTTTTTATTATTTGTTATTTCTTTTTCTTGTTTCTTATCATGTTAAAATTTCCCACCTTGACTTTACTAGGAGGATTCAATTACATTGAGGACAATGTAAGGTTTAAGTGTGGGGGAGTGGTTAAGCATGTTTTTAAAACAAAAATTACAAAAAAATTAAAAAAAATTTAAAAAAAAGAGTTTTACTTAAAAATTCCAACTTTTAAAGATTTTAGAGTCACTAGCATATTTCTAGGTATGTTTACATAGAGATTTTGACCGACATAATTGAACTTGGAAATGTTAAAGAACTACATTCGGATTTCTTGTTTGTTTGAGTGTTAAATAATGGATTTAATCATGCCGGTGATGCGAATTTGGTGCGAGGAGAAGTGCGTTATTAGAGTTGCTGATCAATCATTAGTGGAGACTACCCGTATTCATATCATGAGAGGCACCGACCAGAAATCTTCCATCTACTAAAGAGCTTCTTTTGAGTGTGTGTCACCGTAAGTTAATTCGGGTAGAATGGTGAGCTACCCAACCTCCCACCACTAAAAGCACTACTCTTTGATCTCTTGAGTGCTAATTTTGTCAATCATGAGGGTGACGTCCATGGATGAAAGCTTCCTTCTTGTAGTTCGATTTGCAGTTAGCACCATTCTCTCTCTCGACAACAACGGATCCATAGAAACACTCTCATCATCAACAAGGAGCGACATCAAAATCTACAAGGAAAGTTGGAAAAGTTTAAGGTTTACAAGCAACGGAACGAAAAAAAAAAAAGAGCAAATTTCAAATATAAGTAAAGCAACATACAAATGAGCGGATTTTACATATATGTTGAAGACTTACACTACAATGAGGTTATTTTATATTCAAGTATGAAGACTTATTCATGAAAGCGAAGAAAAGTAAAAGGTGAAATTTTTTGAAGTTTATGATTTCAAGACGATACAAGTTGTGAAGAATCAAGCGGTAAAATACTTCTTCCACGGCCATGGTTTATTTTGTATTTAATTTCTCTTGTTTCAAAAAAAAAAAAAAAAAAAAAAAAAAAAAAAAAAATTGAAGAAAAAAAGGAAGAAAAGAAAAAAAAAAAAGAGAGAAAACAAGAGAAATATTTGTTCTTATTTAATGAGCCGTGGGGAAGGAAAAATTATAAGGTAGTTTCAAGCGACAAGGATTTTAAGGTAAAAAGAGTTACAAATTGTTAAGGATTTATGAAATTCAAGGGTTATCATCAATAGTTGAAACCGAAGACGAAGACCATGAAGATCAAGACGAGGAGCGGAAGACGTTTCTATTGGATTCCGTGAGAGTGGTGTTATCATAATTGGCGATCGGATGTGAAGGTAAGTAAGTAATCTCATCCTTGATAAAAATGGTTGATTTCCTTTCTTAGAGATCGTCGAAAAATGGTTTTTCAAAATATTAAAAAGATGTGGGTTTTTAAAAATCTTTGGAAGATGTCCTTCCCACCATTCAACGTGTTGCGAGAATTCTCTCTTCATTCCTACCGCACACATGTGAGAACCATAAAAAAGCCGTCTTTTTGAGTGCAATTATCATAAAATCCTTTACGGTGGGCGAAGTCGAGGCGAAATGCTTATTGATCGTTTCTCAAACACGCGTTCTCATTATGGTGTGGTTATTTCTCACTCAACATTTAAGAATGAGAATATGTTCTTTGGTATTTCTAACTTCTTATTACTAGAATGCGAAACTCTATGTCCTCATAACTCTTTGGATGCTTGTGACGCTTGAACGCTTTGAAGTTGTGAGTTTTTAGTTTGATTTGCTCGAGGACTAGCAAAGTCTAAGTGTGGGGGAATTTGATAGGTGTAGAATACACCTAATTTACTATCTAGTAGTTTATGCTTTCTTTGCTATTTTTCTTGTAAATTATGTATTTTACGCTTGTTTTGAGTTTTATAGCTACTTTGGAGTCGCACGGAGGAAAAGAAGAAGAAATCACCCAATTTAAGTCAAAAGGGCAAAAAGGTCATTTTACAGGCGAACACTATATGGAACCTAGTTGAGGTTAAGGGGCATCTTTTGGAGGATTATTAAATTAGGGGGTTAAGGGGCCGCCTATCCGGGCTAGCCCTTATCGGTGACATCCTATTATGGGCACCCAACTAGGGTGGTTCCCGTCCCATAGGTGTACCATCCATACCCTCTGCTCCACACCCGAACCAGATTCTTATACCCCGAATCGAGAGACGAGTTCTCTCATTCACCTCATTCCATCTCGAAAACAAAGTTAGAAAAAAGCAAACTAGCTCTGCTATTTGTGAAGATCCAGATCAAGAATCAGAGAGGAGATGGAATCGAGTTCAATGGAGAGAAATTACAGAGTCGGAGAACTGGATCTGTTGTCGCTGCTATAACTAATGTGAGGTGAAGGTGAATTGAATGAAGCAGAGAAGAAGAGATTGAAATTAAAACTAGGGTTCGAATGGGTTTATGAAGAGATTGAGATTCAGAGATCGAGAAAATATTGTAGCTATTCAACACAGAGAGAGGAACTAATTGGTTTGTTGGTTGATTGAATCGATGAATCTATTGACGTTGCTGATACTGTGGAATCAAGAATTAAGAAATGGGTCTTGTGATTTAGGTTGAATGCGTGAGGCGTTAGAGAGAAATCGATGAGGGTTTTGGCTCGGGGTTTGAGCTCGATGTTGAACAACATGCGAGAAGAAATTGAAGATGGATTGCTACTGTGAGGAAGATAGTTTATTGAAGAGCACAGATGGGTTTGTGGTAGTAAAGTTGAGTTGCAGCAGAGGAAATGGTGGTGGTCTTTGACGCTGCTATTGAAGCTCAGGGAATGCACTGAACAGATGGGTTCTGTGTTGAATTCAGGTGATGAATGGTGTTGATTTGCAGAGATGTTGCAGGGCTCAGATGGAGACTGTGTTGCAGGTTGCAGGTTTGACACAGTGGTGGAGTAGTGTGACTCTGAGGATGAATAATAACACAGAGATGATGGAATTGGAGATGACTTGGTTGGCTTGGGATACAGATGTGTTGCAGATTGAGCTGGGTGTTTGTTGCTTGAATGGGTTGTGCAGTTCTGGTGAAGAGAATAGGAAGTGCAGGCGCCAATGCAATAAGATGTTAGTGATGCTGTGTTGCTGGTGGAAATGTTGGAGCTGTGCTTTGTGCTATGGAATTGCAAGCTTGATTGGTGGTGGTCATGTGATCGCAGGGAATGGAGCCGGAAAAGGAGGTCTGGTTTATGGCCTGAGCTATAACTGGTGGTGACACTGAACTGCAGGCAGAGACTATGGAGCTTGATTGGTTCTGAGATGCTGTTACAGGGCCTGTGGTAGACATTGCAGTGGAGACAAAGGAATAGCCATGATGGCTGAGGCGTGAAGCACAATCATTGTGCAACAACAAGTCTCGGCCGTAGCAATGCTAATGCCATGGCAACTTAGCCGAGTTAGCCCGGTTAGCCGGACTCAATGCGACTTGGCCCGACTCGCAATTCCCTTGATTCCCTTGACCGTGACTAACAGTTGACTGACGGGTTTGACCAGTTTGACCGTTAGTCCTAACGGAGGACTGACGGAATATTCCGTCGAATTTTCTCCCGACGACAGAACTTTTCAGGTGGCCGGCGGCGACGTTTTCCGGCCAAATTCCGGCCACAATCCCAGTTTTCCGGCGAGCCAAAATTTCCAGAATTTTCTATGGACTCCTCTCATGAGTGTGAAGACTTGGGCTAGGAATTGGATGGAGAATTGGACTCAAATTTGGAAAGAGAAGATGAAGAGTTGAGAAAGACTTGAATTTGGAAATTGAATTGCAAAAGGAAAAGGGTTCTATTCCTTGGAAGATTTGGAGAATATTGAAGCCTATAAATAGAGAAGTTTTCTACAACTTCTACATCTTTCTCTATATCTTTTACACACATCTCTCTACACACACAATTCTTTTCTTTTCTTATTCTTTGTGTGAACTCTTTTAACATGAGTAGTTAATTTTATTGATTGAGGATGAATTCCTAGTTCTTAATATGATTTGAGTTTTTGTTTTAATTCTATCTTGAGGTTTTTCACATGATTATCGTTTGTTTTTACTAATAGGAGTGATCTTAAAGACATTCATGATTGATTGATAGATTGTTTAGAATGCATGCTAAATTAATTTGTTAGTTTAATCTAAAGCTAGTGAAAGTTAGGAGATAAGTAATCGTTTCTTGACTCTTTACATAAGTAGCAAACACGAGACCTTGCGGAGGGATTCCGTGGAGCAATTGTGTGTAGAAACAACGCTAGAAAGTGAACCAAGCGAACCGAGTTTAACTACTAGTACTAAACCTAAATTCATAAATCTTAATGCATTCTCGGGAATTACATCTTGTTTTAATTCCTCAAGGTGGTTCTTTTGAATAGAATCGATAACTAAGCGGACTGTTACTCGGTGAAATTAGGGATTTTGGGGCTAGCTAAAGCGGACCTGCTATCCTACGGTTGGTGATAATCTGTGACTAATAACAAGTGGAAAAGAACATAACTTGATTCATTATTTCGCAACGAAGAAGGATTCCTTGATCTTGTCTCTCTTATTGCTTTCAACTTTACCTTTTAATTGTTTTGTTTATTTTTCTTTTGCTTTTTACACTCCCCTTTCGTGACAATTTTTACAACTAGAATCTCGTGCTCCTCGTGGGATCGACCTTGACTGCCCTATATTACTTGTTAATTAGGTAGTAAAGTATTAATTAATTTGATTGCACCTACGACACGCATCACCATTCCCGATCAAGAATCTTCATCTATTCTTTCTGCAAAGTTGTTTTCTGATCATCAATGTGATGATCAAAAAATTATAGTCTCGCTAGGTCAACTTCTCGCAGGACTTCCCATTCCCTTATACGATCCTGAGATGCCTTTATTTTATGAAATCTTGGCCCATGAAAAATTCTCTGTTTGTTTATCAATTAAGTGGCGATTGCATTCGCCTAATGCTTGAGTTCGCGAACCGTGGTGCTGGCAAAGGATCTTTATACCCTAATACTGTTAGACACCCCGATTTCACAAACTTGGAAATAGCTGCTGAAAAATACACTGTAGAGAACTTTTTTGAAAATTATTCAGTGATAAAGATGAGGAATGCGAAATCTCGCTGGGGCATTCGCCTGAAGAAGAAGGATAATGTTCCTGAGGATAAATTACTCATGCAAGATATTGACTGGCACCCGGGCAATAATACTTCTCCTCGCCACTCCAAGGATGAGAAGTGGTGGGTTGTACCCTTGATGTTAAATGGCCCTTACATCGCTGGCTCGCATATCCTTCCTGCGAATCTCGCAGGATATCATCCTTGGGAATTCAAATGGCCTGATAAGGCAAAAGAGGTATGTTTTCCACTTCAAATCTTGCCTTCGCAACTTTCTTTTTATATTTGCTGAATTTGTGGAATTTTTCAGATCGCCAAATTGAGAAGAAGCTACAAGGATAATCCGTTGGAGAGTACTCTGATGATACTTCGATCGCTTACGGGTGAAGTAAGAAACATTTCCTTTGTTATTTGAAACAATATTGTTGCCTCTGTTTCTTATCTTTAACCGTATGCGAAGGTTGGAGTTGAAGAAGCTGTAGCCGCGAAGATTAGAAGTAAGGGTAAAACCGTCGTTCGCAAAGATAAATCTTCTGCTCCATTAACTAAGAAGCGAAAGACTCAATCTTCTTCTCGCCTTAGCTCAAGCTCCGAGTCTTCTGACGAGGATAACCATGATTCGAATCCCTCTCTTACTAAAGAGATTCCATTGGCCGGTTCTCCTATGGATCAGTTATCTAGCATCTTCTCAGACTCTTTCCAAGGAATGGGAGATGCTCCCCTAGCTTCCCTTTGCGGGGTTCTCGCAAATGTGTGTAATGCTGCTTTACTAGATGGTAGGCCCGAAGATGTGTATAAATTTATGGCCTACGGGTTATACCGCAAGTGCACGGCGTCTATCGGAGACGCGGCAAGTACGGGTCGATCCACAGAGACAAGGGGTGCTTTCAATGATCTAAGGCTTGGCTTTAAACTGAATTCCAAAGTGACAAGGTAACAACAGATGGTAACACAGATATTTTTGTGCCGAAACGGCTGATAATTGAAGAATGAACCTAAACTAAGGTAAAAGATAGTGAGAAAAGGGTGCTAAGGTCTGCAATTCCACCACTAACTTCTATTGTGCTTTCAACTAAGTTAAATGTCTTGTTCCTATAGTAGCTAAGGGCAGTGTGTCAATTCTGCCACTTAACTAAGGAGTTTCTCCATGTAAACTTCAATTACCGGCTAAGGGTACTAACCCGAGCATTAGTTATCTAATCAAGTATAACTAATCAAAGGAATTAGCATTTATATCTAAGGTTGAGCTGCAATACACTCAACACATTTATGACTCCGACTACGGTGTATCCATGGCGTTGGTATACACTGTGAAAGAAAAGCATTGGGTATTTGTAATTGAAGACAATTGATAATATTAAGCATACAAGATCAATCCAACAATGTTTAAGCACAAATTGGAATCAGGGTTTCATTGAAACCCTAACACTAAATTAAAACATCAAATTAAAATAACAAAGAACAGAATTTAAACCTAAATGACACACTGGCTAACCCAGGCGTGTTTTCTATCAACCCAATTCATCCCTATTTATACATGCATCAGCCCCAAAATTCCCAAACCCTAATTCAATTTTAAAACACAAAATAATTCTCACCCACTGCTCTGAATCGCCTCTCCTCTTGTCGTGCGGCTCGAGAACTCCATCCCTTGATTGATCGATCGAAACCCTAGTTTTAGTCTTCTCTAAATTAGCTTCTAGGGTTGGAGAAGCTAAGTGAGAGAAGGCTAAACCTAGAGAGTGTGCGGCTGTGGCGTGTAAGGTTGGTGGTGGTGGGAAGCATGGTAGGGAGATGATGGAAGGTGTGGAGTTGCGAGTTGGCCTGGGAATGGGTGTGGAGTTGCTCTGCAACTGATGGAGACGGTAGAGAAGAGAAGAAAGAGAAGATGAAGATAGGAATGGTCTGCTCGATTAGGGGTATAGGGTAGGGTCATTTCGCTGTTGAGCGGGCACAGCGGGGTTTGATGAGAAGGGCCTAGCGAGCGTAGGATGGAGCTGACTACGATCTGAACGGTTGAGGATGGTAAGCGGTTTTTGAGCGATCTGGTGTTGCACGGAGCATCAAGAGATGATGTATAGTGATGGAGCGACCGTTGGATGTAGCTGAGGGAGATCTCAATGGCTCAGAAGTGAGCGGGCTCGGATCCGGGTCATGGGTAGCTCTAGCCCAAGTCTTCCTTGTTGGGTTGCAACCGATTTGCGCGTGGCTTTGGCTATCTCGCTCCATAGATGTTTGACTTCAATTCTTCGCTCTTTAGCTCTCGATTCTCCGAGCTTTATTTATTACCTAAAAACACAAAATTAATTAATACAAATATTTATTCTTGAAAACAAAGAAAACACGGAATGCTGGGATAATATCGATTTCTAAGCGCAAAAGATGAGTAAAATGCCAATAAAAAGGTGTATAAATATGCACTATTTGGCACTCATCAAATACCCCCAAACCTGAATTTTACTTGTCCTCAAGTGAAACAAATTAAGAAATCCTAACTATACCACCGGTCGTAGGTTTCTCGAATGCATTTAGCGTATGCACTAAGCCTTTAAACCCCTAGGTGTCCCTAGTGGACGAGTTGTAGTCTCGTGAGGGTTTACAAGAGGTGTACCCACAAAACCTTCTCCAACTTCAGAGTGTAAAGAGTCTCAAGCATCCTAGAAGCTATGAGGACATAGAGTTTCTGCATGCTAGTAATGAAGTTAGAACTATCGAAGAACGCATTCTCATCCTTAAGTCTTTGAGCGAGAAGTAACCATACCATATGAAAGAATTCGGATTCGATTGTGATCATAAGTCTCAACTTCGCCTCACCATTAGGTTTTTATGATAATTGCACTCAAAAAGATCGCTTTTTTAGTCTCTCATGTGTGCAGCGGAGTAAAGAGAGAAATCCCCGGCACACGTTGTAGGTAAGAAGGATAACCTTCCGAAGTAAAACTGAGACTCCACGAAGTGTGGACAAAAAGAATCTTTTTCTGATGATCTCTAAGAAAGGAAATCAACCATTAGCAAGGATGGGAGTACTCACTACCTTCTCACCCGATCGGCAATTAATATCACTCTCTCATAAGAACCATAGAAACGTCTTCACTCTTCGGTCTTCGGTCTTCAAATGTTGATGACGAACTTCTAAACTTCACAAAACTTGACAATTTTTTAACTTTTCTACTCAAATTCCTTGTTGTTTGGATTTTTCTTTTTGAACTCTTCTTTACCATGGTGGTAGCAAAAATAAGAAAATAAACTACAATATTTTTTTTTTTGATTGAATTGATTTTTTTTTTTTTTTTTTTTTTTTTTTTAATTTACAATAAGTGAAAATAAAAATAAAATAATGAAACAACTAACTCCATGGACAAAGGACTTTATCACTCAATTTTTCCACAACTTGTATTGTCTTGATTTTATAAATTTTATTAATTCTCATCCTAATTTCTTTTCTTTGTTGCACATAAACCTTGGACTATCTCAACTTTTCTTTCAATATTCGATTCTCGTCTCAGGTTCTTGACGATGATGTGTTTCTATGGGTCTTGCTGATTGAGAGAGAGAATGATGCTAACTACAAATCGGTATTTAGAAGGAGTTTTCATCTTTAGACGTCACCCTCATGATTGACAAAAACTAGCACTCAAGAGATCAAAAGTAGTCTTTGAAATTGGTGCGGTTGGGTAGCTCACCATTCCTACCCTAATTTACGTACGGTGACACACACTCTAACAAACTTTTCTAGAAAGTTGCAAAAATTGAAGGTTGGTGCCTCACTTGATGTAAATTGGGTAGTCTCCACTATGGGTGATCACAATTCTACTACCGAATATCTAAACAAAGACCTAATTCGCCCTCCCGTATGGTTAAATCCAACTTTAACGCTCTAATCAACTAAGAAACCCGATTGTGTTCTCCTAAGCACTTCTAACTTTTGTTATTTCGGTAGATTCTCTATGTAAACATAGCTAGAAGCATGCTAGTGACTCTAAAATCTCTAAAAGTTGGAGGTTTTTATTTGCAAAAAGTTTTTGAATTTTTTTTTTGAATTTTTTTTTTTTTTTTTTTGAAATTAAAAGATAAAATAAAAGACTAAAAACTCTAAATGCAAATGCACCCCAAACCTAAATCAAACATTGTCCTCAATGTGTCACAGATAGGGAAAAATTTAAACAAATACATACCATGAGAACTATGTCGATAAGAGAAAAGGGAAGAGATTAGGAATGTTTGGCGGGAGCAAGGTTAGAGCTTCATTAATCAAGGCTAGAATCCAATATTCTCAACGGAGATCATATCGGATTAGCACAATAAATGTACAAGAAGACTCAACCGATCAAGAAAAGAAAATTTAACAAGTCCTAAAAAGTTGAGGGTTAACCCAAAAAAATAATGTACAGAAACATCAACATGAAAATGGGCTTTGGTTTATGTGGGAATTTGGTTTATTGGGCTTTTGGTTTGTTTGGGATTTGGTTTGGTTTGTGAATGTGGGCCTTTGGTTTAATGGGATTAGTTGGGTTATGTGCAGCCCAGTGAACTGTGGGCTCAGCTTGGTTTAATGAGGGCTTGCAGCCCAAGTGGTTGTGCAAAACCTAGGTTTGAAAAAGTGTAGCCCAGAAATGAATTGAGTTGGGCTGAGTTTTGGTGTAAGCCCAAGTTAGGTTAACATGTGCAGCCCAGCTATTGGATGGCCCAGTTAGGTGGGCTGAAAGTTGGTTATGTGGGCTTCAGTTTAGGCTGGCGAGTTAGCAGCCCATTAGTGAGTTGATAATGCACAGCCCAGGTTCTGTAAACAGCCCAGCTATCTGGCATAGGGCTCTGTTGGTGCAGAGTTTGGCAAACTCTGGCACTGGCTGTGCACGGCCTGGCAAGGCACGGGTTGTGTGTAGAGACACGGCTCGGCGGGGAGCAATCACAAACTCACACGAATTGACATGACTTATAGATGCTAGTTCACAAATGCATAATGGCAAGGGATGCAATAGCAGATGGTCACTTAAGCATTACACAACAGTTGATATGTCACAGAGTGTCAAATGGCTTGGTTGACCTCAAGTTTTCAGGGCTCATGCACAAATATGCAGGGTCAACAAAGTTATACCCTTCACAAAGATCATCTACTCATCACGATTAGCACAACAACTCAAAGCATCATGGAGTTTAACATTTCAAGACAATTTAAATGCACACTTTCGGTATTTTTTACAAACCTACCACGAGAATGTGTCAACTGAGGTTTGCGTAGATTCGGATACAATGATGCTCGGCATGCTTTCCATGGTGCACGGGATCATACACGGATGCAAAAGAACATGCTCAAATCAACAAAATAGCTAGTTGTCGAGCAATGATAGCTCATAGATTCAACAAAGTCATGCATAAGGTTGACAAAGAATAGTAATGCATAGGGCGAACTCGAGCTCGGTGATAACATGCTTGTGCACACAAAGCAAACTTACGGATCAAAAGGCACGAGCTTGGTTTCCACGGTGTATGCTATTCGGATGCAAAGGCAAATAACAAGGTAGTTAATGCTCTTGGTTTTTACCTAGCACGGCTACCTAAGTGTAACCTCACGGCTACGGGGCTTGAGGTTACTACTTCTGAGCTATGCTCGGGGTTATATAAGGTTCATCGATGTCACGAGAGGTATGAGCATGTTTGCGGGTTAATCGGCGGACAAGCCAAGCTCGCACTTTACACACACACCCACATTTGCACAAGTTGAAGCTAACACAATTGATGTCAACGGTTCGGGCTTGACTTCGGTTCTCAAAGTTCAAGCTTACAAGTATACATGAGTTAGCATGGCGAGATGGTGACTAAGCTCGAGCATGCAATCGACTCGGGGTGATTGGTCATGCAAGGTAACTAAGTTATCATGCAATCGAGTTGTGCTCGAGGTTATCACAGGATTGACAGTGTAGATCATGCATAGGGGGGCTCAGGTGAGTTATGCTCAGGTTGTTGTGCACAGGGCTTGCAGATGCATTTTTCGCATAAATGGCAATGACAGTGAGTTTGGCAGATTAAAGCTCACTCAAGGTCTCACACACTTTGCAGAGTTTGTTGCACAATTGATGTGTCACGACAAATAAGCAAAGCTTGGCCTTTACAAAATACCACTGGTGTCAACAAAGCCGTTGTTATCACTCTTCACGAGGTCTATGCTCTAAAGTTTTCGTGGCGGATGGGTCACCTAATGGGTCGGCTAAAACCAATTCACGATTGCAACAGGTCGACGGGTAATGCTCGGGGCGGATGACAACTAGGTTTTAAAGCACGGAGCCTTTTAGGCCGGGTAGAGCATGCAAAGGTATTAAGATGCACCACCGGGTAGAGAATGATACTAACTTGTTTTAGCCACGTGGCTATACTCGACTCCTTGTCTTACCCCTCAGGGTTGGCTAGCACAAAAAGACAAAGAACACGAAGAACACACGTGTACCTGTCAACTCAACAACAAAGTTCGGTTCTCGATTTTCACGGTTATACTAACAGGGATTATGCAATCGAGAATTTATTTGACCGAAAGGGATCAAAAGTGACAAGTGATACTTGAGCTACAACTACGGATGCTTGTAGTTCGGGTCAAATGACCAAGATGCAGATGAGATTAATCAAATGCAAGAACACATGGATTATACTAAGCTACAAATGTAAATAAGTGACACTACTAGTTAAGTACACTATAAGTTATACTAAGCTATCCAAGAACAAAAGGAAGATTACAGATGTATGATGCAAATATAGATGGAATGACAGGTTTATACTAGAATTTCTTAAATGACAAATGCAGTTTACAAAAAAAATTAACTAAGTTATATTAATCACAGACTGAAATAACTAAGTAAAATGGATATGTACAGGGGAGTATTGGAATTCAGCAAAAACAAGCCAAAGAACAACAGGGCACTCGCCAAGTCCCCGGCAGCGGCGCCAAAAACTTGGTAGGCCCGAAGATGTGTATAAATTATGGCCTACGGGTTATACCGCAGAAGTGCACGGCGTCTATCGGAGACGCGGCAAGTGCGGGTCGATCCACAGAGACAAGGGTGCTTTCAATGATCTAAGGCTTGGCTTTAAACTGAATTCCAAAGTGACAAGGTAACAAAGATGGTAACACGAGATATTTTTGTGCCGAAACTAGTGATAATCAAGAATGAACCCAACTAAGGTAAAAGATAGTGAGAAAAGGGTGCTAAGGTCTGCAATTCCACCACTAACTTCTATTGTGCTTTCAACTAAGTTAAATGTCTTGTTCCTATAGTAGCTAAGGGCGTGTGTCAATTCTCGCCACTTAACTAAGGAGTTTCTCCATGTAAACTTCAATTACCAAATTAAGGGTACTAACCCGAGCATTAGTTATCTAATCAAGTATAACTAATCAAAGGAATTAGCATTTATATCTAAGGTTGAGCTGCAATACACTCAACACATTTATGACCCGACTACAAGTGTATCCATGGCGTTGGTATACACTTTGTGAAAGAAAAGCATTGGGTATTTGTAATTGAAGACAATTGATAATATTAAGCATACAAGATCAATCCAACAGAGTTTAAGCACAAATTGGAATCAGGGTTTCATTGAAACCCTAACACTAAATTAAAACATCAAATTAAAGTAACAAAGAACAGAAATTAAACCTAAATGACACACTGGCTAACCCAGGCGTGTCTTCTATCAACCCAATTCATCCCTATTTATACATGCATCAGCCCCCAAAATTCCCAAACCCTAATTCAATTTTAAAACACAAAATAATTCTCACCCACTGCTCTGAATCGCCTCTCCTCTTGTCGTGCGGCTCTGAGAACTCCATCCCTTGATTGACTGATTAAACCCTAGTTTTAGTCTTCTCTAAATTAGCTTCTAGGGTTGGAGAAGCTAAGTGAGAGAAGGCTAAACCTAGAGAGGTGTGCGGGCCGTGGCGGAGGTAAGGTTGGTGGTGGTGGGAAGCATGGTAGGGAGATGATGGAAGGTGTGGAGTTGCAGAGTTGGTCGGGGGAATGGGTGTGGAGTTGCTCGCAACCGATGGAGACTTTTAGAGAAGAGAAGAAAGAGAAGATGAAGATAGGAATGGTCTGCTCGATTAGGGGTATAGGGTAGGGTCATTTCGCTGTTGAGCGGGCACAGCGGGGTTTGATGAGAAGGGCCTAGCGAGCGTAGGATGGAGCTGACTACGATCTGAACGGTTGAGGATGGTAAGCGGTTTTTGAGTGATCTGGTGTTGCACTGAGCATCAAGAGATGATGTATAGTGATGGAGCGGCCAGTTGGATGTAGCCGAGGGAGATCTCAATGGCTCGAGTGAGCGGGCTCGGATCCGGGTCATGGGTAGCTCTAGCCCAAGTCTTCCTTGTTGGGTTGCAACCGATTTGCGCGCGGCTTTGGCTATCTCGCTCCCATAGATGTTTGACTTCAATTCTTCGCTCTTTAGCTCCTCACATTCTCCGAGCTTTATTTATTACCTAAAAACACAAAATTAATTAATACAAATATTTATTCTTGAAAACAAAGAAAACACAGAATGCGGGATAATATCTGATTTCTAAGCGCAAAGGATGAGTAAAATGCCAATAAAAAGGTGTATAAATATGCACTATTTGGCACTCATCACTAGAGGGCAATAATTCTTTCAATGGAGCCTCTAGAATTGTGTCTCCCGACTTCTTGAACGCACTTGGGTCTTTGGTATGCATGTAGTCATATTTCCCTATTAATTTTAAATTTTTAAATATATGTATTAACGGTTTTTCTATCTTCTTTCATAGGTTGGAAAAACTTCTTTTGTAGTTGCCTCGGATCTCGAGAGAAGACGCAATAATCTTGAAAAGAGAAATTTACAATTGAACAAGAAGACCCAAGAGCCGGAGTCAAGTCACGTCATCTCGCGATAAGATTCAAAAATTAGAAGCCGATCTGGATTCCCAAAAGGATAGAGTAATCACTCTTCGTAATTCAAATCAGCAGCTTTATGGTATAGTAAATTTCAATTCTCAAATCCTTTTCATGCTATCCTTTTTCTTTGTCGACTATTATTCTCGAGACGTATATAATCTCTCCGAAGAATCCATCCTTCTCCATTCATTTCCCGAGCCTATGAATGATGATGTCCTTCTTACTCACCTCAATCAATCTCTAAGTAATTTCTCAGATAAAACTAACCTCCTTCCATTAAAGGATCTTCAATCCAAATACCATCTCTTAGAGATCGAACACAGATCTAGTTTAAATTTAACTAATCGCTTTAAACGAATGTACCTTGATTCCGAGAAGAAAATCAAGACTTTAAGGAAGAAAATTAGTGATCTCATAGATGAGAACGATCGCATTACTAACAGAGGTGCACAGGCGTTAGCAGAATTCCACAAATCTCTTCTAGGTGTGCAAGTTGAACGAGATGAACTCCTTCATCGTAATACCATACTTAAGCAATGAGAAGAGCAAGTTCGTTCTCTTCTTGTTATTAATAGTGATGATGAATTCGCCCGCTGCGAAAGTTTTAGATAATGCCAGAATAACCTAGGTGTTGATGTTAGTCTTCATGCCGAGCATACTTCCTTGATTAAAGATATGATATCCGATAGAGAAGGTTACTTATTATACCTTCTTGCTTCTTACTTAGTAGTATTGCTTGTAAATTATTAACTTGTTGTTACTTATTTGTAGAATCCGAGAAGAGGCTTCAAGTTAGAATTAAAGAGCTTGAATCTGAAAAAGAACAACTCGCCAGGAATTTTCCAACGAGAATTGAAGAACTTGAAACTGAAAAGAACAGCTCGCAAAGAGTCTCTCCCATCGCGAGAATAAATATTTCAAGTTGAAGAAACAATTTCTAACGACAGTGGCGAATTTTAATAATGATGCCGTTCGTTTCGCAATGGAGCCATGGAGTATGTTTGTAAGGACCACAATATCCCTCTGCATTCATATCCCTGGCTTTCTGAAAAGGTTCCTGAGAATTTGCCTGTCTCAGACGTTTCTGATAGTGAGGCTAGCGAAGAAGAAAATTCTGGCGATGAGAATAATAGATCGAAGAATCGGATGAAGGAGAAGAATCACCAAAGAAATAATTCTTTTTGTTTTCCTTCGCCGCTCTAATATCTGTACATTTCTGTATCTCTTTATTATAGTGTACTTCTTGGATTGTTCCCCCTAAATTCGGTCTTCACTCCCCCTTTTTGGTAGTTCTTCTTTGTAATATAATTGGCTAACATTATTGATGTATAACTCTTTCATCGAAGATGAATAACAATATTCCATCTTTTCCATTCCCATACTTGCCTCTGTTATTTATCTTCAGATGGAAGATTTTAGTTGTCATCATGTATTTGGTTGGATAATAATTTTATTGTTATTGAAATGTATCGTTGCGAAGAGGTCGTAGGTATCTCCATGAATGGAGAAATCTACTTTTCTCGCCTTATCATTTCGGTAGTCTTTATTTTATCTCTTCTTGTTGCGACAAGGTCGCAGGCCGCCTTTACATTTTCATGCAATGGCCCATTGACCTTGCCTTATCATTTTTGTGTGGTCTTCCAAGTTAGACCTCCCTAATTAGAGGTCTTCCTCGCCGCCTTTCATTGCGACAAAATCGCGACGACGTCGTTACACTTGCATGTAAAGACCCATTGATCTTGCCTTATCATTTTCCAAGTATTTTTGCCTCTGCAGGATGTTTTAGTTGCGACAATATGACAGGTCTAGATATCCTTGCGAACATAAAGTCCCATGACATTGCTGCCTTGCGACGAAATCGCAGACGTCCGTACACTTGTCGTGTAAAGACCCATTGATCTCGTCTTACCCTCGCGTTAGTATTATTGCCTCTGCAGATCATTTACAAATATGACAAGCCTAAATTCTCTTGCGAAAACATAGCCTTATGACATTTGCGTCTGTTTGACACTCCCTAATGGAGAGCATCGCCTTATCATCCCCCGGTTGCCCCTTCAAGGAGGCGAAACATCGGCCATACAAGACTAGCTCCTCCCATCCGGTCTTAACAACAACCAGTTGTTTTCGCAGCCTCTTATCCCATAAACCCTATAGGGTTTATGGTTACGAGGCTGCACCCTAAGTGGAGTTTTCTTCAAGGCCGAGTGCAACATATGCCAAGACTTGCCAAGAATGGCCAGGGTAGGTTCATCCATCCCGGCACTCGGCTCAACCGTGTACCTCGGCGCCTTGAGCATACACTCGACTCTAGGAAGAGACCCTCGGTCGCCCAACCAGGTATAACCTTATATATATAGTTGGGAATCCAAGGTACCTCTTCCTGATAGGCTTTCATGGGCCCCAAATTTTCATGACTCGGGCTTCGGGAGCGGTGTAACCTTCCCCGAGCCATGTCGAGAGATACCCCTTATATGACGCACTTTAGGTCTTACATTTGCCTCTTACGAAATGTTATTCGCGAACTAGGGTGTACGCCATAAAGGTTCGTCCCATTCTTTTACTCATTCATCTTTGTTAAATCATTCAATCATTCATGTTTCATTATTTGTTGATGTTTGTTTGCGAAGTATTCGCAGAATTCCATTTCATTTGTTGTATTTTCATTTTTCTTTCTTAACCGAATTCTCATATACTCTTGATTGCGAGATTCTCGCACATCATTACTTCAATTGCTACTTTTTCCCCTGCTTTTGTTGATTACTCACTTCTTATGCCTTTTGTTCCTCATACCCTTCGCTTCTTTATTATCATAATATTCGCCTGTCTCTAGGCATTCACCTCGCGAGGTATGTTCAGTCCTTACTTCTATAGCATCCACCATCAATTTTTCCTTTCTCTCGCTCATCTCTCACATGTTGCTTCCAACCCTTTCTTTTGGCATTTCTTTCTTCATGCTTTCTACATCGACCTCATGACATTGTTGCGACTCCTTCCAATCTCCCCTATAATACCAATGCCGTTTGGATGTGGAAATTTTATACATTGGTGGTATGTTGATGCGACTCCCAAGATTTCATGAAGCCATGGCCTCCCAATCAGCATTATATGGAGATTCCACGTCAACCACACGAGAATAAAACATCAGTTGATAATCCTTGTAGAGGTATTCTCATGTGAACCTCTCCCTTTGGTTTGTTTGCATTGCCATTAAAGCCATATATCTTGTATGTCGAGGGGATCAAATCCTCATCCTTTCCTCCCATCGTCTTGTAAGTATGGTAAAAAGAATATTCACCGAACTTCCTCAGTATCGATTAGGATTCGGTTGATCGCCCAAAAAGCTTCCGCTTCATCATCTTCTCCATCAACTGGTTTTGGGTTAATCTCTAGTTTCACAACCAACGGGCTATCATGTGTTTCTCTTCCTTTTGGCACTTCATCTGCGGAGAAAGAAATAGTCTTCAACTGCCACTTTTCTAACTGCGTCGTTCTCGCCAGACTCATTATTTCTTTATCATTAGCATCTCTCGCAAAGACTCTACTGAGCACGTTGTCATGAAAATCTTCGATTGTGCGATAGGAGTGGACGATAGAGTTGCAATTCAAATTTTTAGCTTTTGTTCCGACTTCTATCACAAATGTTTCCTTTCCTTTCGCTGACACTGTTCTTTGCATCTCTGGTGGTGGTGGTAATGTCTGGCCTTTTTCTTCTCCCTTTAGAAAGTGATTCAGCTTCCCCTGATCAATCATCCTGAGAATAATTCTCTTTATGTTTCTACAATCGTTTGTTTGATGCCCATGGAAGCGGTGATAAGAGCAAAACTCATGACTTCTATCGCCTGGCGGTGGTTCCATTCCCACGTTCCAAGGTGCTGGTATATTTTCCATCACAAGTATAGCTTCCCAGATCTTTTCCACACTAGCATGCAATGGAGGCATCTTAATCTCTTCCCACACTATTCTGCGACTTCTCTGCCTTGCATGATTATTTTGCCTTTGTCCACCGTAAGTTTCTTGTACATGATCTAGCCTCTGAACCTTATTATTGCTGTTACGGTTGTAGTAGTTCCTTTCTCGTTCAAACTCTTCTTGGTCGTGGCTTCCCATGGCTACTATCTTCTGCTGTCCCTCATCAGCCTTCCTTGCTTGCTGTCCTTGCGAAGTGCTCGCCACTGTATTTATGAATTGAGGCAACAAGCTTGCGTTCGTCATTCGAGCTCGTGTTTCGCGACTGATAAGAGTTCATTTCATTCTGTCTTTCTTCTAAGGCAATATATTCTTCCTGTAATTCTCGCATTTCTGCCATCGTGATTGTATTTTTGATTCTAAAATTTGAATGTATAACAAGTTAGTCGCGAAGAGTGCATTCACAAATGAGAGGATGAGATATCTTTCCTCAACCCGTCCTGCCATTTCGCTACACATGGTCCTCCATCTTATTGTCAACTGCCTTAAGCTCTCGCCAACCCTTTGCTTCAACCCGAATACATCTTCAATACCCTCAAACCATTTTAGTGCTTCTCCTATTAGGCTTGATGCGAAATATTTGCATAGTATAGCATCATGATTCTCCCACTGCAACATACATCTCATATAAGCTTTGATATGTTGTACCGCACAGTTGTTCCATCAAAGATGTTGGTTAACGCAGGTAGATTGCACTTAGGAGGTATTCCTCCCATCTGTACTTCTATCGTGAAGGGATTCTTCGCAGCTTCTGCGATGGCTTCGTCCAATTGTTTCCTTCCTCCTTCCCTTCTATTGTTCAATAATCCTCTCATTTCAGCCAGTTCTCTTAAGATTTGTTCATTTGCCTCAGAATTTGATTCTACTGGTCTTTTTAGCTCTGCTTCTCTCCTTCTACGCTCATGCCTGTTTTGACCTTCTTGCTCGTTATTTTCTTCTCTCCTTTCCCTGCGACGCTCTTCTTCGTTTCTTTCTTCAATCCGCACACCATTATATCGGTTGTTCTCTCTTCTTGGCTGTCTCTCAGCTCTCATCTCGCCCTCTCATATTCTTCATTAATATTTCTATTGGTACGATTTTGTTCCCTCCTTCTTTCCCGGTTGTCATGGTTATTCTGCCGGATTGCCTCTTCCATCTCTTGATTTTCCATTTCTGCTCTTATCCTTTCTCTCTCGCGAGCTATCCGTGCTTGTTCAATGTAGTGCCTCTCAATGTCATCCTCAATCTCTCGGTTTCTTCTCAATTCTTCTCTCCCGTGCAAGATTATTCTCCTTCAGCAGCTGGGTCATTCGGCCCTTGAGTTGCATGTTTCCTTGATTCTCCCTATTCCGCTCATCTTGAAGATTTTCTAGCCGAGGAATATAACGATCTTCCATTTCCCCTCTTCTCTCGCCATGCTCTGTGCTTGGATTTTGCGTTTCTTGTTGATTTTCTTCTTCTGTACTTTCTGTTGGTAAAACTCTCCTTCTTTCTTCCCTAATCGATCTTGAACTTGATCTCACACTACTTCTTGATCTCCTATTTTGCAATCTCATATTTTCCATCCTCAATTCATGATTCTGTCTTGTCAAGTTTGCTCGTTCCTCTGCCTCTAGTCGTCTCTCTTCATGTATTGTTTGTCTCAATCTTTCTAACGCTGCGATTTCGTCGTTTCCTGGATTCATTTCTCCATTCATTCCTTGCTCTCCTCCTCCTTGTCCATTTTTCACCATCTGCTGCTCCTCTTCCCTCTCGTCTTCAGAATCAGACCTCCAAGTATGTACACTTACTCTATCATAATCCACAGCCGCGTTTGCTACTGGGGAGATCGGTGGCTGATTTTGATTTTCTCCATCATTTCTCATATTCATCCTTGACGATTCTCCTGTTTCATTCCTCCTTTCTCCAGCAAGTCTCCCACTTCTTCTTACAATCGTTGGTTGCCCATGTACGTTTCTTCTTCTAGCCATTTTTCTTTTTCAATGAATTCTTGAGTATCTCTCTAAACCTTTTTTCTGTTAATTCAAATTCTTTCCAATTTCTACGTCAATCTCTGCTCAATCCCTGTTTCTAGCGCATATGTAGTTGCAGGAAATCCCACACTACACCCCTTACTCAGTTTTGCCTGACTAATCCATTGAAAGATGTATGATCAAGAATATTTATTAATTGATTCCATGAAATGTTTACACAGTACAATAGAATTACACTTTGGAAATTAAAGCGTTCTTAAACTTTCTCTCTCCTAATGACTTGCTTCTCAATTCAAAAAGATCTCTCCCTTCAACAGACTTATTTAGCCCTTTATATAGGGTAATACATAGTGGATGACAGCTAAGCTATCCTTTATTTTCGGGAATGTCTCGCGAAGTGTCGCAAGTGCACGAATATTCATTCTCGCGACACTTCTTAACCCTCGCCAAGTTTCATGTCTTCCAACTGTTTTGTTTGTCGTTATTCATCGCGTCGTTTATTTTAGCTCCCTGCGACTCCCTCGCGACACCGTCGTTTATTACTCCCGCGAACCTTGTCCGTTGCGATATTATGATCCTACAGACGGCATCAAAAGTGTTTGTATTTTAATATTTCTCGCAACCGGATCTGTCATCATACTTGATATAAAGGCAAAAGCATCTGCGAGTCTATTATTTCTCCTTGATATATGTCTCCACTTTATTCTTGGTATCTGTATCGACAGCTCGTCAACAAGTTTCTTATATTTTTGCAAAGACAATTCATTTATGGCATATTCTTCTTTTATCTGGCGAATTGCCAATTGTGAATCACTAGTAATCCTCACATTCTCTAGCTTCATTTCTATTGAAAATCGCAAATCATGTATTATGGCTTCATATTCTGTTTCATTATTTGTTGACGCAAACTCCAATCTGAAAGAAAGAGCTATTTTATTGCCCTCTGGTGATATCACGACAATTCCTATTCCATTTCCTTCTCCATTAGATGACCCATCTACTAATATTTCCCATCTATTCGGTTCCGTTAACAAATCTTTCGGATCTCCATGTTCTTCCTCTACATCCATCATTTCTTCTACTGATTCATCCTCTTCCAAAGGAAATTCTGCTAGAAAGTCTCGCGACAACTTTGTGATTTTGGCGAAGATAGTATTTCATATTTGAGTTTGCAATGACTTATTTGAGCATTCCATCTCTCAACTCTTCCCCGACCTCTTTGAATTCTTCATCACTGATTCTATTGGTACTTTTGTCACCACCTTGACAACATGCGCTTGAAAATATATACGAAGTTTAAATGTTGCATAAACTAATGCCAAGATTAGTTTTTCAATTTTTGAGTAATTCCTTTCTCGCAGCGTTGAAAGTTTTGTTGATGTAATAAATTGGTTTTTCTACTCCTCAAGCGTCCACTCGCAGTAACACCGCACTTAATGCATGCGAGGTTGTCGCAAGATAGATCAACAATTCTTCTCCTTCTTCTCTTTTTGCAAGATTGATATATCCATTAAATGTTCCTTTATTCCTTGCAAGGCTTTCTCGCACTCATCTGTCCATTTAAACTTCGATCCCTTTCTAAGGATATTGAAAAAGTGCTTGCATTTGTCAGATGATCGCGAGATGAACCTCCCTAGCGAAGCTAACAACCCATTTAACTTTTGAACATCTTTTATTGTCGCCAGTGTTGGCATATCGCGAACTGCTTGTACTTTTTCTGGGTCGACTTGAATTCCTTCTTTGGATACAATGTACCCTAAAAATTTTCCAGAGGCGACTCCAAAGGTGCATTTTTCTGGGTTTACTTTGATATTAAATTGCCTCATTTGTTCAAAAATTTCTTTCAAATCCTGTACGTGGTCTTTTGCTTTTCTACTTTTTATTAACATATCATCTACGTATACCTCCAATGTTTTGTGTATCCATCTCACGAACACCTTCTCCACCATTCTTTTGTATGTCGCACCGGCATTTCGCAGACCAAACGGCATTTTTGTATAACAGAATATCGCAACTCCAATACTTCACGAGATTAATAAACGACTGCGTCGCGAAGGAATCGCATGGAGGTAAATAAATGACGTAATAGATGACGACAGTCAGAACATGAGGAAAGTGTGAAGACTTGGCGAGATTTAGGAGTGTCGCGAGGACAAGCAGTTACACATTCGCGAGGATTCGCGAGTCGATTCCGAATATAAAGGACATCTTAGCTGTCATCCACTATGTAATACCCTATATAAAGGGTCGAGTAAGTCTGTTGTAAGGGGAGGATTCTTTTTGAATTGTTAAGCAAGTCATTAGGAGAGAGAAAATCAAGAGTGATGGTAGTTTCTTTAGCTCTGTTCTACATTTCTTTGTAAACCTTTCAAGAAAACAATTAATAAAACACATTATTATTCATCTTCAAATGGATTGATTAAGCAAATTCGAGTGAGGGGTGTAGTGTAGGATTTCCTGCAACTACAGCTGACGTTTATTAATCTCGCGAGGTATTGTTGTTGCGATATTCTGATCCTATAACATTGACAGGGCAGCTCGGCAGATGGGCATAGACCAGTGTATCCCAAGCCACTGAATGAACAAACCATCAGTTGATTATTTGAAGGCTAATCTGGATTGCACTCATGTGGAGGGAAATGAGTATTTATTCCCATGCTCTGATCGTGCTAATTTCGTGACTCCAGGTTACATAGGCTTATGGCGTCAGCAACTTGAGCGTCTGTATGCTTTTGTGATGGATGTTAAGTCTCCAGCGCAAGATTTTCCTTCTCTTGACTCTATTAATGCTCGACCAAGGCTAAAGTACCTTTCCTGTGGTGACAAGAGGAAGACATCTCCGGAATATGCGCAGGTAAGCCTCTTTTCTTCACGATCGGTGAAAGTAAAATAGATGTGTTTTTAATCATCCATTGATTTTGTGTAGGATGGACGTGCTGTGAGGCCTCAAATATGTGTAAACTTCTTAGACCTTCAAGAAAGTCCCCAGGGTGGAGAAGGAAGAATCAAAACAACTCATAGAATGATACCGAATAATGTGCAGTCCCCTGCCGCTTCTTTGGTGAGTTGTTAACACTTCTCTTATCGTTGCGAATTTCTTGCCCATATAATCAAGATCTTAGAAGAGTATTGCTAATTTGTTTCATAATTTTCTCCACCGGTTATTGACGGTCTTCATCTTTCCTCTATACGAGCAATTCAGGGATCCAACACCGACGGAGAGGTTGATGTGAGTATCCTTTCATGTAAGTGATTTTGGCATCTCCTTGAATGAAATAATGATGATTATTGTTGTTGGATCCATGAGGAGATTGTTTTGGAAAGCCAACACGATCATGCTATTCATTCGTCTTTGAATAGTAGTGAGAAAGAAAATCTTCAAGAATCGCGACTGAATGGAAATAATGGTGCTCCCAATGTTGATGCCGACCATGTTAACCCTTCGAATGAGTCGGAGACTCTTCAAGTAAGTATCCACTTTGTGTTATCTTTATAGAAGTGTAGGATTTATGACTTGTGAATGAATGAAAGAAAATCCCGATGAATATATGAGAAATTTGCCAAAATACGTCACTCTGAAATTTCAGACTTCAGCTTTTAGTAAAACACTGTAGAATCCTCGTTTAGAGTCGGATTTTCGATATCTGCATATGTATATTCAAGCCCAGGAAATTTCCAAGCTTTACCCCAAAGAAGCTTTTTAAGTTTTGAGCACTTTTAGGGGTCGAAATCGATGAAACAGTAAACCTCCAGGAGACCTCCAGAAAATTTTCAGTCGGTATGAGGTCCAATGTTTTGGCCACAACTCTCTACTCGTTCATCCAATTGCTATGAAATTTTGATATGTTGTAGATGACATCCATACAAAGAGAATGGTATATGACTCAACCTTATATTCCTTACCAATTTCTCCCAGTTCGTCGTCTCATATAGAGTAGTATAAAAATTTTCTGACGAACTTATTGAAAAACGTGTTTTATGACTTTTATGCTATTTGCTCATGTATTGGACGCATAGTTAAGAACTTAGATAATGTTAGTTCACTTACATGCCGGACTTTATGATTGTATTGAGTTTTCATGCTTGGATCGCTCTAATCCCTTGTAATCTTCTTATTAGGTGCCAAATGCCGAAGTTGGGAATAATGATACCAGTAATGATGATTCAAGCAATCCCGGCGCCGTTGATAATGAGACAACCATCTCTGCACTTCAAGGCCGTGAGGTGGTTGCTGCTGATATTGTCGAGGAGATTGAAACACCAATGGTGATTGCTCCAGAAATAGAGGAAGCCGTGCTGAGAGTAGAAAATACTGTCCCAGAAGGAACTGTGCCTATGATTGCTGAGGTTGCTCCCGAGATTGAGAACCGTATAATAGTGCATGAATATTCTACTGCAGGGATTGTTTGTGAGCCTCCATTTGGTGCTTCGCTCCCGTATCATGTATTTGTTGGTGGATTCAGCGTTCCCACTGGGTATGCCAACATGTATGAGAAGTTATGGAAGATGTATGGCCATATCGTCGTTACAAGGGATACTGAACGTAACTAATTTTTGATAATACAATTAGGAAACATATTGCGTGTCATAGATGATATTCGTACCATGCCCAGAAGTACCGTCACTCGAGATGTACTCTTTGATTGGGAGTACAACTTGGAGAATTCTGAGAGACTTGGATTTAACCTGAAGTGGCTTCGTCAGAAGATCAACACCATCAAGGATGCAGTAGTGAAGAATATACCTTTTACCAGTGATGATGTGGTGGAGAAAATGGCTAAGATTGCTGAGTTGACTCAAAAGCTAGAGTTGGAGCAAGCGGCTTTACAAGTCTCGGAGGATACTGAGAAGCAGAAATCGTACTTTGATGGCTTTCTTTAGTTTTCTTTCCATAATCTCTTGAACTATGTGAGATTTTGGTTTTGAATTTCTGGATTGGTTTTGAATTTATGAGTGACTGAGGATTTTCTTTTGGATTTTGGATTTGATAGAGATTTTTCTTAAATAAAGACCTTTGATAGATTGTTGAATTTCAAATACTGGGTGCAAGTATGCACACATTTTTGAGGAATTGAAAATATAGGTAGAAGAAAATCCTAAGACGCAAATGTCAGATGTTTTGAGCGTTTTTCTGGGACATAAAATACCCAATGCTTCATGCGTCGAAAATCTTGAGCCAATTTTCATGAATCACTGGTATACTCGTCTTGCCCTTGATGTCGGCCAATTTGTAATATCCTCCAGCAACTGACTTAACGATCATAAAAGGCCCTTCCCAGTTTGAGCTCTTTGTGGAATGCAAATTGCGTCTAGTTGCTTTAAGAATCAAATCTCCTTCACGAAATTTGTTAGGTTTGGTGGCTCGTGCCCTGAATATTTTCCGTTTGTTCAGAATTCTTCGCACAGCGGGATGCTCTGTTGGCGAAGTTTTCCAATTCTGTGGCACATATGGACACTCGTGCAAGGGAGAATATTTAGGATACTGATTGTGAAACTCGATCATTATTCTATCAATGACCGTGTTAGTGATATGTTGAATTTCGAGAGGTTCGGCATCTAACCACTTGGTGAAGTATTGCTAAGGTGAGACCAACCACTCATAACGTTTGGTGACAGCTGAGTCATGAGTAAGATCAAGTCCCCTGACCAGAGTTGCATATTTGAAAATTGGTAATATAGATGCATGAGGAGAAATGATACTTGCCTGCGTGTGGAACTTTTTGACAAATTCATGTGCGCTTTCTTCAGGTTTTTGTGTGACTTCCATCAAGGTTTCGACTTTTCCCAAATGCTTAAAAGGTGGAGTGTCCTCCATTTCTTCCGAACTGGAGCTTTCCTCTGAGTCGGAGATTTCCTCAACAGAGAGTTGTGCAATTGATGATGTTGTAGTGACCTTTCCACCATGAATCCATGCTCGGCCAAGAACCATGTCATATCCTGGATATTCTCTAATTATGAAAAACTTGGTTTCAGTCTAAGTTGAGTCAGTTTTCACTTTGAGAACGATGTAACCGTAGGCGTCTCTGGAGATTCCTTCATGGTCTCTGACTGAGATAGGAGCATGAGTTGTTTCTCGTCGGGTGATGCCAGCGACTCTGAGGGTTTTCGAGGGAATGATGTTAACAGCGGTGCCAACATCGACCAACGCTCGCTTGAATTCGTTTCCTTTGAGGTGAACTGTGGTGAGAAGTCCCCAGTCGTACATCTCCTTATCTATTGCTGGAGGTTCAGGGAGTATCTCCTGAATTTCTAACTGTTTCCCAGACACAATAAGGTTCAACGCAGTAAATATATCGTTTCTTTGAGATTTCGATAAGTACAGTAACTCACAGACATGATCAATTAGGGATTGAACCGCTTCCTTGACCGGCTGCTCAGAGAGTATGAATGTTCTGATTGGGAGAGGATTTCTGTGCACTTCTTCAGTCCTCAGTTCCCCTGAGTCAGCCTTTTCTTTGAATATGCGCTTCAGGATTCTGCAATCACTTGTCGGATGACTGACATACCTATGGAAATGGCAGTAGCGTGCATTTTCCATCTGTTCTTCAGTTGGTTCCTTTTTGACATGAGGTAATTTGATCGCACCGTCTTGGATCCAGACTTACAACAGTTCGATCACTTCTTCAATAGAAAAGGGGAAGTCAGGTGCATCTTGATCATTCTGTTGATGTTGAGTAGGCGATTGTGCATTGCTGGCTTGACCATCTTTCCTTGGCGCTTTTGAGGGATTAGACGCTGGAGGAGCATTCTTACGTGGTTGTGCTTCAGCTTTTCTTTTGCTCCCTTCAGCAACATTCATGTAAGTTTCAACACTGTACTGCTTGTTGATTAGACGCATGGTATTGCTGTTTCGGGTGTCTTTAGATTCCTCTACTTTGAAAGTCTTCGTTATTTCTAGCAAGATAGGAGCGGTAGTTGATGATCGCTTGGCTACTTCGTGAAGTTCTGAGAAGGTCTGAAAACGAAGATTTTCCAGCAAAGCTCTGTACACTGGGATCATCCCATTGATAAACAAATCCACCAGTTGTTGTTCAGTAACATTGGGATCATAGCAATCCAAAGCTTGAACCCTGAACCTCTTCACGTAGTCATTCGGATTTTCAGCATTCTTCTGAGCCATCCTTCCTAAGTCGGAAAGAGTAACTTGCTCCGAAACAAAGAAGTACTTCCTGTAGAAAGCATTAATCATTTCTCCCCAATTAGCCATGCTTCCTGGTGCGATGTTGTTGTACCAAGTATATGCTCGACCCGTCAGGGATTTTGAAAACTCCTTCAAACGGACGACATGGTTATGTTCATGTTCTCCTAATGCTTCCAAGAATGGAGAAACATGTTCGCGAGCATTCCCCTTCCATTGTAGAGTGTGAAGGTTGGAGAAGTGTAACCCTTTTGAAGAGGGATTCTTTGCGTAGCAGCAGGATATGGAGGCTGATGACGATGGACTAATGGTGCATGGCCCTTTCCCCGGCTCTCCATAAAACGTTCCAGATCTTCACGAGTGATGAAAGTAGCAGGTTCGGGTTCTGCAGCTTTGCAGGTTTCTTCATCGTCAGGGATCGGGATAACTTCGGGATCCACAGTTGGAGATGGCTCATTGTCTTTTCCTTTCTTCCGAATTTTGTCTGACATCTTGACAGTGAGAGTTTTGAGATGGTTACATAATTCCTTTTGAGTAGCAGCCATGTCGGTTTGATTTTTAACGAACACTTCCTGAATCTTCATGAGATCAGCAATGGTGGTGGATTTTCTCTGAGTTCCTCAGGATGTCGACCAAAGAGCGGATGATTTTCGACATTAGTGTGAGGAGGGGTGGTGTCACCACCACTGTTGGAAGCAGGAATAGTTTCTAGAATTTCATCGTTGTTGCTGGTGCTAGCGTTGTTTGTGTTAGGATTTGTAACTGATCCTGACCTAAAACCAACCATTTTGTGAAAATGAGAGATTGCAACCGAGAGATTAGTCTCCCACTGTGGTCGTCAATCTGTAGATGGGGAAAAACGGTTCACTGGTTTTTTAGGAAAGTGAAGAGTCGAGCGTGTCGTCGAGACTCTTCGACCGAGCAAACTGCTTACCTCACACAGATGCACTGCAAAGGGAGTGCTTAGATTCGAGAGATCAATCTGTAGGACTCCAGCCTAAACCAAGTCAATGGCCGTTCCAGAGTCAATTCGGTCGCAAAGAGGGAGATGGGTTGATCTATAGGAGGGAAGCTGAGAATTGTGTGGGATCAATGATGATCAAGGATTGTGGATGTGTTGAAGGTTTCTGCAATAATTGGTGAACTGTGGAGTTCGAATAAGTTCTGATGGATTGATGAATTCTTGAGAGTAGTTACTCGAGAAATTCTGGATGATTGCCAATAGCTAGTGACCATTCGTTGTCCTCAATCATGGATTCAGAGACTTATTTATATTGTCAGAGTTGTGAACACCTTGATCCCTGTAAGTGTGATGCTTTCATGAGTGGAAGAGTGGGAAAGTGGAAGATCGTGGTAAAGTCAGTTCCATGTCGTGTGGAGACTTGACGGATCGTGCACCCACTACTTTGCTAACTCCTTCAACCGTTTACACAACTTACGCATATTTCTCGTCGTGGATGAAATCCACGTGTTGTAGGCCACCAGACCAAAACCCTAGTTGTTATCCCCCAATTTGACGTGATTGATGTCTCACGAATCGTGGAGTCTGCATGACAGACGTGTATTTAGTTTGTCAGTTGTTGACTGGTTAGACAATGAGACTAGGTTTTGTTGAATCGAGCATGTTTGACAAATGCTCAACGATTTATGAATGTTAATGTTGAGCAAATATTGTAAATTCGACGAGTTGTTGAATATTGATGATTTACTGAATATATGTGGATTATTCGAGCAACTGAGCAAGTATTGCTCGATTCGACGAAATACTGATAAATTACTGAATATTGATGGTTGGATCAATATTCGAGCAACTGAGCAAGTATTGCTCAATTCAACGAATTATTGAATATGACGAGCAACTGAGCAAGTATTGCTCAGTTCGACAAATACTGAATGTTGACAATTTTGACGAGCAATTGAGCAAGTATTGCTCAATTCGAAAAAATAATGAATGTTGATGATTTGACGCACAATTGAGCAAGTGACGCTCAAATCGGCAAATTACTGAATGTTGATAATTTGTCGTGCAATTGAGCAAGTATTGCTCAATTCGACAAATTACTGATAAATTACCAAATATTGATAGATGGATCAATATTTGAGCAACTGAGCAAGTATTGTTCGATTCGACGAAATATTTATTGGTGACGTGACCCAATAAAATATTAAAATATTGGTAAGCTACCAAATATTATATGATTAATTCAGATGTTGGTTGCTGAATCCATCATAAATTCATTAGTGTTTGAATCGTGCTCAGAGTGATGATTCGTGGAGCATTTATTCAAAACCCTAATTTCAGATCCTAGTTGATGAATCGCTGAAAATAGGTCATGAGTGATATAGGGACTGACCACATGGGATGATGGGCGTCCATGTGGTTCCCGTGCTCGAGTGAGCATGCACCAGGGTTCCCAGTTTGAGGATGGGTGAAAGAATGATGATTAAATGTTGGTTTCATCATTTTCTGAAATATTGCTGGGTTCAGCATTAGGTGATAAAACCTAAGTATGAGAGATGGGACCAACCAAGAGAGCATGGGATCGGCTCTTGGTGGTCACGGGACCAGTTGTTGGTCATTGAAGAATTCTCCAGTTGATTGGAGAGAGTTTGGGCCCAGTATGAGCAATTGAGCAAATTAGGTCAGAATTATGAAAACATGTGGGACCAGCTTTGTGCAAGCCCTAGGAATGACTCTGGTCGATCATGAAGGCATGCACGCGTTGTCGTGGTATCCGTGTCTCCGTACTGAGAGTTTCAGTATTTTCTGATGTGCGTTCGAGCAACATTGTGAATTTTCAGAAGAGTTTCATCTTGACTGAAATTCTTGATTTTTGTTGGAATGACCATGTATGCTCAATTGATTAATATTTTTTAAATATTAAAATACGAGTATTTTAACTTTTAAAATTGTCGTGAGAGGCTAGCCGGTCGTGTGACCCTATTGGCTTTTGGTTTTTCGTGATTTGAGCAAAATTTGAGAAGTTATGACGAAATCATGATTTTTGCTCAAACCAAGGAGTTTCATGAATTTAGGAAAATAATAATTATAAAAGACTTAGGATTGCAAGGTGTGGGATCGGCCATGGCTAGGGCATGGCCGACCGGCTATGTTTCCCAGTCCCACAACACTTTTCTAATTTTATATTATTATTTTTCATGAAACCATGATGTTATGGAGAATCCATGAGTTTTTGTTGAAATGGAGGAGTTTCATGATTTTAGGGAATAATAATTATAAAAAGCTAGGGATTGTGAGGTGCGGGACCGTCCACGGCTAAAGCATGGCCGGCCGGATATAATGTCCGGTCCCGTACACCTTTCCTTATTTCATAATATTATTATTTTTCATGAATCCGTGAAGTTATGGGGAATTGATGTATTTTGCAAAAACAAGGAAAGTTGCTAAAATCAAGGAGTTTTTCACGAGTTCATGAAAATAATAAAATAGGGCAAAATAATGGAAGAAGCATGGGGACCGGCCACGGCTAGGGCATGGCCGGCCGGTGGGCCCGGCCATTGGGCACTCCTTATTATTTTATTAATATCTGTTGTTTTCTCCTGTTTTGCGTAGGATTCCTCATCTATTCATACTTTTGGATGCTCGTTCGTGCATCCGGGTGCTCATTCGTGCATCATTGTCGAGTACACTTACACCATTTTTTGTGGGGCTTACTCACTGATAATCCAGATGCCTGGTTGTTGAGTATTTATTGCTAATCCATGAAATTCAGTGTAGAATAATTCATGAATTTGAACAATAAAAATGAGTAGTTATTTATTATCAATTCATAGGATCAGCTATGGATTTGACCATGAATTCGGCATAATAAAACAGGCATTACCATTCCATGGGATCGTGGATTCGACCATAAAATTGGAGTAATAAAATTATCTATTACCATTCCATGAAATTCGTGAAATCGGAGTAATGAGATAATACAGTCATTTATTGCCATTCCATGGGATCAGGCCGTGGATTCGACCATGGAATCGGAGCAATTGTTATTGCTATTCCATGGGATCATGTCGTGGATTTGACCATAGAATCGGAGCAATAATAGATTATTCTGGGAATTCAGTGGTGAATGTCACGGCAGAATTAATCTATTGCAGAAAAGATATTAGCCAGTTAAAGCGTCATATCCATTCTGAATGGTGCATAGTCAGGGAGTCACGAGTGTTGCTTACGACCTAAAGGCGTTAGTGCTCTCAATCTACGGAGAACCGCCTGAATCTATACACGGTCTCTTCACATATTCAGGGAACGGTGAGTGTCACCGACGTCCTGAAGGCGTCCGCCGCCTAACTATTCTTCTATGTGGAGAGAGGTATCTCTCCTGCAGTCAGGGAACAATGAGTGCCACCGACGTTCTGAAGGCGTTAAGCTCTCAATCTACTGAGAACCGCCCAATTATGTTATTCTGCATAGAGTGCATGATGAAATGCTAGGGATCGAATCGCTCAGCTAGTGGCGCTTTTCGAAAACATATTCATCATGGCTTCGTAAAATATGAATCGTTGCATGCCTGAAAGCCGTGTCAAAACATGCCTCATGATTTTTCGGTTTTTCCATTTGTTGAAAATCCACCATCAACAAGAGATAACACAGACACCAGAATTTTGTTAACGAGGAAACCACAAATGCAGAAAAACCCCGGGACCCAGTCCGGATTGAATACACAATGTATTAAGCCGCTACAGACTCTAGCCTACTCCAAATTAACTTCGATCTGGACTGTAGTTACACCCCAATCAATCTCACACTGATCCAAGGTACAGTTATGCTCCTACGCCTCTGATCCCAGCATGATGCTACGTACTTGATTCCCTTAGCTGATCTCACCCACAACTAAGAGTTGCTATGACCCACAGTCGAAGACTTTAATAAACAAATCAGATCACACAGAAAAGTCTACAGAATAGATAAATCCTTCTCCCACGAATAAACCTATGAGTTTTGTTCCGCTTTTGATAAATCAAGGTGTTAACAGGAACCAATCAATAACCCGGACTTATATTCCCGAAGAACAGCCTAGTATTATTGATCACCTCACAATAATCTTAATCGATGCAGCGAAAAAAAATATTGTGGAATCACAAACGATGAGACGAAGTATTTGTGATTTCTTTTCTATCTTTCCTATCGGAGATATAAATCTTAAGCCAATTATTTCAATTGTACTCGTACGATAGAAACTGCACGATCAGATCACACAACTATAAGAAAAGTAGTATCGGTCTGGCTTCACAATCCCAATGAAGTCTTTAAGTCGTTAACCTGGTTTTAGAAGAAGAAAACCAAAGGTTAAAGGAGAATCGACTCTAGCTTAGAAAACTAGTATCACACATAAAGTGTGGGGATTAGGTTTCCCAATTGCTAGAGTTCTCCCTTATATAGTCTTTCAAATCAGGGTTTGCAATCAATGTTAGCTTAGTAACAAAGCATTCAATATTCACCGTTAGATGAAAACCTGATTAAATTCAAGCTAATATTTCTCAACCGTTGGATCGAAAACTTAGCTTGTTACACACAAACGAAATGTTCAATTTTGGGTTTATGAACCATACCCAAACATTAACATTTGTTGGTTCAACAATAGTCAACCAAATGGTTAGCCATATGAACACTCTCATATCAACCATATTCTTCTTCACCATAACTAGTTCAAATGACTCAAATGAACTAGTTAGAGAGTTGTTCAATTGCTTAGATCTTATGTAACTACACAAGACACAATCGAAGCAAAAACGGTTTGATTCACTCGAATAGGTTCATGAACTTTATAGCCACGGTTTGCAAAAGCATTCCTTAGTTTATATAAACATTAGTTCAAGAACAACCAGTTTTAGATATAACCTACTCAAGTTGGCGGACTGGATTCGCGGACTTAAGCTCATGGAAGGAGTACACAAATTCCAGAAGAAATTCTCGGGTCAAGAACTTCCGCCAGTTCGCGGACTTGGCTTGCGCCACTTCCATTTCTCTTGATCAACAAAGTTCGCAAACTTTGGTTCAAGGAATAAGGACTTGTACATATATGAGTTTCTACAACAATGCTTATATCCTACCAATGGTTATGTAATCTAAACTCTCATTTCAATCATTGAAACATTCTCAGAGAACGTTATATAGTCATTATTCACAGACCATTTTTCGTTAGAGCAATTTCCAAAGTGATTGAAACATATCATGACTTTCGTCATGAGGTAAAGATGAATTCGGTTAAAGCGATAGCTTACCAACACATATTTCGAGAAATAGATAGGCGATTTAAACTCGGCTCGAAATAGCAAATGTGTATAATGAAAGTCTATACGTCTAAACTACTTTTGTCTCAAGAGTAGGAGATAGAGTAAATATACTTTTGAGTGACAGATAAGTTCAAGTCTCCACATACCTTTTAGTCGATAATGTTCCACCGGTTCCTTGAGTAGTCCTTCGTCTTGTATGATGATTGCCATGGAGTTCGTGAGATCAACTACACTTTCTATCCTAGTCTGAGCCTTTAGCTACATAGGCTAGAAATCAAAACTTATAGTTTTGATCACTAACATTGACAAACATGCTTGAGATAGCGACACATGCGAGTTCGACCGAGCAATTCTCTAACAATCTCCCCCTTTGTCAATTTTAGTGGCAAAACTATTAATACATATGGAATACAAAAAATAAATAAATTAACTTTTGTAGCTCCTATTCCACATGTCTAATCTTCAACATTACTCGAAATCTTCGTCACTTCCAAGTACTCCAATGATCCCAAAGGTTGTAAGTTTAGCATCATCGTTGTTCAAAATCCGTAGCTATAACAATAAGAAAACAAGAGTTCTCAATCATTGTTATACAAAGTGTCATAGTATCATTACACAACACAAAAGTTCAATTGTATCACAACTTCAACAACAATACTATGGTGATATGTATCACTCCCCCTTAGTCAATACTCCATCTCACATGGAAACCACTCCCCCTTACATAATGATCCGAAAACCATATGTATTTGAAGTGTGAACTACACATTAATTCTCCCCCTTTTTGTCAATAAAAATGGCAAAGGTACAAGAACGGGATCCTAATAAAATTTCCGAAAGAGACGTTTCATGACCAAAAGAAAGAAACACACATCATCTTATTTAGATGCAATCATAAAGCCGAAGCTAAATGCATTCATCAAGGAGTTTAAAGATACAAGATAACCCCTATAATATTCCACAGCCGCACTCCCCACAAAGATATGGCAATTAAGCGCAAGTTCAAAAAGAACTCTCCCCCATAATATGTCATTCCCGAAAGAACAACAAGAGCGACCTTAATTTCGAAAGAAAAGAAGGATTTCTTTGGACATAACAAATCACATACAAGTATGAATTTGAATCCAAAATACTCAATTAAATTAACCACAAGAGAACCCATGATTAATTTAATCGAAATACATAATTAAACTAATCACAAAGAGTAATCAATTTAATTGGCCATACTCACATAAGAGAATCTATGGAGCAATAACTAAGTTAATTATGAAAATAACCAACCCAATCAAAAGTGCTCAAACATAAGAAAACTTATGGAGTCATAACTAAATAAATAACCAAACAAGATGATTAATTTAGTTCAATATGCTCGTCATAAAGTACCTTATGGAACAACAAAAAAGCTAACCATGAAAATAATCAACTTTGATTGTTTTAGTGCTCAACATAAGACACACTACGGAGCCTCACAGTAATACACAAAAAATATGGATCAGGGAAGATCAATTATCATTAATACACAAGGATTCATTCTATTTTCCATCACAATTTGCACCATGACATACAATAGACATAATCCTTGAAGAAAAAAAAGATTTTAACCTATCTTCCATCAATAATTGACAATATAGGCTTAACTTTTGTATTTGTCAAAAGTCCATTCATTCCTTTATCAATATAAGAATATCGACTTACGAAAGACTTTACTTTTGACAAGATATGGGACAATCATAGTTCACGGACGCAAACACACATATCCCATAAACAATTGCAATATATAAAACCATAAAGATTAATACTACAAAAATCATCTTCCAAACAAGTTTAGAGTTTAAACCAATAAATCTAAAAACAAGAAGATGAGAACGTTGGACATAGCTATGTGTAATCACAATAATGGCTATTCCAAACTCTAGTTATTTTTCTAACAAAAACATAAAAATAGAAGATTTACTAGATGTTAAGACCTTTGAAGAATTCTTTATCGTCCCCGAACTCCTTGTCATCAGCAGCCATTGGGACATAAGGTTCATTAAGGTAGGAGTTTATATCAATAAACCTTCTTGGCTGATGATGTCGAACCAGGGCCTTCTGAATCTCATGAGTCTTAAAAACAAAAGCCTTTATTTGTTGAATCTCCTTTCCCATCTCTTTCAACACTTCAAGAACATTAGAAAATTTCTGAGAGTTTGAAGGAATGGCTCTTGGATTCCTCACATACCTTCTTTTTCTTTTCAATGTTGGAGCTAACGGAGATTTTTCGTTTTCCTTCATGATTGATGGCTTGACAATCATATTAACATCCTTTCTATCAGAAGACAGAGCACTTGGAGCATCCATAGGTGTATGGGTTTGTGAGAGGAAATCACACACTCAACAAGTAGTCTTGGGATAAAAAGGAGTTTCAAAGAAGGAAAAGGAATGTAGGGTTTCGAAACCTTTAACAGGTTCGTACACGAACACTCTCAACCCTATGAAGAGTAGAATTGTCGATAGTACCCTTTCTTTTTTTTGTTTGACTGACACAAAATCAAAACTAAGAAAAGGAAAGAAAAAAATTTCTTTTCCTAAAGCCTGTGAGGTACAAAATCATTGTCTCTTTAATCAGGCACATGAGACTGATTTTCATCAAACAACACAATTAAATTGCGTTGCGGTGAACAACAATTTGTCCACCATTTTCCTCATGAGAGGAATCCTCAGACTTCTGTCTATCAAACCGACTCGACCATAATTTCTTCTCTAATGGTCTTGGTTTTTCCTTGGAAACTAACTTCTTAGATGAAGATAAAATCCTACATACCTCAGCGGTCTTCTGAGCAAGTTTAAGCTTCCTTGTTAAATGATTTGCTCTTCGTTGAAGTTTGTTGACGTGCCTTAGTTGGTATTTGTACTTGTAACACCTTGAAAGTTCATGACCCCTTTGAGAACAATACGAACACGTTAATCTAGGATAAAAGTCAGGCTTTTGAGATGTGCACGCAGCTAGGCACATAGTGGAACCTGAAACATTATAAACAGAGTTTCCAAAGTATGGATCAACTTTATCTTCCAGAATAGTTGGATTATCTTCTGAAAGAATATCAATATTGATGTATGTATTGCTAAAATTATCAAAATCAATACTTTCACCAAGAAGTGCAACACTTGATTTCTCGTCTTCATTAGAATCATAGTTGTCAGACATTTCATCAAGAGTTGCAGCAAGACCTTTGTTCCCAGTGTATTTTCTACTATTTGTGCACTCGTTTGCAAAATGACCAAATCCTTTACACTTAAAGCACTGAAGCATATCCTCGTCATCAGTTTCATCAATATCCCTATTTTTAGGAGGAACACGATTATGAGGTTTGACTGATTCCTTAGGCTTATCTCTGGAGAACCATTTACTTCTCTTCAGCAGAAGATCCCTAAACTGTCTTGTGATCATCGAAACTGATTTGTCAAGATCTTCATCTGATGAATCTGTCTCAGAATGATCATCTTCAAAGATATAAATTTTTTTACTTTTATCAAGTAATTTAGTGTCCTTTAGTGCTTTGAACGCAACATCCTTAGTCTTGGATGAATGTTCATGATCAAAGATCTTAAGCTTCCCAACCAACGTACTTCTGGAGAGAATATCAAGCTTACTTCCATCAACGATGGCATGCTTCTTAGAATCGTATCTTGATGGCAGCGATCTGAGAATTTTCATCACAATGTCCTTTTCAGGAATAGTCTTACCCACTGCAAAAGATGCATTAACAATTTCAGACACTTTGTTATTAAATTCATCAAACGTTTCTTCATCTGCCATACGAAGGTTTTCCCAATCGGAATTAAGGTTTTGAAGCCTAGCTTCCTTCTCACTGGTATTACCTTCAAAAACGGTTTTGTAAGATATCCCAAGCTTCTTGCGACCTAGTTCAGTTTGTCACATGGTGCTGAAGATTTGGGGTATAGGCATGTATGATGGCATTCAAACCGTCGGAATTTTGCTTTGCAATAAGTACCTCAGCAGGGGTGTATTCACCAATATTCTTGGGAATGTTTACATCACCAACTGCCACGATGGGAGGATCATAGCCATTAACAACATATACCCATGATTGAAAATCACGCGCTTGAAGAAAAGCTCGCATAACAATTTTCTACCATAAGTAATTAGAGCCATCGAAGACTGGTGGTACGTTTATAGAGATAGCACCTCTGTCCATAGAGTCAGATCGCTACAAACATAGACTTATAAGGTCTTAAATGTGTTTGCCTGCTCTGATACCAATTGAAAAAACGGGGGTCTAACAATCACACCCAATATTTCGCTTAGCAATCTGTATGGACAAACTCCAATATACTTTCTAGAGAATCAACTAGATAGTCAGACTCAATCTAGATAAAAAGTATATCAACGAGTTTATATCTCAATCTCTCGATTTGATCTTTACTCAAGCAAATAGAAATCATGAAGTCTTTATCAAAGAGAGATAACTTGGATGGTACCAAAGACCAATATCCAAGTGTCAATCAATTTAAATCAACAACCAAAAGGTCGGATATTCTAATTGATTGAACAACGACAACTTTGTGATATTTTAATTATATAAACAAATACAATGCGGAATAGAAATAACACAGACACAGAATTTTGTTAACGAGGAAACCGCAAATGCAGAAAAACCCCGGGACCTAGTCCAAATTGAACACACACACTGGTATTAAGCCGCTACGACTCTAGCCTACTCCAAATTAACTTCGGTCCTGGACTGTAGTTGAACCCCAATCAATCTCACACTGATCCAAGGTACAGTTATGTTCCTACGCCTCTGATCCCAGTTGGATGCTACGTACTTGATTCCCTTAGATGATCTCACCCACAACTAAGAGTTGCTACGACCCAAAGTCGAAGACTTTAATAAACAAATCTGTATCACACAGAAAAGTCTATAGAATAGATAAATACGTCTCCCACGAATAAACCTATGAGTTTTGTTATGTCTTTTGATAAATCAAGGTGAACAAGAACCAATCAATAACCGGACTTATATTCCTGAAGAACATCCTAGTATTATTGATCACCTCACAATAGTCTTAATCGACGCAGCGAAAAAAAATATTGTGGAATCACAAACGATAAGACGAAGTGTTTGTGATTTCTTTTCTATCTTGCCTATCGGAGATATAAATCTCAAGACAATTATTTCAATTGTACTCGTATGATAGAAACTGCAAGATCAGATCACACAACTATAAGAAAAGTAGTATCGGTCTGGCTTCACAATCCCAATGAAGTCTTTAAGTCGTTAACCTGGTTTTAGAAGAAGAAACCAAAGGTTAAAGGAGAATCGACTCTACCTTAGAAAACTAGTATCACACGTAAAGTGTGGGGATTAGGTTTCCCAGTTGCTAGAGTTCTCCCTTATTTAGTCTTTCAAATCAGGGTTTGCAATCAATGTTAGCTTAGTAACAAAGCATTCAATATTCACCGTTAAATGAAAATCTGATTAGATTCAAGCTAATATTTCTCAAGCGTTGGATCGAAAACTTAGCTTGTTACACACAAACGAAATGTCCAATTTTGGGTTTATGAACCGTACCCAAACATTAACATTTGTTGGTTCAACAATAGTCAACCAAATGGTTAGCCATATGAACACTCTCATATCAACCATATTATTCTTCACCATAACTAGTTCAAATGACTCAAATGAACTAGTTAGAGAGTTGTTCAATTGCTTAGATCTTATGTAACTACACAAGACACAATCGAAGCAAAAACGGTTTGATTCACTCGAATCGGTTCATGAACTTTATAGCCACGGTTTGCAAAAGCATTCCTTAGTTTATATAAACATTAGTTCAAGAACAACCGGTTTTAGATATAACCTACTCAAGTTCGCGGACTGGGTTCGCGGACTTAAGCTCATGGAAGGAGTACACAAACTCCAGCAGAAATTCTCGGGTCGAGAACTTCCGCCAGTTCGCGGACTGACGCCACTTCCATTTCTCTTGATCAACAAAGTTCGCAAACTTTGGTTCAACGAATAAGGACTTATACATATATGTGTTTCCACAACAATGCTTATATCCTACCAATGGTTATGTAATCTAAACTCTCATTTCAATCATTGAAACATTCTCAGAGAACGTTATATAGTCGTTATTCACAGACCATTTTTCGTCAGAGCAATTTCAAAAGTGATTGAAACATATCATGACTTTCGTCACTAGGTAAAGATGAATTCGGTTAAAACGAAAGCTTACCAACACATATTTGAGAAATAGATAGGCGAGTTAAACTCGGCTCGAAATAGCAAATGTGTATAATGAAAGTCTATACGTCTAAACGACTTTTGTCTCAAGAGTAGGATAGGAGATAGAGTAAATAGACTTTTGAGTGACAGATAAGTTCAAGTCTCCACATACCTTTTAGTCGATGAAGTTCCACCGGTTCCTTGAGTAGTCATTCGTCTTGTATGATGATTGCCATGGAGTTCTTGAGCTCAACTACACTTTCTATCCTAGTCCGAGACCTTTAGCTATATAGGCTAGAAATCAATACTTATAGTTTTGATCACTAACATTGACAAACATGCTTGAGATAGGAACGCATGCGAGTTCTACCGAGTAATGCTCTAACAGGTTTCTAGCTTTCTTCTGTTTCGAGTTAGCTCGAGGATATCTTCGAGTAGCTCCTCTTGGACGCCGGTTGAGAATGTGATCTTGTTAATGTATTTGTCGTCCTGTGGTAATTCCACCCTTTTCTTGGAGGCTACCTCAGTATCAGCAGGTTGTATCTGCACATACTCCATGAATTTGCCTTCGTCTATGAATCTCTGAATTGTGTTCCTTAGGTGGTAGCATGTGTCAGTTGTATGACCGTAGTACTGGTGGTATGCACAGTACTCCTTAGCATCCTTTGTTTTATCCGGCTTCTTACCCCTAGTGTTAGGGTAGGGAAAGCCCAGCTTCGCTCCCTCCTTGCTCAGAATGTGATAAAAAGTTGTATTCAGCTTTGTATAGACTTTATCTACAAAGTCCTCTCTTCATTTTCCCCTGCCTTTGCCATCTCCATATTTTGATCTTTTGTCCCGGGAGCTAGTTCTGCCCCCAGTTTCATTTTGCCGCTTAGGTACCTCCGGAATTGGTTCTAGAGAGTTTGTTCGTTGCGGAGCCGCTGTTGCTTTTGTTTGCGTCCTGGGGTTATCCTTTTGTATTTCCTCAAGTCTGATGTAGCGATCCTGGACAACCCGGAGCTCCCCTTAGGAATCGAGATCTCTATTGTGAAGCTCCACGAAGATATCCAAGGTTCTATCAAGTCCGTACTTATAGCAATTAATGCTAATTTCAGGATTGACTTTCCCGATTGCTTAGCACGTCTTTTGCCACCTATATGTGTACTGCATCAATGTCTCCTGGGGTCCGATAGCTACAACAAATAGCCTATCTAACCCTGACTTTATTTATTTGTTGTACATATATGTCTCAAAGAACACCGTAGACAATTGCTCAAAAGAGTCAATTGACTTTGCTAGTAAATTATCATACCACGCCAATGCTGATCCTGTCAAGCTTGCAGGGAAGTACCTACAAAGTACTGCCTCATCTCTTTCCCAATGGGCAAGGACACGAGTATAGTACCGTAGGTGGGCTGCGGGATCTAAGGTACCATTTTACGCCTGAAACGTAGGTACCGGGCATTTCTCAGGGATGGGCTCCCTCAAAATGCGAAATGACAACGGAGATGTTGTTGCTTCCTGGAGTACTTCTTCTAGCCTTGCTCCAGCTCGGCCAATTTTCAATCCTTGTATTTCTTTCCGCATTTTCTCCATTTGCTTCATGACCATGTTCACATTGTGAGCATCTCTAGAAAATGTATCATCATAATAAGACTGAGAGGGCTTCTAAGTACTATCCATCTCATTTGGATCGTGTTGTGTTCTCCTGGCTGCCCCTGGTGGGTTAAAACCCCCCCTTCGGCTTCCTGAGATAGCTCCGTGCACACCCTTCTTCAAAGGAGGGTGAGTTTGGGAACCCTCAATCTGTACTTCCAGCATGTCCTTTAGGTTCTGGTTCTCCTGAGCTATTGCGTGCATTGTATCCTCGTGCTCCTTGTTACGTAATAGCAAAGCTACTACCTGCGCTGCTATTTGTTCTTCATTGTGGATTCCACCACCCTGAGGAGTGCTATCAGCTGGATCCTCAGAGTCATCCACGCCTTCTTCTATTGCTGGAGCATCTGGATCTAGCTGGATTGGATTTAGGTTTCCCAACCCTCGTCCCGTGAGAGCTAAGGTTCTGGGTAACCTTTCGTTAGACGCATGTGGCTTCGTAACGTTTGGACGTTCCGACAACGGCATGCCGTAGAGTGGTTGTGCTCCCGTTGTTTGCCCCATCCCCTCAGTAGGAGTAGGTGGTTTGTTAGCAGCCATTCTCCTTGCTATCTCTCTTTGTCCATCCTCTGCTTCATTCCTTTGATTTGTTCGAGACGGATTTTGAGATCTGCCCCTTGTAACAGCAGGTCGCGAACTTGTTGGTATATCACTTGGTTTCTGCATGACTTCGATTTTTTGTTATCCTGTGGTCACATAAAAAACGATAAAATTCGCTGCTAGGGTGCCTTCGTTAAAAGTAGTAATTAATGATCTGACACAGAAGACGGCTAAGCAGCTTTTTCAGAAAAAGTACTAGAATGACATCTGAAAAGATGGGTATTTAATTTCTTATGACACCCTTGGAAAAAACAACCTTAAATGTTGAAAACAATTTAAAAAGGGTGTCAGATCTCCCAAGAAAAAGGGTTTATTAAATACTTTGTAAGATCCCTTTTCCTTAAATTCTCATTGAGATTCCTCTGTGGTCAGAGGTACTTAGATCTAAGGGATACCTTGTCGGAAAAGGTTGTTTTAGTACAAAACAAAAGTTTTAACGTTTTGTGAATGCGTTTTTTGTAGAAAACTTTGTAGATCTGTAAGGTTGCAAGTCTTTAGAGGCTATGAACTCAAAGAACTTACGTAGATAACGGATGAACGGATCACTAGAAAGTGAGATCTATCGCGGTTACTCTCAGATCTCTTCATCAATGAAGATGTGTAAGTTAAAAAAAATAAAGGAACGTAAAAACTCAAGCTGTTGAGCAAAACCTTCTAGCGCCAAACTGTGACTACTAATTTTCCCATAGTCTACATAATGTATACAGCTCGGAGGATCGGATACTATGTAGTATTGATACCTCTGTGGAACTGATAATGCTAAGTTATAAAAGATACTCAAGATCTCAATAATAACGAAGAACACAAATTTAATGTAAATGCTACTAAGTTATCAAGAGACACAAGAGATTACGTGGTTCGACATTTGTCTACGTCCACGGGTAATGATTGATTGTTTGTATTATATTGTAGTGGTTACAAAGATCTTAAATGCTTCCCAAAGTAATAGAGAGAACTCAAGTTGAAGTAAATACTTAAGTTCTAAACATTAAAGAGGTATAAGCTTAAGACTATATCTTTTTATCCTAGATATTGAATGCCTCTATTTTGTTGGTGAAGCTTGGTATTTATAGTCCCTTCGGCCCGGATATATCTTTGTTGTCTTTGGGTCCATCGTCCCCTGATATACCTTCCGTACAAATGGTACCTTCGTTCACCGCTTGCTGCTCTCCAAATAACTCGCCACCTCAGCTAACCCACGTTCCTTCGGGAACTACCCAGCCTCAGTACAGATTGTACCTTCATTCACCGCTAGTCTCCGCCATTCAGACTCTGCCACCTCATCTCTCTTCTTGTTCTTTGGTTTGGCATGTAGATAAGAAATGTATGCATTAAATGTTGATTAGATATGTCACCCCTTCGCCAGTTGCCGCTCTCTAGACTAGGTTCTACTTTTTTATCTTAGCCGTCGAGGTATCCCTCCTTGGGATGGGATAAAGTAGATCCGCGAAGGTGTCCTCTGTTACTCAGATTCCTCTGTGTAGCGAGGGCTACACATTTATCCTGCATGCAACCACTAAAATCGTGACATGTGGTCCACAAAATATTGGTATTCATACGAGCCGTGACCCGATTTTCAAACCTTGATTGAAAATAGCCCATTCAATTGATTTTATCATTTGTGAATGTTTCAAACATTATAATAGAGAGTTTCATGAACTTTTGATATTTTTGTTCAGGGTAGGTTGGCAAACCCATTTGCAAACCATAGATATCTGATTTCGGAAATATAGGAAGGTTCGCAAACCTCAAGTTCAGTTGGGAACAGTTCACGAACCCGGTTGGAAAACTGTGGTGAACTAATTTTTTAATGTTGGTATAAAAGGCTTAAGGTTGGCGAACCTGGTTGGAAAACTGTGTCCATCTAAATTCATAAGCCAAGAACGGATAGCGAACCTAGTTCGCAAACTGTGTCCATTTGAGTTCTCGAGCCGAGTGAGGGTTGGAGAACCCAGTTCACAAACTGTAGCTCCCTGACTCGTGAAGTAGCCTTATGGTTCACAAACCGTCTCACCAATTGTCCCAGTAAATTTAGCAGATGCTCAAAGACTTATTTTTTAAATATGTTTAGCATTACTATGACTCTCTTAAACTCTTCTAAGACTTTATTGATCACTTAAACACTCATGTGTGTGCATCATGATGAAACTCAAGTGTTTTTATGAACATCATATCGCTTATTGTTAAAATGGCTTATTTTCCAAACCGAACAAGTAATTATACACGGTTCCAGATCGGACCACTGTGTATATTCTTTTATTGTATTTTCAAGACCTAAAATGTTTGCTTGATTCCCAAGTTATCTTAGATTGAATTTTAAGCAACCCTCAGTCTTGAAAATCCATAAATACAGATGCTCTTTCAAGTGGGAAATTCAATACTTGAAACTTTGTGTCTTAGTTGATGTAGAGTCGTCCTTGTTAGAGCATTGCTTGGTCGAAATCGCAAGCGTTTCTATCTCAATCTTGTTTGTCAATTTTAGTTTACAAAACTATAAGTCTTTATTTCTAGTCTACTTATATCTAAGTCTCGGATTAGGATAGAAAGTATAGTTGAGCTTTATACTTCACGGAGTTCATCAAATGAAGACGAAGAACTACTCAAGGGAACTTGTAGAACTCCATCAACAAAAGGTATGTGGAGACTTGAACTCATCTATCACTCAAATGTCTATCTACTCTATCTCCTATTTGAGACAAAAGTCGTATTGCTATATAGACTTCAATTATACACATTTGATATTTCGAGATGAGTTTATCTCGCTTATCTATTTCTCGAAATATGGGTTGGTAAGCTTTCGCTTTAACCAAGTTTATCTTTTATTCTTGATGTAAGTCTGTTACTATTTCTGCTGATTTTGGTAATTTCGGGTGTGTGGGTGAGAAACGAATCTAAACCCTAAACAATGCACTGCACGGGAGTACTTTTTATTTGAGAGATCAATCTGTATAATCCTGGCCTAAACCAAAAAATGGTCGTTCCAGACTTGCTTCAGTCACAAAGTGAAGGAGAAGGGTTGGTCTTAGGGAGGGAAGTGAAGAGAGTGTTGAGACCAGAATCGTTGATTCTGAAGGTGTGGTTTGTTTTATAACTTGTATCGGAAGTAGAACTGGTTAGCAGAATGGAAAGCTACCAGGTGATTTCTAGATATTGTATTGTTGCCGACCAAAACTTGTCGTTTGGTGAAAATAGGTGAAGCCTATTTATACAAGTCATATTGAAACGTACCCTGGTCTCATAGGAAGTGGAAACGATTGAGTGGTGGAAGAATAGAGTAACGTGTAACCGTCAGATGTTATGCTTCCATGATAAGGGAAGTGAATTCGTGTAACCGTCAGTCATTACGCTTCTATGATGAAGGAAATGAATTGTTTACACCGTTACTTTTCACCACCACTAATTGTCCTACTTCATGACACTTTCTTGTAACGAGCGCATTTCACACCGCACGCTGTAAACCGCCATACCAATACCCTAATGAGTATCCCCCAGTTTGTGACATGTTTGATGTCTCGAGTGTTTTCGTGGAAAACGTGTAGCAGGTTGCTATGTGTGGCAAGTCAACGTAGACTTTGGCGTAGGAAAATAGCATGTGATGCTATTATGCTTTCCTTGGTCAGCCGCCTAAAACTTGCCACAAGTCCGTCAGTTTGGTGGCGAACTTGAATGGGTGAGATTACATCTTGTGAGGAAGGGTATCCGTTGATTATGGCCACATCTTTGTTGTGTAACAAAGTGGCGGCATTAGCATAGTGGCGCCTGGCGTAGCCGTGGCGTAGTGAGTTTCCTGAGACTTGCCGCAAGTCCGTCAGTTCAGTGGCGAACTTGTATGGTTGAGATTTCATCTCATGAGGAAGAGTGACCATCGTTTATGGACGCATCTTGTTGTATAGCGAAGTGGCGCCATTAGCATAATAGTGCATGGTGGAGCCATGACATAGCGGCATGATAGTGGCGTTGTGGCATGGCCACGCCTATGGCGTTGTAGCATGGTCAAAGCTAAGGTCTGGCTCTGTGGCCAAAATTAGGGATTGGCGGCGTGGCCAAGGCTAGGATTTGGCGTCGTGGTAAGAATTAGGGCTTGGCGACGTGTCCAAGGCTAGGATTTGGCACCGTGGTAAGAATTAGGGCTTGGCAGCGTGGACTTGGCTAGGATTTGGCATCGTGGTAAGAATTAGGGCTTGGCGGCGTGGTCAAGGCTAGGTTTTGGCGTCGTGGTAAGAATTAGGGTTTGGCATGGCCAAGGCTAGGTTTTTGCGTCGTGGTAAGAATTAGGGTTTGGTGGCGTGGCCAATTCTAAAGTGGCATGCTACCGCGGCAGAGTGGCATGTTGGCATACCGATCAATATGTTGTTGTGGTAAGGCACGTTTGGCTTGCCAGTTAGTATGGTGGCGATCAGGGTGCGTTTGGCCTTTAATGTATGGTGGCAAGTTTGGAGCGACTTGATTGGCCGAGGAAAGGGGCCGGCCAAACATAAGGCGCGGCTACACTTCTGGTGAGAGTGTGACGGATTTAGAGCGACCTGATTGGTCGATGGAAAGTGGGGCCGACGAGTATGGGCCCATCCACAACTTATGTGCGCGTGGCTAATTTGAGGCGACATGATTGGTCGAGAGAAAAAGGGCCGGTTTAGGAAGGGGCATGGCCAATGGCAAGTGGCGCCAGTTGGCCTAAGGCATGGCCACGCCTCCCTTTGCTGCCGCGGCTCCCTGTTTTGTGATTCTGAGCAAGGCTTTGCACCTGCTAATCCGTGGCGGATTAATTACCTAGTTTGCCTAGGTTTAATTTCGACAAGCAAGGTCTGATATACTGCGCGAAAACCATAACTTTTGCAAGTTAGTCAGGTCAATTGATTGAATTCTATGTGTTGACATAGAGTTCTTTTAAGTTCATTGCCAGAGGGCAGCATGTTTTTTATGATTGAATACCTTATGCAAAGACCTTATCCTTGATACTTGGATATTTGTGCTACTCTGCTGCGAGTGAACACAAATCGTCATGCCATATCAACATTAAGGGTTCAGCCGGAGAACATAGCATAGAAGGCATTCAAAGGAACTTATATTAAGTGAATACAGGTGAGGCACCGAAATTTACAGAACATCTGGGATGGTTGCTACATGCGCCAGTCTGGATAAATTTCATGTAAGTATATTGAACGGCTCAATAAATATGTCGGTGGAGAGGTTAGCACTCACGGCACCGTTTCCTTATAGAGTGACGTCACATCAGATGCAAGGTTTTATGATTTCAACCCTGAGCTAAAAACCACCATCAACATTAAGTCCCCTGCTTAGCACGTAACAGCGGCGTTGTTGCGGGGTAAGCATGAGATGGTGGCGGACAAGAGTAAAATGGAAAGGACAAGACGTGAAGATATTGTCGTGGAAATTCAACTAACCTTTAGCGGAAGGCATGAGGAATCCGTGATCCCTATATTGGTGGTTTTGCATAAATTCGGTTTGGCCATGAGGTATTGGAATCAGCGCTGCAGCTTCGGCTATTGATTGGCAGAGATGGCACTGCAATTTGGTCCGTGAATCGGTGAATGGCGCTAGCTGGCTAGGTCACTGAACGTATGAAGATGGCGCTGCTTTGAACGGCCAGGATGGCACCTCCTTGGCTGGTGGAGATGGCGCTGCTTCGAACGGCTAAGATGGCGCCGCTTTGGCTGGCTACGGAAGGTGGATGGCGCGGCTAGCTTGGAGTGGCGCTACTATCTTGGAACGGTGGATGGCGCTGCTGGCTTGGACGCAGACTTCTGGCACGGGCGTGGTTTTTCTGGCTTGGCTATGTCCGTGGCATGGTGGATGGTGTTGCATTGAACGGCCAAGATGGCGCCGCTTTGGTGATGTCCGTGGAATGGTGGAAACAATACTTTAAACTTTGGCTACCGAACAGTGAAGATGGAGCCGATGTTTTTCGCAGAATGGGCGGTGATAGTGCATGTTTAATCACGGAGTGCTGGAGTCATGGCGTTACTTGATAGGCTGTGGAGAGGGAGGCGATTGCGTTGCTTTGAGCGGTGAAAAAGGCGTTCCTTTGGCTAAGTCACGAAATGGCGTGCATGACCCGAAAGAAGAAACATTTTTCTACTCAAACTTCAAAATACAATGTATATAAAAGGCGTTGTCCACCCTTTTATTTTCGCATCATTGGTTTTACATATGTAGCGGCAAGCCTCTTTCCATCAGCAGTCCAGGTGATCCAATTATTCTTTCTTTTATATAGATCATCATAGAATTGCACCCATCTTATTCACAGGTATCGTCTTGTGTCTTTTCTCGTAGATCTCCATTTTGTGTTCTCTGACTCTTCGGAGAAATTTTTTGAAGTCGACGAACCCAGGTTTTCTTCACATGAGGAGATATTAAACTAAATCAACCCTTTGTTCCATGCAGCCGACCAGATTATACAAGACATTTGCTAAACGGACCCATGCTTTGGATAAGGGGCACCTCATTTACTAAGGGGCACCTTCTTTACTATTTGCACCCCACTACAGCAACTACTAACCGCACCCCATCACTGGTTAAGGGAGACCATCTTCTTCTCAGTTTGAATTAATTGTTTTGGCGGGAAATCTTGACAAGGGAAGAAAAGAATTAGGGTTCGAGTTTTGGTGCTCTTCTGAGGAGACTCAATGGCTGAAACTGATGGAAACCATCTGCTAGAGCATAACAGGGATAGTAGGAGTGATTTTGTCGATTGAATTTGGCTAGAACTCGAGTTAGAAGGAAACAGAGGTGTGAACTTTTCACCGGTATTTCAGGCAAGATTTTGCTGGAGCTTTGGCCGGATTCAATGTGTTCTTTGGATTGGATATACCCTGTTTCGACTAAACAGGGTTGGTAATCACTCCAGATTCAAAAAAATAGGTGGCTACGTCAAGTTTGGATAAAACAGGGAAAGTAAGGACAGTCACGGGATTTTATTTGCTATCCCGAGTATAACTGAAGTTGGTGTGGGTTTTAATCAGTCTTTCCTGTGTTAGAAACGTGTTTGGAGCACGCAAGAGATAAAAAAGGAGAGGTTTAACAGCAACAGGCGCGCGAATAAGAGAACATGGGAAAGATATTTCCCGTATATGCATGGAAATAGAACAGATTGATTGCTGGAGATTTTAGGATTAATGACGACATATTCTTAGTCTTGTTGCGTATATAAAGACTCTTGAGGTATCATAGAGGGTCATGGAGAGTTAGGGGTGAAGTTCTGGTCCGTAGAAGAAGTTGCAGACGAGTTCTGCACTTTCAGGCGAAGAAGAAGAGGAAGAACACAAAACAACACATTTAGACAGTCGCAGAAACCGTTGCCTATACATTCAAATTCAATAACTTTGTAACAATTTCTGTAACAATTATTTCGAGTTCATAACAATCATTAGTGTTTCTCTCAGAATAAGGGGCTCAGAATGCTTATATCTCATATAAACACACTGATTTATACTCTTTCCTCTTTCAAACACCTATTTGAGCAATGAAATCAGCTTTTGAGTGTATTTCCAACATGAGGAGTTAGACCCCATCTCTGGGGCAACGGACGAAGCTGAATTTCATCATGTGGTAAATTAACTTAATTCCTTAATTACTTTTTGCACCGATTTTTAATTATTTATGATTTCTATTAATTATTTGTGACTTTGTTTGATGATGCATGCTTAGTTCTAGGTAATTTTGATGCTTCATGCTTACAATATACAACTAATGTTTTATAAAATCTACTTTGGCAAAGAATAGAGATAGTGTTTCTTTTATTTTGAGCTATAATTGCCTAGGATTAATTTCTGAACCACTTGAATATGAAAGTCAGTGAAATCCTGAGTCCCAGTAAACTCTTCATCCCGTGACACATTTTGTATATATTTTCTTATATTTTAGTTTATTAATCCTTCAAATCAATCTCATCAAGTCCGAGTGAACGACAACCTTTTTACTACAACATCATTGAAAATAACCATCAATTTTTGGCGCCGCCGACGCGGACTTGTTTATAGATTTGTTTTTAGGTTTTTTTTTTTTATTATTATTATTTTTGTTCTTTTTTACGCATTTTGGTATTTCTGTTTGCTTTCATATTTGGAGTGGAGCGAAAGAAAAAGAGAAAGTGCTGAAAAGAAAAGCAAAGCCAAAATAGGAAAGAAAAGAGAGATCCGAACGGAGTGAAGAAGAAAATTTTGTAGATAGTGTTATTATTATTATTATTATTTTTAGAAACTGTAATTAGGTAATTATTTTTGTAATTTTTTATTTTAATTTTTGGACTTTATTTTTGGACTTTTGGACATTATTATTTTTAAAACCCTAACGGTTCGTTTAAATAAAACTGCTGCAGGGAAGGACGACGGTTACGATACCGTCTCGGCCCCTCGGGTTCGTACCCGACATCGGAGTCGTGGCCCGAGTCGACTTCAACGGTTCATCCCCCGTCTGGAACGGGAGGTAAGGTTTTCTGAACACCCGCGAATCCCCTATCAGTGGGTTTATTTTGTGTTGAGAATGTCAAACTGGTACAATAGCCAATACAACGAATATCCAACTGAACAAAATGGACATTACTACTTTGACCATAGTGTGAAGTGGTTGGGAACATCAACCCTTTAAAGGTTACGGCTCATGCCATGTTGAGCCCAATTACTATCCACACACCCACAATTCATACGAGCAAAACGATCCTCCAATTTCTTTAGAAGAGTCTCTCAAGAGTTTCAATAAGTCAACACAGAAGTTTCACTTATTTATGAAAGAGACTTATAATATTCCGCTTCCAGAAGAGTCCGTAGAGCAGTCAACTAAGATGTCTCTAGAAGAGTCCTTCAAGCAATTTAGTGAGAGTACAAATAGGATTGTGGAAAAATTTGCTCAAGATAGTCTTAAATTCCAATATAGTGTTCCCAATACCACCCTTGAAAATAAGGATAATTTTTATTCACATAATCAAGATGATGAGGTTAGAATTGGTAGCACTACTTGTTTAGATGAGGTTCGATCATTTTCATATAATGATGATTATGATGAGGATAGTATTGATGAAGAATCTGAAATATGTAGGCATAGTGATCAGGAATTTGTTACTCCAGTTGAGCTTTATAATGATAATGTTATTTCTAGTACAAATCCAAATAATTTTAATAATTATTCACCTATTCAAAAGGACGAGGATTTGACTAGAAATATCCCCTCTTTAGACGATGTAGTATTTCCTTTTCACGAAGCCAACGAAGGTTTAGAGGAACGAGTTTATTTTGAGTCTAGCGATTTAGAAACAATAGTCTTAGACAAAGAAAGTGAACTTGTAGAGATGAGTGAGGATGAACCTGACTTAGAAGAATCAATTGACCATTTCCAGGAATCTGATGACCTAGAAATTAGGGAAGTTGTGACTATTCTTTCTAGAGACACTGAAAACTCTAAGTTTGGGGGTGATTATCATTTTCCATGTGCTTTAATGCTTATAAAGGTCCCTCACTTGGGACTTGACATATGTGCCTCAACCATTTTACAAGATTATCTTCATATACGTTTTCCTGAACCTAATGATGTTCAGAAAGAAGTTCAGTTGTTAGAAACCCATCCTCTGGTTGATGTGGTTAACCCAGGCTACGATACCTCGATTGACTTTGTTTTCCCACCAAATTTTTTTTCTCCAATTGTGGGAACTTATGAAATTGAAATGTGTCAGATATTAAGTTTCAAGACTAAACCTAATTACTTTAGGAGATTAGGGTCGACATATTTGTTTAAGGAAGACCACCACTCTCTTTGTGGTCAGTTGTGTAAGTCAAATTTGATTGACTTTAAGGATCCGCAATTATTTAGGTTATTATTATGTGCTTCTAAGTTTTTATTTGAGTTTTTCCAGACTCTAGAACCTGAACATTCGGATCTAACTTTTGAGAAAATGCAACCCAGGAAAATATGTTATCTAGACCCAGTTATAGAACCTGAACCCGAACCACAACTAGATGTAGTTGTCTTAAACAGGAAACTAGACAAGGGTGTGCTTTATTTGTTAACTTTATTGGCATGTTGCAGTTTCCCTTTAATTGTGATAGCCCTTTTTGGTTTTGGTAATCCTCAGTTATTCCAGCTATTAATTTATGATTCTATGACGTGACTAATTCCTTCCGATGTCTGGCTGAAGACTTTATACTTAGCACTTCTTGGGAGGTAACCCATGCTCATGCAACACGGTAATATCTTTCCTTAACTCTTTTGCTTCAAGTGGTAACAGTTTCTCCTTGTTCATGCTTTTAATTTTATCTTTAGAACGTTGAGGACAATGTTAGATTTAAGTTTGGGGGTATGGGAGAAACTTTTTAGTTGCAATATCAACTCCAGAGTCTAGAAATTTATGTTTATTAAGGTTGGCACTAACCAATCTAAGTGGATGGGAACATCTTGGTTATAGGAGTTGAGGAACTAATCTGATTAGATAGAAACATCTAAAGAGTCTATTCATAAAAGCACAGAGCTCAGGTGTTAGAATTAAAAAAAAAAAAAAAAAAAACATGGTAGTTTCGCCATATCTCGTTGAATCCTTTTCACCTTCTGTTTTTATATTTTTTCTTATAAGTGATTGGGTGAAATAGAGTGATTGAGATACTAAAAAAAAAAAAAAAAAAAATTGAGACTAGACCATCAGACCAACCGGAATAAATTCAATAAAGTCGACCACTAGTGCCTTTGTATATGCCAAACAGTGCCGACTCTAGAGTTAGGATTATCACCCACCGGTTCCCTTGTATATGCCAGTGTGTTGATATTAGTCGACCGGTATCTCACCATTAGGATAGGTTCACCCTAGTCAATATCAAAACCATCTACGTTTTTCTCTACATCCATCTTCTTAATCTTTCCATGTGATTAGTCGACTCCGGTTATGATGTACAGAAACTATCTGAGTAGAGCTTTGTGACTTATATATGAATTTTAGTATGCTTGAGTGCAAACTCGTGTACAACAATTGGAATTTCGCATCAGGGTACTTCCTCCTATAATCAATGATTGTATGCCAACCAAGGAGATTCTTTAGTGCCTTCCAAGGTTCTGCGTAGATAGCTAGGGTTTGGAGTAAAGGTTTTGTAGGTACACCTCTGGTAAACCCTCCTGAGACTACAACTCGGTCACTAGGGCCACCTAGTGAGTTTGAATTTTATTTTCTAGAATAAATTTGCTCGAGGACTAGCAAATAATAAGTTTGGGGGTATTTGATAGACACATTTTTGTGTCTAATTTGATCTCAATACTATATATTGTTGGCACTCGATTTTGTACTAATTTTGGTGTTTTCTGTGTTTGTAGGTATTTTTGAGCAATAAATATTTTTGGGAAATTCTGCTAAAAAGTTGATAAAGGCACCCTCGAGGACATTTGCTAAACGGACCCCTTTTGGATAAGGGGCACCTCATTTACTAAGAGGCACCTTCTTTACTATTTGCACCCCACGACAAAGAATCGCTAACCGCACCCAAAGACTGTTAAGGGGAGACCATCTTCTTGTCGGTTTGAATTAATTGTTTTAAGGAAATCTTGACAAGGGAAGAACAGAATTAGGGTTCGAGTTTTGGTGCTCTTCCGAGGAGACTCAATGGCTGAAACTGATGGCAACCATCTGCTAGAGCATAACAGGGATAGTAGGAGTGATTTTGTCGATTGAATTTGGCTAGAACTCGAGTTAGAAGGAAACAGAGGTGTGAACTTTTCACCTAGGTATTTCGTGCAAGATTTTGCCGAGCTTTGGCCGGATTCAATGGGTTCTTTGATTGGATATACCCTGTTTCGACTAAACAGGGTTGGTAATCACTCCAGATTCAAAAAAATAGGTGGCTACGTCAAGTTTGGATAAAACAGGGAAAGTAAGGACAATCACGGGATTTTATTTGCTATCCCGAGTATAACTGAAGTTGGTTTGGGTTATAATCAGTCTTTGCTGTGTTGGAAACGTGTTTGGAGCATGCAAGAGATAAAAAAGGAGAGGTTTAACAGCAACAAGCGCGCGAATAAGAGAACAGGGGAAAGATATTTCCCGTATCTGCATGGAAATAGAACAGATTGATTGCTGGAGATTTTGGGATTAATGACGACATATTCTTAGTCTTGTTGCGTATATAAAGACTCTTGAGGTATCATAGAGGGTCATGGAGAGTTAGGGGTGAAGTTCTGGTCCGTAGAAGAAGTTGCAGATTTGTGTTCTGCACTTTCAAAAAGAAGAAGAGGAAGAACACAAAACAACACATTTAGACAGTCGCAAAAACCGTTGCATATACATTCAAATTCAATAACTTTGTAACAATTTCTGTAACAATTATTTCGAGTTCGTAATAAATTTAGTATTTCTCTCAGAATAAAGGGCTCTGAATAGCTTATATCTCATACAAACACACTGATTTATACTCTTTCCTCTTTCAAACACCTATTTGAGCAATGAAATCAGCTTTTGAGTGTATTTCCAACATGAGGAGTTAGACCCCATCTCTGGGGCAACGGACGAAGCTGAATTTCATCATGTGGTAAATTAAATTAATTCCTTAATTACTTTTTGCACCGATTTTTAATTATTTATGATTTCTATTAATTATTTGTGACTTTGTTTGATGATGCATGCTTAGTTCTAGGTAATTTTGATGCTTCATGCTTCCAATATACAACTAATGTTTTATGAAATCTACTTTGGCAAAGAATAGAGATAGTGTTTCTTTTATTTTGAGCTATAATTTCCTAGGATTAATTTATGAACCACTTGAATATGAAAGTCAGTGAAATCCTGAGTCCCAGTAAACTCTTCATCCCGTGACACATTTTGTATATATTTTACTTTATTAATCCTTCAAATCAATCTCATCAAGTCCGAGTGAACGACAACCTTTTTACTACAACATCATTGAAAATAACCATCAGTTAAACTCAGCTCGAAATCTCAAATGTGTATAATAGAAAACTATATCGTAACACGACTTATGGCTCAATATAGGAGATAGAGTATAAATAGACTTTCCAAGTGTTAGATGAGTTTCAGTCTCCACATACCTTTTTGTTGATGAAGTTCCACAAGCTCTCCTTAGTAGTTCTTCGTCTTCAATGATGAACGCCGTGAAGTCTAATGCTCAACCACACAATCTATCCTAGTCCGAGACATCTATAAGTAGTCAAGACTTATAGTTTTGATCACTAACATTGACAAACAAGCTTGAGAAAGCAACGCTTGCGAGTTCGACCGAGCAGTGCTCTAACAATCTCCCCCTTTGTCAATTTAGTGACAAAACTATCAATACATATGGATACAAAATAAATAAACTTTGTAGCTTCTCATCCAAATGCTTGATCTCCTTGATTCTTCAACATTACTCGAAATCTTTGTCACTTTCAAGTACTCCAATGATTCCAAATATGTTCAACTCAGCATCATAGTTGTTGAAGATCCGTAGCTATAACAATGAGAAAACAGTTTCTCTCAATCATTGTTATAAAGTGTCATAATATCAATATACAGCATCAAAGTTCAATTGTATCAGAACTTTGACAACAATACTATGGTGATATGTATCACTCCCCCTTAGTCAATACTTCATCTCACAATGAAAACCATTCCCCCTTACATAATGATCCGTAAACTATATGTATTTGTAGTGTGAACTACACATTAATTCTCCCCCTTTTTGTCAATAAAAATTGGCAAAGGTACGAAAATTAGTGGGATCCTCATGAAATTTCCATGGAGATACTTCATGACCAAAAGAGAACAACATACCAACTTGTTTAGATGCCATCATATAGCCGAAGCTAAATGCATTCGTCAAGGAGTTTATAAAGATACAAGAATACCCCTATAATATTCCACAGCCGCACTCCCCACAAAGATTTGGCAATTAAGCACAAGTTCAAATAAGAACTCTCCCCCATAATATGTCATTCCCGAAATGACAACATGAGCAACCTTACTTTTACAAGAAAATAAGGATTTCTTTGGACATTAACAAATCACATAAGAATATGAATTTGTATCCAAACATCTCAATTGAATTTAACCATAAGGAAAATGATTTAGCAACACAGTACATACACAAAGATGTGGATCATGGAAAGACCAATACTGCGGAATAATCAAAGATTCATTCTATTTTTCATCACTATTTGCACAATGACATATAATATACTTAATATTTGTAAACAAAAGATCATCCTTTCTTCCATCAATATTTGCATAATGACATAAAAGGCTTTAACTTTTGTAATCAAAAGTTCATTCTATCTTTTATCAATACTTTCATACCGACATACAATAGAGTTAACTTTTGAACAAATATGGGACAGTCAAGGTTCACGGACGTAAACAACATATCCCATAACAATTTTCAATATATAAAACCATAAAGATTAATACTGCAAAAATCATCTTCCAAATCAACTTTAGAATTTAAATAAATAAATCTAAAAACATTGCAAGATGAAAAAGTTGGCAATAGATATGTGTACTCACAATAATGGATATTCCAAACCCTAGTTATCCTTCTTAAAACACAATAATAAATTCTCATAAGAAGTTTCATAGATATCAAGACAAACTCGTAATGCACATACAAGAAGATTTGTCCTTAGAGGGTAGAATCAATCTTTTTCGCCCGGCTTTACACCAAGAATAGCTACCAAGGACGTATAAAAAGATTTTATTAACAAAGAAGAACATACAAAGTCATTAACGACCATGCACCATAGTTCACATAAAATGATTGTGAACATTCAAGAATCCCATAGTAATGTGTACTACTGCCCATTTTTGAACTTCCTTCTTTGTGATTCACCAACAACATTCTTGTAAAAGCTACAAATGAGCTTAGAAGAGTAGTACTCCAAGAATCCAAGTGCCCAAGTCCAAGAGAAGTGGTACAAGTGCGGCCAAAAACGGAGCAAAACACTCAAAAACAAGAGACATGACAAATACCAATCTTAACTCATCCAAATTTATGAATTCTCATCTCCATTTTGAAGAGAATTCAAATAGGAAGAGAATTATAAAAGAATGAGGTCATTCCTAGTTCGGACGAAGAATATACGGCCAAAACAAGTTTACCGAATATCGACGTCTACGAGCAAGTTTGCATACCGGTTTGCAAACGAATTTTCATGACCTGGAGCAGTATGCAAACGGGTATGCGTACAAAAACCCTGGATTTTGATTTTAAATGATGGTATGCATACCTGGTATGTGTACCATGAAGTCCAAACATCCCGAACTACTATTTTCAAACCTTTTTAGAAGAATCCAATCGAATTCTACAGCCTTACCAAACATAATCTGTGCACCCCAATTCTCGTGCTGCCCTCACCGTATACATAACAGGGCATTCCTTGGCGAGGATGCACTACCAACACAATCAAGTTGTGTTGAGGTGAAAAATGTCTTGCTCACCATGGCACCAAGAGAGTGTTTCTTTCCAACTACTCTTGCATCTTACAGTATTTGTGTTCCTGATTTTTTCATTTACAACTTATAACACACAGTCTCTGCAGATAATGTTTAATACTGCGTAGGGAAACTCTTTTGATAAAAACAGACGTCCTAACTCTTTCATAAAAGAAGACAATACTATTATCTAGGCTGGGTGTATCAGGAATTGAACAAAGAGATGAATCATGCTTTGAGATGATGCAGTCTGAAGACTGAGATTTAAACTCCTCTTGTAATTTGTTTAGTTTGTCACAACCAAATGGATTACCCAGAGGAGGAGCACTGCTCTTACTAATTAGTAAATCAAGATCAACATGAATATTATTCATCATAACTTGGTTTAGTTTATCAAGAGATTCTTGCTCTTTCTGGAGGTATAACTCAACATCAAGAGATAAGCTCTCAAGCTTCTTTTCAAGACCTGAAAACACTTCAAGGGATTTTAAACCTGGTGGAGGTTTAGATAGAATTTCTTCAACAAATTTTATTAAATAACTCATGGAAGAGAATTCTGAAATCCCTGGATCTGGTGATGCGTTTATTGAGATAACACTACTGTACATACTCAGATCGCTACAAACACAGATTTATTAGGTCTTTAAATGTGTTTGCATGCTCTGATACCAATTGAAAAAGCGGGGGTAAAACAACCACGCCCAATATTTTGTTTGGAAATATTAATAGACAAACTCCAATATACTTTTAAGAGAATCAACTAGACAGTCAGACTCAATCTAGAGAAAAGTACATCAAAGAGTTTTATATCTCTATCTCTTAATTCAATCTGCAATCAGCAAATAGAAATTTGCGAGCCCGATTGAATATAAGAGAAATAACTTGAACGGTACCAAAGACCAATGTTCAAGGATCAATCAATTTCAATCAACAACCAAAGGTTGGATTTACCAATTGATCGATTCAATGCACAACCTGTGATATTTCAATTATATAACGAGGAAAAAAAATAACACAGACACCAGAATTTTGTTAACGAGGATGTTAGAGCATAGCTCGGTTGAACCCACCAAGCGTTGGTATTTCAAGTTTGGTTGTCATATTTTAGTGAACCAAAACTCATTTAAAGAGTCGCTTGATTATGTACTAGAGTCAACTTCGTATAGGTTAGCTTGAAAGTATTACGATATGAGACATTACAAGTATTGCGAAGACTTGAAGAAGTGAAGAAGTAAGGAGCTACAACGACAACATCATCCTTCCACTTGAGGTTAGTGATATTTAACTTGAACTGTTTCATTCCCTAATGTATCTTTCAAGTCGTGCATATTGAAAACATAACTGCGAAGCACGAATGATTACACTCTAGTTAGACGTAGTATTAAGGAATATAATACGAAGTATAACGCTTATCTTTTGAACTTCGTATATAAGACATCGACATAATCGTTTGAATGCTATTGTGACTATGTATGGGTATGAGGTGAAGATTTCATCCTAGGAAACAATGTTTTACATTAGTTTAAAGGAAGTAAATTCATGAACTTGTTTTGTGAATCGAAAGGGAAATCGCTAGGCTTATTGGTATTATTATTCATTGCATATCTTTTGAACTACCAATATGTGTGATTAGTATAACCGCTCATGATTTTTTTATGTTCTTGGTAAAACAATTCACAAGGCCTGACATTTGTATTGGTATGACTTTTATTAGTGGAACCGATCTTAAGTAATCACCTGAGATGGTATGATCGATTTAGTGTTATTGGTATGACCAACTCTAGGCAAAGGGGAACCGATCCTATGAAGAGGTGCAACCGATCACAAGAGGGGAATCGATCCTTGTAAGAGGTGCAACATGTTTTTAGTAGATGGGGGAACCGATCCTATGAACATGTGCAACAAGTTTTTAGTGAAAGGGGAACCGATCCTATGGACATGTGCAAAAAATACAAGTAGTTACCATAAGTATGTGGGGAACCGATCCTAGTACCTAGTTAACCGAATTTTTGGAAAGCTAGTGTGACTATCCATAATACTTAATGGAGGAGAAGCTACTTGTTTTGGTAGAATCGTGAAACCCATGATTTGTGATTGAGTGTTCTTAATCAATCACATAGTTCTTGAAAGTCAGATGAACCAATTCTAAACTCGTTTGGAAGTGTGGCAAATCAATTTTAAGATTGTAAGTATGAAAGAGGACTTACAAAGTAAAGATGTCGACATACTTTGAACATGTACAGTAACGCTTATCTTTTATTGTTCAAAGATATTCCTTAATAGCTAAAGGAAAATCCCGGATCGAAAAGTAAGTTGAGAATCTTTTAATTAAGGTTTTTAATTTTATTTTTGGAAAATGAAAATTGGTAATGTGCATTTACTAATTGGGGATTTTTTAAGAGATTTTCGGTCAATGTTTGGACAAAGCATTTCCAGGAATTATGGAAACCGAATCTGGAATATATTGCATATCTTGAGAATATTTTCGGTTTTGGAAATTCCTTGTCTATAAATACCAAAGTTTGCATTTCTAGCAAACTAATCCTCAGAGCCAGCAAAACTACGTAGTTGTGTTGTTACTGGTGGAGCCGACTATTTTGAGAGGAAAGTAACCTAATTAGGCGAAATCTCTTACGACCGCTCAGTTTAAAGACTTCTTCGGGATTGAGAAGCTCTATTAGTACCATTGGTGGGAAACTAGATAATTGCGGTTTATTATTAGTTTTCGATTGATTTGATTAACTAATGGTTGTTGAACTTTGATTGCACCTAGTTTGTTTATGCTTGGGAATCTTCTCTTCTGATAAGATTCACTCAAACTAGATCGAAGTTTCGACGGGTGATAGGGTGTAGAATACATCCTATTTACTATCTATTGTTTATGCTTTCTTTGCTATTTTTCTTGTAAATTATGTATTTTACGCTTGTTTTGAGTTTTTATAGCTATTATGGAGTCGCATGAACGAAAAGAAGAAGAAATCACTCAATTTGAGTAAATGGGCAAAATAGTCATTCATGGGCGAACACTATCTGGAGCCCAGTCAAGGTTAAGGGGCAACTCTCTTTTGGAGGAGTACTAAAGCCATGCCCACAGAGGTTAAGGGGTTTCCAAGTAGGATGGCCCTTATCTAACAAGTGGGGTGGTCCCTATCCATGGGGTGTAACTATCCACCCAAATAACCCTAACTATCTCGAGCTTCTCATTCTTCTCAATCATTTGTACCTGAAATTGAGAACAAGAGAAACGGAGGCACAACCATGGTGGATTCATATCCAGAGAGAAACCGAAGGGAAGATGGTTGAAGGTGATGAAATTCAGAGCTACAAAAAATGGTGATGAAGCCGAATTGCAATAGCAGATTGATGAACCAAGGAAGGTGGGGTTTAAATTGATTCCGCGAGAAACAGATGAAAATAGTGACTGCTGCCGTCGATTGTGAGAAAAGAAATTAAGGGTTCTGTGGATGAACCAGATCGAGAAAAGCTGGGGTTAAGCTTGAATCTTCAACTAAGAAATCGTAGATCAGTTAGGGTTTGCCGTTTTGAAAACCAGATGAAGATGGAGATGTAGTCGCTATCGAATTAAAATGGGTTTGGTGGTGTTGTTGAGTCCGAGACCGCCATTGAAACCGTTGAATCGAGAAATTGAAGTCAAATCGGTGATTGCTTCTATCGATTGAAATGAGTTTCTCGCTGCTATAGATGAAGTAGACAAGATGGGTTTGCTTTTGAATACGGGGATGATACACAGAAAGGGTTCGATCTGAGATTGAAGCAGAGTTGGATTTGGTGCTGTTTAAAGCTACGAACAGATGGAAGTCAAGACGAGTTGGTGGTGTACAAGACTGGCAGCTGAGAAGATGGGAATGAATGAAATATGTAGTGAACCAAGAACAAGAACCAGCAGCTTCTCGTTTGTGATTGAATGGGCTTGTTGGTGAGTTGCGATGAAGAAATATAGCCGTAATGAATCTCAAAGTGATGCTTGATATGAATAGTCAGGTAGAAGAGAATAAATGTATGAATGAAATTGCTTAGATGTATGCTAGGTTCTTAACAGGGAAATGAAGCAGAAGTGAGGCCTGAATTTGGCCGGGAAAGCCCTGTAAATAGCCGAAACTCGGCCGGTTCTCCATATCGGCGAGTCAACTCGGTGTCGGCGATGACCGTTCCAGACGAGACCGATGACCGTTCCATACGAGTCCGATGACCGATCCAGCCTTGCAACTCAGTAGAGTCATCCCAGTAAGATAGAGTTTGACAACTGACTGAGTGACTGAATCAGCTGACTCTCCCCTTGACTTGTTGACTAACAGTTGACCAGTTTGACCGTTATTTCTGACGGAATCATAACGGAATATTCCGTCAGAGGAAAAGAGAATTTCAGGCGACCGGCGGTGACTTTTCCGTCCAAATTCCGGCCATAATACCAGCTTTCCGGCGACCAAAATTACGGATTTTTGTGTGGATTCTTCTCATGGGTGTGAAGACTTGGACTTGGAATTGGATGGAGAATTTGGCTTAAATTTGGAAAGAGAAGATGGAAGATGAGAAAGACTTGAATTTGGAAATTGAATTATTATGGAATGAGGATTCCATTCCTTGGAAGATTTGGAGAACATTGAAGCCTATAAGTAGAGAAGTTCTCTACACACTTTTACACATCTTTTTACACATCTCTCTACACACACAACACTTGTGTTTTTGCTTGCTTTTCAAAATTCTTCTTTTTAATTATTTGTGTGAACTTTAAAATTCTCCTTTTAATTATTATTTGTGTGAATTTCAAAAACATGAGTAGCTAATTTTCTTATTGATTGAGGATGAATTCCTAGTTCTTAATATATGATTTGAGTTTTGTTTCAATTCTATCTTGAAGTTTTTCACATGATTATCGTTTGTTTTTACTAATAGGAATGTTTATTCATTCATGATTGATTGATAGATTGTTTAGAGTGCACGCTAAATTGGTTTGTTAATTTGATCTAAAGCTAGTGAAAGTTAGGGGATAAGTAATCGTTTCTTGACTCTTTACATAAGTAGCAAACACGAGACCTTGCGAAGGGATTCCGTGGAGCGATTGTGTGTAAAAACAACGCTAGAAAGTGGACCAAGCAAACCGAGTTTAACTACTAGTACTAAACCTAAATTCATAGATCTTAATGCATTCGGGGAATTACATCTTGTGTTTAACCTCAAAGTGGTTCTTTTGAATAGAATCGATAACTAAGCGGACTTGTTACTCGGTGAAATAAGGGATTTTGGGGCTAGCTAAGCGAACATGCTATCCTACGGTTGGTGATAATCTGTGACTAATAACATGTGGATGAAAAACATAACTTGATTCATTGTTTTGCAACGAAGAATGATTCCTTGATCTTGTCTCTCTTATTGATTTCAACTTTATCTTTTAATTGCTTTGTTTATTTTCTTTTGCTTTATACATCCCCCCTTTTGTGACAATTTTTACAACTAGAATCTCTTGCTCCTCGTGGGAACGAACTTAACTACCACTATATTACTTGTTAATTAGGTGGAAAAATATTAATTAATTTGTTGTGATTACGACACGCATCAAATTTTGGCGCCGCTGCCAGGGAGCAGCGGACGATTTTAGTTGTTTTTATTTTTCTTTTTGCTTTATTCTTGCTTTGTTAGATTCTATACCGTATCTAACATAGTTTTTGAGAATCTTGTTTCGGTGTTATACCTTTGGTGAATGCTTAAAAGGGCAGACCAAGTCCAATACGTCTTCGATCCCAGACACTCAACTAAAGGATTTCATTCGAGCGGTTAACACCCCACTTCCTCCTTCTTCATCAAGTGAATTCGCAGATTCGGACAAAGAGGAAGAAACAATGGCCGAACGTACACTCAAGGACCTAGCTTCTCACAAGCTCGATACACAACAATGGTGTATCCAAACTAACTCAACCTTTGAGATCAAGCCGGGGTTGATTAGAGAGTTACCAAAGTTTCATGGCATGGTGAATGAAGATCCAAACAAACATCTTATGGACTTCTATACCATAGTTATGGCTATGCTTCCACCGGAGACTAATGCGGATGGAGCAATGTTGAAAGCTTTCCCGTTTTCTTTGTCGGGCAATGCTAAGGAATGGCTATATTATTTGCCTTCCGGAAGTATCACAACATGGAATGGGATGAAGAAACTTTTCCTCGAGAGATATTTTCCCGCATCAAAAGCTACTCAAATTCGCAAGGAGATTTGTGGGTTGAAGCAACATGTGGGAGAGTCGTTGTATGAATGTTGGGAGCGATACAAGAGGTTGGTGGCAAGCTGTCCACACCATCAATTTAGTGACGTTATGATACTCCAATACTTCTACGAAGCTCTCCACCCAAGTGATAGGTCTCTTCTTGACGCCGCGGGTGGTGGTGCACTAGTGAACAAGACGGTAACCCAAGCTACCGAGTTGATTGAAAGTATGGCTGCGAACTCGCAACAATTATACACAAGAGATGAACCCATGGTTAGGCGAGTGCATGAAGTTAGTGATTCATCATCACATCTTGATCAAAGAATGGGTAACATGGAGATAATGATTCAAAGGATGGCCGCGGTAATTATTCCGGATGGTGAGACCGAACAAGTAAATGCTTTATATCCAAATCAAAGGCCAAGGTACGATCCATACTCCAATACCTATAATCCCGGTTGGAAGGATCATCCCAACTTTAGTTATGCAAACAAGCAAGCGGAGGCTCCTAATCCATATGCGCAACAAGGCGGTTTCCAACAATCACGCTTCCAACCTCAACAATTTCAACCACAACAAGTCAAGGAGCGTGATTCTTTGAATGATGACAAGCTCAATGCGTTAATGCAAGGTATGCAAGGTCTTACTTCTATGTTCCAACAAAGCCAACAAAAGACCGATTCGGCCATCAAGGATTTACAAACTCAAATGGGACAATTGGCGACCGATGTGAACCTATTAAAATCTCAAGCATCCACAAAACTTCCTTCACAACCATTTGTGAATCCAAGAGAGAATGTTAATGCGGTTACTTTAAGAAGTGGAGGGTCCAAGTCATCATGAAGAAGCTATTGAAGAGATAGTCAAAGACAATGAGGAAGTCGCACCAAAGGAGAATTCAACACCAACCGACCAATCCAAGGAACCGGTTCCTACTTTCACTACTCCACCTCCTTTTCCTAGTCGTTTTGCTAAATCCAAGAAAGAAGCTCAAGACAAGGCACTAATGGATATTTTCAAGAAGATTAAAATCAACATCCCATTCATCGAGGCCATCAAGACAATTCCAAGGTATGCCAAGTTCATGAAGGAATTATGCATCAAGAAGGATAGGTTGCTTGATAATGAAATTACTAAAGTTGGCGAGAGTGCGTCGGCTATGCTATTAAAGAAGATGCCTACAAAGTGTACGGATCCCGGTGGTTTCACGGTGCCAATTACTATTGGTAAGAAAAGGTTTGAACATGCTTTACTTGATTTGGGAGCTTCCATTAGTGTGATGTCGGCCGAAATATATGACTCCTTGAATCCTGGACCTTTGAAAGAGACGAGAGTTATTATCCAATTAGCGAACAAGTCTAACATATATCCAAAGGGGCTTGTAGAAGACGTGCTAGTGCAAGTAAATGAGCTTATTTTTCCGGTTGATTTCTTCATGGTGGATATGGATAACAATGAGAGCCGATCATCTACTTCTTTACTTCTTGGGAGGCCATTTATGAAGACCGCAAAGACGAAGATTGATGTTGATAAGGGTACACTCACTATGGAATTCGACAAGGAGATAATACACTTTAACATATTTGAAGCCATGCGCTACCCAAGTGACGTGCATTCCGTTTACTCCATTGATGTGGTTGATTTATTAGCGCAACAAATGGTGGAATTGAATCAAGAGGATGAACTTGATGTGGTGTTGCAAAAGAGCATTGAATTGGACATCCACGGCTTGTCTAATTTGGATGTTGAAATCTCCAAGGAATTGGTGGAGATGTGTGGTGCCTTGGCGACATTGCAAGAAGCTAAAAAGGGTAATGTTTCATATATCTCTTTACCCGTGAATGATGAAATACTTGTACCATCTATTGTGAAGGCGCCCAAACTAGAATTGAAGCCACTTCCGGACCATTTGAAGTATGCTTTCTTGGGAGATGGAGATGAGCTTCCGGTGATTATTGCAAAGAACCTCACACCGGTACAAGAAGACCGTTTGCTTAGAGTCTTGAGAGAGCATAAAACGGCTATTGGGTGGACAATTGCGGACATTAAAGGCATTAGTCCATCCATGTGCATGCATAGGATTCTAATGGAAGAGAACGTGAAGCCGGTACGTGATGCTCAACGTAGGCTTAATCCTCCCATGATGGAGGTTGTGAAGAAAGAGATACTAAAATTGCTAAGTGTGGGGGTAATCTACCCAATTTCCGATAGCAAGTGGGTTAGTCCGGTACAAGTGGTACCAAAGAAGTCCGAAGTCACGGTTGTTCGAAATCAAGACGATGAACTTGTTCCTACAAGAGTTCAAACCGGTTGGAGAGTGTGCATTGACTATAGAAAGCTTAATTCCGCAACCCGAAAGGATCACTTTCCTTTACCTTTTATTGATCAAATGTTGGAGCTAAGCAATGGGCATTCTTATTATTGTTTCTTGGATGGTTATTCGGGATACAACCAAATTGTTATTGCACCGGAGGACCAAGAGAAGACCACTTTCACTTGTCCGTTTGGAACGTTTGCATATAGACGGATGCCGTTTGGCCTTTGCAATGCACCGGCTACTTTTTAAAGATGCATGGTAAGTATATTCTCGGATTATGTGGAGCGCATCATCGAGGTATTTATGGATGACTTTAGTGTTTATGGCAATTCTTTTGATGGTTGTTTAAACAACCTTGAACTAGTTCTTAAACGATGCATAGACACAAACCTTGTCCTAAATTGGGAGAAATGTCACTTTATGGTAAACCACGGCATAGTACTTGGTCACATTGTGTCCTCTCGAGGGCTCGAAGTGGACAAGTCAAAGATAGATTTAATAAGAAACTTACAATATCCCACTTCGGTGAGGGAGATACGTTCTTTTCTTGGCCATGCAGGTTTCTATAGGCGGTTTATCAAGGATTTCTCAAAAATCTCCATGCCGATGTGCAAGTTATTACAAAAGGAGGTACCTTTTGACTTCAACAAGGAATGCAAGGATGCTTTTGACAAATTGAAGGAAATGTTGACAAGTGCGCCGATTATCAAGTCACCGGATTGGAATCTTCCATTTGAATTAATGTGTGATGCTAGTGATTATGCGGTTGGAGCCGTTTTGGGTCAAAGAGTGGACAAGTTGTCCCATGTCATCTATTATGCATCTAGGACCCTTAATGATGCACAAATCAATTATTCTACCACGGAAAAAGGAGTTATTGGCTATAGTTTTCGCGTTGGAAAAATTTCGATCATACTTGGTGGGTACAAAGGTTATTGTGTATTCCGATCATGCCGCACTAAGACACTTAATAAAGAAGAAAGAAGCTAAGCCAAGATTAATCCGGTGGATCCTATTGCTACAAGAGTTCGACATAGAAATTCGAGACAAGAGAGGTGTGGAGAATACCGTTGCGGATCATCTTAGTAGACTTGTTATGTCTCAAGAAGAACTTCCATTACAAGACCGCTTTCCGGACGAACAACTTTTCTCCATGGAAGAATCAACGCCTTGGTATGCGGATATAGTGAATTACTTGGTGACAAGGAAAGTACCTAGTACAATGTCTAATTTCCAAAAGATGAAACTTAAGAAGGTAGCTAAGCAATATGTGTGGGATGAACCATACTTATGGAAATATGGCGTTGATCAAATAATGCGAAGGTGCGTACCTAACTCTGAATTTCAATCCATTCTCTCCTTTTGCCACACTTTTGCTTGTGGTGGCCATTTTGGTTCTAAACGCACCGCTCTCAAAGTTCTCGAGAGTGGATTTTATTGGCCCACCTTGTTTGAAGATTCATATGTTTTTTGTAAATCGTGTGATAGATGTCAACGAACGGGCAATCTAGGTGCTCGAAATCAAATGCCACTCACACCAATTCTCGCCGTTGAGATTTTTGATGTGTGGGGTATTGGTTTTATGGGCCCTTTTGTCAATTCGAATGGAAACTTTTATATACTTCTTGCCGTAGATTATGTTTCGAAATGGGTGGAAGCTAGAGCCACCAAAACTAATGACTCTCAAGTTGTTTGTGATTTTGTAAGAGAAAACATATTCAATAGGCATGGTACACCAAGAGTGGTGATAAGCGATTGAGGCTCACATTTCAAGAAGGCTTTCCACGCTCTCCTCAAGAAGTACAACATAACACACAAAATTGGTACGCCTTACCATCCACAAACTAGTGGACAAGCGGAAATTTCAAATCGTGAGATCAAGTTCATTCTTGAGAAAACGGTGAATACCACAAGGAAAGATTGGAGCTTTAAGCTCAACGATGCACTTTGGGCGTATAGAACGGCGTATAAGACACCGATTGGTATGTCTCCATATCGGTTGGTTTATGGCAAGGCTTGTCATCTTCCGGTTGAACTTGAACATAAGGCTTATTGGGCGATAAAGAAATTCAACATGGAGTATGATGAAGCGGGGAAACAAAGGAAGTTACAACTAAATGAGCTAGAGGAGATACGTAATGATGCTTATGAGAGTGCCCGGATTTACAAGGAAAAGACCAAGCTTTTTCATGACAAGATGATTTCTCGGAAAAGTTTTGTTGTGGGGCAAAAAGTTCTTTTATTTGATACTCGTTTACGTTTATTTCCGGGTAAGCTTAAGTCCCGTTGGGAGGGACCATTTGTTGTTACTAATGTTTATGATCATGGTGCAGTTGAAATTGTTAGTGACAAAACTGGACAACCTTTGAAAGTCAACGGCCATAGGTTAAAGCCATATTATGAAAACTTTCCAACGGAGCATGTGGACGTAATTGGACTTCAAGATTCACTCCCTCTGGAGGAGTAATGTGCAGCAAGAGCTAAGTCGGGCCGTCGACTTTAAAACAAGCGCTTAATGGGAGGCAACCCATAGGTTTTGTATTTCTTATCCTTTTGCTTTTTGTTTTTTTTCTTTTTCTTGTTCCATATCCGTACGTTAATTCCGGGTAGAATGGTGAGCTACCCAACCTCCCACCAATAGAAGCACTACTCTTTGATCTCTTGAGTGCTAATTTTGTCAATCATAAGGGTGACGTCTATAGATGAAAGCCTCCTTCTTGTAGTTCGATTTGCAGTTAGCACCATTCTCTCCACAACAACGGATCCATAGAAACACCATCATCATCAACAAGGAGCGACATCAAAATTTACAAGGAAAGTTGGAAAAAGTTCACGGTTTACAAGCAATGGAATGAGAAAAAGAGCAAATTTCATATTCAAGTAAAGCAACATACAAAGAGCATATTTTTACATATATGTTGAGGACTTACAATACAATGAGGTAATTCTATATCCAAGTATGAAGACTTATTTATAAGAGCAAAGAAAATCAAAAGGTGAGAATTGTTGAAGTTTATGATTTCGAGACGATACAAGTTGTGAAGAATCAAGCGGTAAAATACTTTTCCCACGGCCACGGTTTGTTTTGTATTTTATTTCTCTTGTTTCTTAATTAAAAAAAAAAAATATGAAAATTACATAAAAAAAAGAGGAAAAAAAAAAAGAGACAAGAGAAATATTTGTTTTGTTTTTATTTATTTAATAAGCCGTGGGGAAGGAAAATATATACGGAAGTTTCAAGCGACAAGGATTTAAGGTAAAAAGAGTTACAAAGTGTCAAGGATTTATGAAATTCGAGAGTTTATCATCAATAGTTGAAACCGAAGACCAAGAAGACAAAGACGAGGAGCGGAAGACGTTTCTATTGGATGCCGTGAGAGTGGTGTTATCATAATTGGCGATCGGATGTGAAGGTGAGTAAGTAATCTCATCCTCGATAGTGGTTGATTTCCTTTCTAAGAGATCGTCAGAAAAAATGGTTTTTCAAAATATTAAAAGATGTGGGTTTTTAAAAGATTTCGGAAGTTGTCCTTCCCACCATTCAACGTGTTGCAGGATTTCTCTCTTCATTCCTACCTGCACACATGTGAGACCCATAAAAAGCCGTTTTTTTGAGTGCAATTATCATAAAATCCTTTTTGGTGAGGCAGAAGTCGAGGCGAAATGCTTATTGATCGTTTCTCAAACACGCGTTCTCTCATTATGGTGTGGTTATTTCTCACTCAACATTTAAGAATGAGAATATGTTCTTTGGTATTTCTAACTTCTTATTACTAGCATGCAGAAACTCTATGTCCTCATAGCTCTTGGATGCTTGGGACGCTGGAACGCTTTGAAGTTTTAAGTTTTTAGTTTGATTTGCTCGAGGACTAGCAAAGTCTAAGTGTGGGGGAATTTGATAGGGTGTAGAATACATCCTATTTACTATCTATTGTTTATGCTTTCTTTGCTATTTTTCTTGTAAATTATGTATTTTACGCTTGTTTTGAGTTTTTATAGCTATTATGGAGTCGCATGAACGAAAAGAAGAAGAAATCACTCAATTTGAGTAAATGGGCAAAATAGTCATTCATGGGCGAACACTATCTGGAGCCCAGTCAAGGTTAAGGGGCAACTCTCTTTTGGAGGAGTACTAAAGCCATGCCCACAGAGGTTAAGGGGTTTCCAAGTAGGATGGCCCTTATCTAACAAGTGGGGTGGTCCCTATCCCTGGGGTGTAACTATCCACCCAAATAACCCTAACTATCTCGAGCTTCTCATTCTTCTCAATCATTTGTACCTGAAATTGAGAACAAGAGAAACGGAGGCACAACCATGGTGGATTCATATCCAGAGAGAAACCGAAGGGAAGATGGTTGAAGGTGATGAAATTCAGAGCTACAGAAAATGGTGATGAAGCCGAATTGCAATAGCAGATTGATGAACCAAGGAAGGTGGGGTTTAAATTGATTCCGCGAGAAACAGATGAAAATAGTGACTGCTGCCGTCGATTGTGAGAAAAGAAATTAAGGGTTCTGTGGATGAACCGGATCGAGAAAAGTCAGGGTTAAGCTTGAATCTTCAACTAAGAAATCAGAGATCAGTTAGGGTTTGCCGTTTTTGAAAACCAGATGAAGATGGAGATGTAGCTGCTATCAGAATTAAAATGGGTTTGGTGGTGTTGTTGAGTCTGAAATCGGTGATTGCTTCTATCGATTGAAATGAGTTTCTATCGCTATAGATGAAGTAGACAGAAGATGAGTTTGCTTTTGAATACGGGGATGATACACAGAAAGGGTTCGATCTGAGATTGAAAGTTGGTTCGATCCAAGAGATTGACAAGACAGAGTTGGATTTATGTAGTGAACCAAGAACAAGAACCAAAGAACTTTGTGATTGAATGGGCTTGTTGGTGAGTTGCTGAAGAAATATAGCGAATGAATGCTGAAGTGATGGAAGTCAAGACGAATGTATGAATGAAATTGCTTAGGTGGTGTACAAGACCTGGGTAAAGAAATCCTCAGAAATAGCAAAACTCTACCGATGGGAATGAATGAAATATGTAGTGAACCAAGAACAAGAACCATCAGCTTCACCGACTCTCCCCTTGACTTGTTGACTGTGATAATCATAACGGAATATTCCGTCGAGGAAAAGAGAATTTCAAAGCGACCGGCGGTGATTTTCTAAAAATAACATGGAAGATGAGAAAGACTGGATGAAAAACACATCTCTACACACACAACACTTGTGTTTTTGCTTGATTTTCAAAATTCTTCTTTTTAATTATTTGTGTGAACTTTAAAATAACTTGATTGAGGATGAATTCAGTTGTTTTGTTTCAATTCTATCTTGAAGAATGATTATCCTTGATTTTACTTGTGTTTATTCATTCATGATTGATTGATAGATTGTTTAGAGTGCACTTTGTTAATTTGATTTCAACTTTATCTTTTAATTGCTTGGACCAAGCGAACTGTTTATTTTCTTTCATAGATCTTTATACATCCCCCTTTTGTGACAATTTTTATAACTAGAATCTCTTGTTGGTGATAATCCTAATAACATGTGGATGAAAAACATAACTTGATTCATTGTTTTGCTTAAGAATGATTCTATCTTGTCATTGATTTCTTTATATTATTTTCTTTTGTTAATTTTTGTGAGAATCTCTTGTGGAAAAAACTATTAATTAATTTGGAAAAATATTAATTAATTTGTTGTGATTACGACACGCATCATATTTTGGCGCCACGCTGGGGAGCAATGGACGATTTTAGTTGTTTTTATTTTTCTTTTGCTTTATTCTTGCTTTGTTAGATTATATACCGTATCTAACTTAGTTTTTGAGAATCTTATTTCAGGTGTTATACCTTTGGTGAATGCTTATAAAGGGCAGACCAAGTCCAATACGTCTTCGATCCGGCATTCAACTAAAGGATTTCATTCGAGCGGTTAACACTCCACTTCCTCCTTCTTCATCAAGTGAATTCGCATGTTCGGACAAAGAGGAAGAAACAATGGCTGAACGTACACTCAAGGACCTAGCTTCTCACAAGCTCGATACACAACAATGGTGTATCCAAACTAACTCAACCTTCGAGATCAAGCCGGGGTTGATTAGAGAGTTACCAAAGTTTCATGGCATGGTGAATGAACATCCAAACCAACATCAACATTTGAAGGAAATGTTGACAAGTGCACCGATTATCAAGTCACCGGATTGGAATCTTCCATTTGAATTAATGTGTGATGCTAGTGATTATGCGGTTGGAGCCGTTTTGGGTCAAAGAGTGGACAAGTTGTCCCATGTCATCTATTATGCATCTAGGACCCTTAATGATGCACAAATCAATTATTCTACCAAGGAAAAGGAGTTATTGGCTATAGTTTTCGCGTTGGAAAAATTTCGATCATACTTGGTGGGTACAAAGGTTATTGTGTATTCCGATCATGCCGCACTAAGACACTTAATAAAGAAGAAAGAAGCTAAGCCAAGATTAATCCGGTGGATCCTATTGCTACAAGAGTTCGAAGAAATTCGAGACAAGAGAGGTGTGGAGAATACCGTTGCGGATCATCTTAGTAGACTTGTTATGTCTCAAGAAGAACTTCCATTACAAGACCGCTTTCCGGACGAACAACTTTTCTCCATGGAAGAATCAACACCTTGGTATGCGGATATAGTGAATTACTTGGTGACAAGGAAAGTACCTAGTACAATGTCTAATTTCCAAAAGATGAAACTTAAGAAGGTAGCTAAGCAATATGTGTGGGATGAACTATACTTATGGAAATATGGCGTTGATCAAATAATGCGAAGGTGCATACCTAACTCCGAATTTCAATCCATTCTCTCCTTTTGCCACACTTTTGCTTGTGGTGGCCATTTTGGTTCTAAACGCACCGCTCTCAAAGTTCTCGAGAGTGGATTTTATTGGCCCACCTTGTTTGAAGATTCATATAGATGTCAACGAACGGGCAATCTAGGTGCTCGAAATCAAATGCCACTCACACCAATTCTCGCCGTTGAGATTTTTGATGTGTGGGGTATTGATTTTATGGGCCCTTTTGTCAATTCGAATGGAAACTTTTATATACTTCTTGCCGTAGATTATGTTTCGAAATGGGTGGAAGCTAGAGCCACCAAAACTAATGACTCTCAAGTTGTTTGTGATTTTGTAAGAGAAAACATATTCAATAGGCATGGTACACCAAGAGTGGTGATAAGCGATGGAGGCTCACATTTCAAGAAGGCTTTCCACGCTCTCCTCAAGAAGTACAACATAACACACAAAATTGGTATGCCTTACCATCCACAAACTAGTGGACAAGCGGAAATTTCAAATCGTGAGATCAAGTCCATTCTTGAGAAAACGGTGAATACCACAAGGAAAGATTGGAGCTTTAATCTCAACGATGCACTTTGGGCGTATAGAACGGCGTATAAGACACCGATTGGTATGTCTCCATATCGGTTGGTTTATGGCAAGGCTTGTCATCTTCCGGTTGAACTTGAACATAAGGCTTATTGGGCGATAAAGAAATTCAACATGGAGTATGATGAAGCGGGGAAACAAAGGAAGTTACAACTAAATGAGCTAGAGGAGATACGTAATGATGCTTGGTAGGCCTGGAAATGGTTTCTATTTAGCCTACTTGTGATAACCGCAAGTGCACGGTGTCGACTATGCAGCACTGAGCAAATACGGGTCGATCCCACAAGGACTTGTGGTGCTATAGTTGATCTCTGGCTTCCTAAATTGAATTTCTAAGATGATATGTAACACAATATTGGTTTTGTCGAAGCGACTGAGGTTGAAGATGATTGTTTACACTAAGGTAAGAAATAAGTGTAACCAAATGGAAGCTACCAGGGTGATTGTTTCCACCACCTGTTCTTATGCTAAGTTAATGCAACCTAAGCTATGTTCTTGAGCTTTCCATGAAAGTCTAAAATTGATGTTTGTAAAATGATTTTGCTAATCAACCCCTAGTATGAGTGTCTTCTTCTTACAAGATGACTCATCACAAAGCTTCTTAGCTCCATCAATTAACTACTAATCCTAGCATATTATACACAACAAGAACAAAACCTAAGCTAAACATGTTTAACATGAAATCAGGGGTTTCATCAATACCCTGGTAATTTGAATTAAAACATAATTAACAAATACAACACAAATAACAGTCTAAAGTGGTGCTCTGGCTAGCCCAGGCATCCCCAAAAACATCCTCTACCTCTTCTATTTATACATGCCAATTTCAAACCCTAATTTACTTCAAAATATAAAAATAGGAAAATACTCTCTCACCCACGTCGCTCAATCCGCTGTCTCCTCTGTCAATCGTCTCTGAATCGACCATGCGGGTTGTTAGAGAAACCCTAGCTTTAGTTATCTTTAAATTAGCTTCTAGGGTTATGGAGAAGCTAAAAGAGAGATAACTAAACCTAGAGGGGAGGTGAAGGGATTATCGGGTGCGGTTGGTGGTCAAGCAAATTGTGGCGGGAGGTGATGGAGGTATGGGAGAGGAGATGGAAGGTAAGGTGGCGTTGCAGAGCTTGGTCGGGTGAAGCTCTGCAACTGTCGGAGCAGAGAGAAGAAAGAAGATAAGAGAATAGGGTTAGGTTTTGGCTAACGGGTGATATATAGGTGGTGTTGTGTTAAGCGGGTACAGCGAGCTTCGATGCGCGAGGCTGGAGCGAGCGTTGGATGTGGCTGGGGAAGATCTGAACGACTTAGGGAGGATCAGGCTCTTTTGGTGTTGAGCGGGAGCATCAAACGTTGATGCGCGTGGAAGCAGCGACCGTTTGATGTGGGAGATAGAAATCTCAACGGCTCCTGGCGAGATGGGCTCGGATCCGGGTCGGGTCTTGCTCAAGCCCATGTTGTAGATGAGTTGCTACTTGTTGGGTTGCAACTGTTGCGCGCGCGGGCTTGGGCTATCTGCTCCATAGACGCTTGTCTCCAATTCTTCTGCTCTTTTGGCTCCTCAGATTCTCTCGAGCTTTATTTATTACCTAAAAACACAAAATTAATTAATACAAATATTTATTCTTGAAAACAAAGAAAACACAGAATCTGGGATAATATCTGATTTCTAAGCGCAAAAGATGAGTAAAATGCCAATAAAAAGGTGTATAAATCTGCACTATTTGGCACTCATCAATGCTTACGAGAGTGCCCGGATTTACAAGGAAAAGACCAAGCTTTTTCATGACAAGATGATTTCTCGGAAAAGTTTTGTTGTGTGGCAAAAAGTTCTTTTATTTGATACTCGTTTACGTTTATTTCCGGGTAAGCTTAAGTCCCGTTGGGTGGGACCATTTGTTGTTACTAATGTTTATGATCATGGTGCAAATTGAAATTGTTAGTGACAAAATCGGACAACCTTTGAAAGTCAACGGCCATAGGTTAAAGCCATATTATGAAAACTTTCCAACGGAGCATGTGGATGTAATTGGACTTCAAGATTCACTCCTCTGGAGGAGTAATGTGCAGCAAGAGCTAAGTCGGGCCGTCGACTTTAAAACAAACGCTTAATGGGAGGCAACCCATAGGTTTTGTATTTCTTATCCTTTTGCTTTTTGTTTTTTTTCTTTTTCTTGTTCCATATCCGTACGTTAATTCCGGGTAGAATGGTGAGCTACCCAACCTCCCACCAATAGAAGCACTACTCTTTGATCTCTTGAGTGCTAATTTTGTCAATCATAAGGGTGACGTCTATAGATGAAAGCCTCCTTATTGTAGTTCGATTTACAGTTAGCACCATTCTATCCACAACAACGGATCCATAGAAACACCATCATCATCAACAAGGAGCGACATCAAAATTTACAAGGAAAGTTGGAAAAAGTTCACGGTTTACAAGCAACGGAATGAGAAAAAGAGCAAATTTCATATTCAAGTAAAGCAACATACAAAGAGCATATTTTTACATATATGTTGAGGACTTACAATACAATGAGGTAATTCTATATCCAAGTATGAAGACTTATTTATAAGAGCAAAGAAAATCAAAAGGTGAGAATTGTTGAAGTTTATGATTTCGAGACGATACAAGTTGTGAAGAATCAAGCGGTAAAATACTTCTCCCACGGCCACGGTTTGTTTTGTATTTTATTTCTCTTGTTTCTTAAAAAAAAAAAAAAAAAAAAATTGAAAATTACATAAAAAAAAGAGAAAAAAAAAAAAGAGACAAGAGAAATATTTGTTTTGTTTTTATTTATTTAATAAGCCGTGGGGAAGGAAAATATATAAGGAAGTTTCAAGCGACAAGGATTTAAGGTAAAAAGAGTTACAAAGTGTCAAGGATTTATGAAATTCGAGAGTTTATCATCAATAGTTGAAACCGAAGACGAAGACCAAGAAGACAAAGACGAGGAGCGGAAGACGTTTCTATTGGATGCCGTGAGAGTGGTGTTATCATAATTGGCGATCGGATGTGAAGGTGAGTAAGTAATCTCATCCTCGATAGTGGTTGATTTCCTTTCTTAGAGATCGTCAGAAAAAATGGTTTTTCAAAATATTAAAAGATGTGGGTTTTTAAAAGATTTCGGAAGTTGTCCTTCCCACCATTTAACGTGTTGCAGGATTTCTCTCTTCATTCCTACCTGCACACATGTGAGACCCATAAAAAGCCGTTTTTTGAGTGCAATTATCATAAAATCCTTTTTGGTGAGGCAGAAGTCGAGGCGAAATGCTTATTAATCGTTTCTCAAACACGCGTTCTCTCATTATGGTGTGGTTATTTCTCACTCAACATTTAAGAATGAGAATATGTTCTTTGGTATTTCTAACTTCTTATTACTAGCATGCATAAACTCTATGTCCTCATAGCTCTTTGGATGCTTGGGACGCTGGAACGCTTTGAAGTTGTAAGTTTTTAGTTTGATTTGCTCGAGGACTAGCAAAGTCTAAGTGTGGGGGAATTTGATAGGGTGTAGAATACATCCTATTTACTATCTATTGTTTATGCTTTCTTTGCTATTTTTCTTGTAAATTATGTATTTTACGCTTGTTTTGAGTTTTTATAGCTATTATGGAGTCGCATGAACGAAAAGAAGAAGAAATCACTCAATTTGAGTAAATGGGCAAAATAGTCATTCATGGGCGAACACTATCTGGAGCCCAGTCAAGGTTAAGGGGCAACTCTCTTTTGGAGGAGTACTAAAGCCATGCCCACAGAGGTTAAGGGGTTTCCAAGTAGGATGGCCCTTATCTAACAAGTGGGGTGGTCCCTATCCCTGGGGTGTAACTATCCACCCAAATAACCCTAACTATCTCGAGCTTCTCATTCTTCTCAATCATTTGTACCTGAAATTGAGAACAAGAGAAACGGAGGCACAACCATGGTGGATTCATATCCAGAGAGAAACCGAAGGGAAGATGGTTGAAGGTGATGAAATTCGAGCTACGAAAATGGTGATGAAGCCGAATTGCAATAGCAGATTGATGAACCAAGGAAGGTGGGGTTTAAATTGATTCCGCGAGAAAACAGATGAAAATAGTGATCGCCGCCGTCGATTGTGAGAAAAGAAATTAAGGGTTCTGTGGATGAACCAGATCGAGAAAAGTCAGGTTAAGCTTGAATCTTCAACTAAGAAATCGAGAGATCGCTTAGGGTTTGCCGTTTTGAAAACCAGATGAAGATGGAGATGTAGTCTGCTATCGTAATTAAAATGGGTTTGGTGGTGTTGTTGAGTCCGAGACTGCCATTGAAATCGTTGAATCGAGAAATTGAAGTCGAAATCGGTGATTGCTTCTATCGATTGAAATGAGTTTCTCTTTGCTATAGATGAAGTAGACAGAAAGATGGGTTTGCTTTTGAATACGGGATGATACAAAGCGGGTTCGATCCGAGATTGAAGCGAGTTGGATTTGGTGTTGTTTAAAGCTACGAATGATGGAAGTCAAGACGAGTTGGTGGTGTACAAGACCTGGGCAAATGAAAGATGGGAATGAATGAAATATGTAGTGAACCAAGAACAAGAACCAGCAACTTCTGGCTGTGATTGAATGGGCTTGTTGGTGAGTTGCAGATGAAGAAATATAGCCAGAATGAATGCTGAAGTGATGCTGATATGAATAGCTGGTAGAAGAGAATGAATGTATGAATGAAATTGCTTAGATGTATGCTAGGTTCTTAACAGGGAAATGAAGCAGAAGTGAGGCCTGAATTTGGCCGGGAAAGCCCTGTAAATAGCCGAAACTCGGTCGGTTCTCCATATCGGCGAGTCGACTCGGTGTCGGCGATGATCGTTCCAGACGAGACCGATGACCGTTCCAGACGAGTCCGATGACCGATCCAGCCTTGCAACTCAGTAGAGTCATCCCAAAGAAGACGAGTTTGACAAACGACCGAGTGACTCAATCAGTGACTCTCCCCTTGACTTGTTGACTAACATTTGACCAGTTTGACCGTTATTTCTGACGGAATCATAACGGAATATTCCGTCAGCGGAAAAGAGAATTTCAGGCGACCGGCGGTGACTTTTCCGTCCAAATTCCGGCCATAATACCATCTTTCCGGCGACCAAAATTACAGATTTTTGTGTGGATTCTTCTCATGGGTGTGAAGACTTGGACTTGGAATTGGATGGAGAATTTGGCTTAAATTTGGAAAGAGAAGATGGAAGATGAGAAAGACTTGAATTTGGATATTGAATTATTATGGAATGAGGATTCTATTCCTTGGAAGATTTGGAGAACATTGAAGCCTATAAGTAGAGAAGTTCTCTACACACTTTTACACATCTTCTACACATCTCTCTACACACACAACACTTGTGTTTTTGCTTGCTTTTCAAAATTCTTCTTTTTAATTATTTGTGTGAACTTTAAAATTCTCCTTTTAATTATTATTTGTGTGAATTTCAAAAACATGAGTAGCTAATTTTCTTATTGATTGAGGATGAATTCCTAGTTCTTAATATATGATTTGAGTTTTGTTTCAATTCTATCTTGAAGTTTTTCACATGATTATCGTTTGTTTTTACTAATAGGAATGTTTATTCATTCATGATTGATTGATAGATTGTTTAGAGTGCACGCTAAATTGGTTTGTAATTTGATCTAAAGCTAGTGAAAGTTAGGGGATAAGTAATCGTTTCTTGACTCTTTACATAAGTAGCAAACACGAGACCTTGCGGAGGGATTCCGTGGAGCGATTGTGTGTAAAAACAACGCTAGAATGTGGACCAAGCGAACCGAGTTTAACTACTAGTACTAAACCTAAATTCATAGATCTTAATGCATTCGGGAATTACATCTTGTGTTTAACCTCAAGGTGGTTCTTTTGAATAGAATCGATAACTAAGCGGACTTGTTACTCAAAGAAATAAGGGATTTTGGGACTAGCTAAGCGAACCTGCTATCCTACGGTTGGTGATAATCTGTGACTAATAACATGTGGATGAAAAACATAACTTGATTCATTGTTTTGCAACGAAGAATGATTCCTTGATCTTGTCTCTCTTATTGATTTCAACTTTATCTTTTAATTGCTTTGTTTATTTTCTTTTGCTTTATACATCCCCCCTTTTGTGACAGTTTTTACAACTAGAATCTCTTGCTCCTCGTGGGAACGAACTTAACTACCACTATATTACTTGTTAATTAGGTGGAAAAATATTAATTAATTTGTTGTGATTACGACACGCATCAACGGGGATCTTTAGACTGTTTGTAGATCTAAAGACGTCTTGTGATAATCCATTGTTAACAGACTCCATTTTGTGTGTGATTGATCACAAGAGATTCAAGTTGATTGTGTGCAGGTATTTATTGAAGATCTAAGAAGATTTGAAGACAAATAAGACTTTGAAGATTTCTGATTTGGGTTCATAATCTTTGGTGTGCACAATACTTGTTTCTGTTAAAGAGGATCCAACTATAATCAGTTTATCCTTGTGGTAGATTGGATTGATTAGTTGAGTAGATCCGCATCAATACATTTCTTTGTGATTAAAAGTATTGATTGCAAAATCTAGACGATTACTTCGATAATTGTTAGTAGATAGATCTAAGGACCTGGCAAAGGAGTTTATTGAGATAAACGGGAGAGCCTTTTGTCGAACTCACATCACTTGGTTGAAAAGAGTTGCTACCAAACAGATTTGTTGTTCCTTTACTGTTTGGAATATGAACCAAAGGAATTGTTCCAAGTACGTGACTTATTTATAAGTTGGAGGCGTGGGTTTACAGACGAAACTAGGTGAACTATAGGTTTAGTTGCTTGGTCTCAAATATACGAAGTTGGTTTGATTTTGTATAGCGGCTTAATCCTGAGAGTATTCAATTCTGGACAAGGTACCGGGGTTTTTCTGCATTTGCGGTTTCCTCGTTAACAAAATCTTGTTGTGTCTTTTACTTTTCTATTTCCGCAATTATAATTGTTTTTATTATAATTAGAAGTAAAATACACAAACGTTAATTCTTATTTACTTGATAGCAATCCTATTGTGTCTGGTTAAGTCCGAACCTCTTATCAAGTAAACATACTTCGTTGTTGTATTGTCTCGATCTCGTATCCATAGAAGATCACACGAAGTGTGAACCAATTAGTTGTATTGTCTCGACTTAGTTAATAGATAATCACTTTAGGAGAAATGACTTATAGGTGGAAAAGTTTTAGATTGAGGTATATTTGGGTACACTCGTCTTTTCAGAGGAAAACCGCAAATGCAGAAAAACCTCGGGACCTAGTCCAGCTTTGAACAACATATTGTATTAAGCCGCTACAGACACTAGCGTACTACCAAAGAAATTCGGACTGCACTGTAGTTGAACCCTAATAAATCTCACACTGATTCAAGGTACAGTTGCGCTCCTTACGTCTTTGATCCCAGCATGATACTACGCACTTGATTCCCTTAGCTGATCTCACCCACAACCAAGAGACGACCCAAAGTCGAAGACTTGATAAACAAATCCGTCTCACACAGAAAAGTTTATAGGAATATATAAATCTGTCTCCCACATAAATACCTACAAGTTTTGTTTTGTCTTTTGATAAATCAAGGTGAACAGGAACCAATTGATATATCGGATTTATATTCCCGAAGAACAACCTAGAAATATCAATCACCTCACAATAATCTTAATCGTATGGTAGCGAAACAAGATATTGTGGAATCACAAACGATGAGACGAAGATGTTTGTGATTACTTTTTATCTTGCCTATCGGAGAATAAATCTCGAGCCAATCTTAAAGAAGATCGTACCCAAACACGATAGAAGATGCAAGATCAGTTCACGCAACTACAAAGAAAATAGTTGGGCCTGGCTTCACAATCCCAATGAAGTCTTTAAGTTGTTAACCTACAAGGTTTTATGAAAAACCTAAGGTTAAAGGAGAATCGACTCTAGCTTATACAACTAGTATCACACAGGAGGTGTGGGGATTAGGTTTCCTAGTTGCTAGAGTTCTCCTTTATATAGTTTTCAAATCAGGGTTTGCAATCTAAGTTACCTTGGTAACAAAGCATTCAATATGCACCGTTAGATGAAAACCTGATTAGATTCAAGATAATATCTTTCAACCGTTAGATCGAACTTAGATTGTTACACACAAATGAAATGTACCTTCATTTAGGTTTATGTCACCGTACCTAAACGTGTACACCATGTTGGCTCAACAATAGTTAACCAAGGTTAGCCATATGAACACTCTCATATCAACCTTATTCATCTTAACCATAACTAGTTCAAATGACTCAAATGAAACTAGTTAAAGAGTTGTTCAATTGCTATATTCTCATAGAAGTATACAAGAACACAATTGAAGCAAAATCGGTTTGATTCACTCGAATCAATCATGAACATTATAGCCACGGTTTGCAAATAATGCATTCCTTATTATATAAATGTATTAGTTCATGTACACAACCGATTTTAGAACTTTAACCTTCAAGTACGCGAACATGTACGCATACTTGAAATACCCGGACTGAAATTGGGTTTCGCCAGTACGCGAACGGGTACACATACTATGGTTCCCGAACATGGACAACATATGTTCAAGAGTACACAACATGTCACAATCCAATAATGGTTAAGTGTCCTAAACTCTTATTTCAATCATTGAAACTTTCGTAGAGGATGACAATAGCCGTTTTCACACACTATTAGCATCAAAGCAATTTTCAAGTTATTGAAATAATCATAACGAAATATTCCAAGTCTACCTCAAATGATTGTATCAGGTATGGAAGACTGAACCATTCTATTTTAATCACAATCTTACCATTCTATCTATTGAGACGATGTCGTATGACTTTTAGTAGATTTAGAAAGTAGAATTTTCGAGTCAAGATTGTCTTGTTAAAAATCTCCAAATATGATTCTAGCAAGGATGTTCAACGATACTGAACAATATTATTTCTAAACAATTTATTGTTTGAATTAATTTATGGATCAATTTAAAATTGCCCATGCAAATGATTTTATCAAGCGGGAATGTTTCAAACATCATAACAAAGAAATATTGAACTATCTTATATGTCTGCTCAGGGTAGGTTGGCGAACCAGTTCGCAAACCGTGAGTTCAGTTGGGAATAGTTCACGAACCGTTGTAAACTGAATTCTTGAAGTTGATATCATATGTTAGCAGTTGGCGAACCCGGTTCACGAACCGTGGTCAACTGAGTTCGTTAGTTTAATATGGTTGGCGAACCCGATTCACGAACCGTTGCACCCTGACTCGTGAACAAGTCTAACGGTTCACGAACCGTTGTATCAATTGTCCCAATAGATTTTAGTAGATGCTCAAAGACTTATTTAGAATTGCTAGAACTTTCTCAAACATTTCTAAGACATCATTGATCACTCAAACACTTATGTGTGTGTATCAGAATTAAATTTTTAGGTGTTTAAATGAAAATCAAATTGCTTTTAGTTCTTTGGCTTACTTGCCAAACTGAATAGTCATTATACACGGTTCCAGAACCGGTTCCTAGTGTATATTCTTCTATTGTATTTTCAAGACCTAAAAGTGTTTGCTAGATTCCCAAGTTATCTTAGCTTGAATTTTAAGCAACCCCTAGTCTTTGAAAACTATAAATAGAGATGCTCTTTCAACTGGGAAATTTAATCACTAACACTTTGTGTCCTAGTTGATTCTAGAGTCGTCCTCTATATACCTAGGTTTTATCTGAGAAACATAATTAGATCTACGACTAAAATATTTCGCTTTGGGGATTCGTAAAGCCATGTCCGACTCAAAGTAATCGAAATCGTTCCTCGGTGCTACTCGGTTGGGGAGCTTGGAGCGAGGAGCAATAAGTTCGGACTTGGAAATCGCCAAAACTCGGTCTAATACTCGGAATCTATTTATTAATAATTTATATATTGCTGCTCATAAGTCATGATTTGTACCTAATTAAAATTAAAATTTTAACATTATAATGTAATTAAGTGTGTAATATTGTTATGTTGAACGTATTTATCATGTATTTAGAGGTTTTTCTATTTTATAACTCTTATCTAAGGGTTATGAATATTTTATTTTCTCGATTTAAGTGCATGCAAGGCCAACTCGAAAAAATCGTTAACTCGTTTTGCTAAAAAATCACCCAAATCGGCCGTCTTAATTGCTAAAAATCAGAGAGGCCTTGGAATCGGAAATCGCCTCGGTCATAGAGCTTGTAGCGATTACTCGGTGAGTAATCGGCCTTGGAGAGCGATTTTGACTACACTGGTCCGACTATCTTTATCTTGATAGTTCATGTATTCTGATCTTGCTTTTCTGTTATCGAGGTTTTCGTAATCTCTTTCAGACAAGATAGATGGTAATAACAAAGTTCTCTTCGTCTCAGACTTTGTGATTCCTCAAGATAGATATCTGAAAACTGATCTTAATTGATCTTTTGAAGATTGTTATTGAGAGATTGTTAAGAATCTAGGATGCTCTTTGGGAGTCGTAAGTTCCATATTTTTGAGGTTTGCTAGCTTTGTCTATTGCAAACAGATTTCCTCACCTTGATATTTGATCTAAACGGAAATCAAATAGGTTATCTGTTAGAGGCAAATTGGTACCAAAAGTATTCACTTCGGTTGAAACAACTTTTAGGCTTTAAAGGACGTAATCTAAGGGAATCAATTGCGTGGAGCCTTGCGAGGTTCAACAGAAGTAAGGACCGCGACTGTAACTGAATCACTTGGAGGGTTGATTCGGTCTCAACCACATTCCAGTCAAAAGTCTGATAGTAGACTTATGTCTTTAGCGGCTTAATACAGTTTGATGTTAAAATCTGGACGAGGTCCCGGGGTTTTTCTGCAGTTGCAGTTTCCTCGTTCATAAAATTTCTGGTGTCTTGTGTTTTTCCTTTTCCATATTATATTATTTATCTTTGTTGATACATGAAAATTAATTACCCTTTAATAGGGTCAGGAAGTCCCTAAGGAGAGGCTAAGCGCAAGAGGTGGAATAGGGACTTAGGGACTAAGGCCCAAATCCCCATGGACATGTCCATGAATATAAAGGATGAAGGTGGAATTAAAAGGGAATTAGAGGCTATATTAGGAGAGATGACAATAAAGGAAAATAAGAGGGTTTTAAGGACATGTAGCATGATGTCATAGTAAGAGGAAAGTTTAGGAAAGCCTATAAAAGGAGGAAGGTAGTACAATTGAAAGGATCATCTCTCCCTTACTATTCTAGGAAAAAAGTATAGTCATTGTTATGACGTGGACGTGTAGGCATGGTATCAACTTACCCTTTCAACATTTGGCGACCACACCGGGAGGCTCGTCTCTCGTCCAACATGACACACCCAGGAAACACCAGTTCAGGCGCGTTGGGGAACCAGTTGATCAATCAATCGGTCGATCCCGATGATGTAACAATGGAAAATGCACGTGAGGACAACAAAGAAGAAGTACCGATAAGAGGCATAGTTAAGAATCTGATTGTTCAAGGGTCACAGGGAGGAAGGATAGAAGCCGCACAGACAAAGGACAAACAACATGCGATCGATGATATACCCCAAGCGTCGATAATTTTACAGGATATGCAAAGAGAGTTGGAAATCCACGTCCGAAGAGAACATGAATTAATGGAGCTCATGAAACAAGCGTCCGAAACAAAACAAAGCGCCATCAAGGTCACAAGATAAAAATCAATATCAAAATACCCGGAGACGAATTACCGCATGGTGAAACAAGACAACTACGACTTCATGAACAACCCGTATCGTACTGAGATTTCCGAGTACCAATACTCGTAAGATTATACATCACCAAAGTTTAAAGCATACAAGGGGCAAGGAAACGCGCGAGAGCACCTTAGTCGATTCCTATCAACCATGAACGGCCACACCTCCAGTGAGAAGTTATGTCTGAGAGAATTCCCGAAGTCGCTTACAGACACAGCCTTCACTTTGTATGATAACCTCAAGCCGGGAAGTATAGACTCGTGGGCGTCCATGTCCACCATTTTCCTTAGAAAATTTTACTCAGCCAAGAGGAAAGTCACGACAATAGATCTAAGCAAATACAATAAGCGGGTATGAGAAGAAATAGGGAAAATACATTACTCGATTCCGACACTTTCTGCTCGACTGTCATGAGCACAATAAGGATGGAGCTTTGGTAGAAAAATGCATTCAAGGAACGACACCCGTGTTCAAAAGAAATCTAGTCAACTTCCGATTCCAAACCTTGTGAATTGGAAAAAGCGCCGGCAAGAATTGCAGACTATATCGATGATTCAAACATGGACCACACTTGGCTGCTATATAGTCAACACGGCATCGGCACAACCCCGTAACCCGTAATACTTGGGCATATGTTTAGGCCTTTAAGTCTTTAGATTAGGCATAAAACTTGTGCGTATGTTTCAGGCTCTGCTAGGTTCAATTAGCTTAAAACTCTTCTCATATACCCAAGCCCAATAAATAGGCCCATATTCATCATTGTCCATTTGCACTCCAGAAAAGGAGACTACTTCAGTTTCCACTTTCGGACTACTCTGGAGACATATATCGGCCACCTTGGTCCACCATATATTGGTCGGGCCTTGCCGCCGCTCAGCACCATAAAGTAATACAGTAACTAATCCATACAGTATTTGTTTATCTAATTAAAGAGCGAAAAAGAACGGCTAATTTTCTCTGTTCAGTAGAAAAGAAGGCCTAAAAAGATACTAATCACTAGTCACCTCTTAATACTTTACCTTAAATTAATGCTGATTCCTTTCTTTTTAAAGCTAAAAGTAAGACGTTCTTGTCACGTGGCCCCGTTTCATTTCCGACAAAAATGTCCACTCTAAATTTCCACTGCTCTGGTTTAGCGTTTATTTTGCAGCCGTGCAATGCAGGTTGGTTGAAAATTCTTACGCACCCGATATCTACTAGCACTTTGCTGCTTTGCACAAGATTTACCATTCCAATAGATTCAACGGTTAAAGATTGTTTTGTTCCGTAGGAATCAGTAACTCTCATGAAATTCGGCATCACTAGTCCGCAGCAAACTTATTTTTGCATGTTTATAGCAAACGCCGCCTAAGTGCTAGACTGCCAGCCTATGGCTGTCCGAATTCGCGCAATGTGCAACTTCAACAAAACACATCCCACCACAACAAACGCTTAGGTAAAGAATTTTAAAGGGGTCGCTTTCTGGTGAACATCTTCACGTGTACATGTTGATTATCTCTTGCATCCCACTTAATCATTCACTACACACTCGGAATATAACTTTAATTTTGATTATCCACGTATCAATGATATCTTATTGTATAAGATAGTCCGTCTTTTGTTTATTGAGGAAAAAAAAAATACAATCAAAATATTGAGAAGCTATATGAGGTAGTCTTATGAAGCTAACCTCTCAACAAATTTCTACTCTTATAAATGTCGATGGCATTATTAATTTGTTGAGAGGCTATCTGTAGATTGCTAACTAACTCACTCATTTTTCCTCTGTTCTTCACCAAATAATTATTATTAGTATGTTTGATCATACGGATTAGTTTATAATAAGTTTAACAAGTTGATTAGCACTATTGTTAATTCAGAGGGCATCATCATATCCCTACCACAAATTAATTATAGTATACCACCAAAGTTCACAATCATTTCTTCACATTGTGATCCAAAAAATAGCCGTAATTAAAATATTTTTTATTCGTAAGCAGACGTTTATATAAAATTTACAAATTAGGAAGACGACAACGGGTCTTTATCGATCACATGGCTCGAACTTACTTGATGATAGTCGGCAACCTGAGCTGTACGTTAGTTAATTAACTTTAATACGTAGAAAGTTAAAACAAAAGCCAATATGCAACTTGCTTAACTGTGCCTTTCAATTATTTTGATAAAATCCTCGTCAGAGGTCGAGTTAGGGGCAGGACTGTCCAAAAAACGTTACTGGCCAGTTTTCTTCAAAACTGGGGTACCTGTACATGTTTATGTATATGTAACTGTACTTGTATGACCGATCGAGTTCCAGTACGGTTGCAGTTTTTTATCTATTACAATTTATTAATTATGTGTTCAAAATTTCAGTTAACAATGAATTCTACAACTTCATAGTTTAGAGTATTAGTCAACTCATGTCCTGTATATTTGAATCCATACAGGCATTCATTCAATCATAAAAATCAATGATAGAAACATCAATCTTCTTCGTTGTTTTTCTCGCCTAAAACTATGTCAAAATCATTTCAAACTCTAATTCAAACTCACATCACATTCTATTTGTTTTTGTTTTCCTGAAACACATAATTCCTATCTTAACTCTTCTAGACAATCCGCAACACCCCTGGTAGCAGCACAACTCTTCACTTGACCTTCACAACCACGTCTTGACCAAAAATCCATCCATAACACTCGTACCACCAGGTTCATCTCCATATTCTTATACATCCACCATCAGACCATCATCTGGTACAGGTGATAGAGAGTTGATATGATCATAGAGATAGGAATTTAAACTATTATTCTCTATATGATCACAGGGACAAAAGAAGAGATGATACAAACAATCACATACACAAACAAAACAAAGAGTTTCTATATTAACTTAGCTATCATGCTTATCCCCAATAAACCCTGATTTTTTGCTAATCCAAACTGATCCCACTTGAAACAATGAACTTCCTTGTTTCTCTTACATGACCCACCGAAAATTACTCATTGTTCTAGTGAGAATATTCAAAGACATCTTGGGAATGATAGAAGTGGTCACATAATAAGGAGGTATAAGACCAAATTCTGTCTTGATTAGAATTGTTCTCACGACATGAGATAATGATCTGTGTTCTATCCAGTCGTCTTAGCATCAAACTTGTCAATTAGGAACTCATAAGAGGAGTTCTTATATGTTGATTTAAGCAGATAATGACCCAAATACTTGTCATTTATATCTATTTGGTTAACTCTCAATCTACTAGCCAACATGATTCTTCTATCATTAGTCACACCACGTTTAGGATCTTCAATAAATTTTGCACAGTTATGTTGTCTGGAATACCAAATAGAAGAATGTCATCTGCGAATATAAGGTGAGAAACAGAAGACACCTTCTTCAGTTTGTGAGCTTAATATTAACTAACTAAATTGATTATTTTATATCTAACTTTTACTGATATGGAAATCGTCTTATTTTTTTTTGTTGATATATATACCGATCCTCGTCAAATTAAATAATTTTATCTTTTTAAGACTTCTATCGGGGATTATTAAATTTCACCCGAGTTACCAAATTAGATATCATTGTTGTTTTCTTTTTATTTGGTACCGTGACCCACATCAAATTTGGTAATCTTTACAACCTTAAGTAGGCTTTCATACAAGTTCCATACTGTAATTTTTGTAACTTTGATATGGCACTCATCTCTACTTCTAAGAACCATGGGATTTGAGGCACTGACCAGTGTGTGTTGTGTGTAAGTAGTGGCTTGTAATTTTTGTAACTCTGATATAGAACTCATCTCTACTTCTAAGAACCATGGTATTTGAGGCAGTGACCAGTGTGTGTTGTGTGTAAGTAGTGGCCGGTGTATTGTAAAGACTAAAGGGTTTATAACTGGACCTCAATCTACTAGCCAACACGATTCTGCTATCATTAGTCACACCATGCTTGATAAGTGTTTAGGATCTTCGATAAATTTTACACAGTTATGTTGTCTGGAATACCAAATAGAAGAAGGTCATCTGCGAAGATAAGGTGAGAAACAAAAGACACCTTCTAGCTCAGCTGGTCATCCCCATTTCCCAAAGTTTCATGCGCTCCAGGAGGTCCCAGGTTCGAGCCCCCACTGACGTAATATTGTAGGAATTAACATGGAAGGTAGAGTTAGCTTGCCCCCTTTGTGACACAATCTCAGCCCCCCATCCACTTCGGCTACCTTGTCTAGGTTACCCATGAGGTTCGTTGGTAGGCTAGCACGGCAACCTGTTCAATTAATGTAGTAGTACGTTGTTAGAGCTTAGCTTGTTAGGCTTCCAACTAGTTAATGTAATACTCTTTAACTAATTAAACTAATTATTTTATATCTAACTTTTATTGGTACGGAAATCACCTTAGCTAATAGATCTGATTTCTAAGTTTTAGTTATTATTAACCTGTTCTTCTTTTTAGGGTTTCGATCCAAAGATTTTCTGATAGGTTTTTGTCTTCTGGTGTTGTAATCACGTTTGATGAAGATGACCAAGATGAATGAAGGAACAATATCAAACAGATCTACAACATTAGTTACAAAGGCTTCACCAAAGACTCCAGCAACAAGGATTTCTCCAAAGACACCAGCAGCAACAGTTCTAAAGACACCAACAAACTACAGTGACAGACTGAGCCTAACCGATTCCGACCCAAGATAATTGTTTCTGATTATCTTTGTTACCTTAGATTTTATTTTTATGAAAAAAACCTTGAGAAATGGTTGAATCCATGGATTCTAACATCTCTAGTAATACTAGAATTGATATGTGATTTGGGTGTGCAACTTTTAACCCATACCAAACCATTTAAACCAGTCCTGCTACTGTTACTATTACCCCTAGATCTCTGGAATCATCAAGACATGGTTAGATCTCTTCATCAAATCAAAGTCTGTAGCTATTTTGTTATGTATTCTTGTTGTGGTTGTTGTTTGTTTGATCCATTCATGCTGCTGGAATTTGTAATTCGAGTTGTAGACCGAGTCAATCATGTAACGAGCTATGTAATCGATCCTGATTTTAAATCGGGTTGTTATCAATTAAAAATGACTACTAATCTATGAAGAAAAAAAAATCACCTTATTTTCTTGTTGATATATATATACAGATTCTCATCAAATTAAATAATTTTAGTTTTTTGAAATTGCTACCTGGATTATTAAATTTCACAAGAGTTACCAAATTAGGTATCATTGTTGTTGTTTTTTTACTTGGTACCATGAGCCACGTCAAATTTGGTAATCTTTACAACCTCAAGTAAGCTTTTATGCAAGTCTCGTACTGTAATTTTTGTAACTCTGATATGGCACTCATATGTACTTCTACGAGCCATGGGATTTGAGGCACTGATCAGTGTGTGTTGTTTGTGTATGTAGTGGCCGGTGTATCGTAAAGACTGAAGGGTATATAACCGGACCTGGTGGTGGTGATGAGACAGAGGAGGATAAGATTGACCAAGTTCCCAAGTCCCGACACATTACACCTGACTGATACCTGGATAAGTTGGTTTGACTCGCACGCTGACGGAGGAAGACGTGGTTATCATAATTTTCAAAGTACAATTGCACGTGCAAGACATGGTGGATGCAGACCCACCAATCAAATGTTGTTTTCGAATCAGACCCCTACAGTTGCGAGCCGAGTTGCATATTGAGCTGAATGATGATTAATTTGGAGAAGCCGTTTCTAATTGTACTTACTTGAATGATGATTCTGCTCATGGGTTTGCATCTAAACCAGACCTCCCACTGGCACTTGCAGTCTATTTCAGTATTTCTTGATCAATTTTCTCCGTCCAAAAGCATATGATACCGGTGGAGATGCCGACCATATGTAGCCAAAAACACTTGGGACACCAATTATATTTCCTACACCGGTGAATTGAGCCCAAAACACCTGATCATAGACCAAAATAACGAACATTTGTTTTGTATTTTGAGAAACAAGTTCCTTGGATAAAATGAATCTAAAAGATAAAATGATATATGAACACCAAAGGAAAACCTTATTATTTGTTCAGCCCCTCGGATAGACTCTTGCTGGACATGCCACATCACAATCCAGTACATGTTTGAATAAAAACTGGTAAAAGGAGTCTAAATTCATGTAATGTACAGTGATTATCTATTGGCTAGCTACCGTCCATGCTCCTCCATATCGTGGTGCCTCTCTTTTGTGCATCTTCGGTTTAAGTGCTAGCTTGCTTTTCTTAAATTAAATTACTTTTTAACAAACTACTAATATAATTGGAGCGTACTTAATTAGTATAATATTACCTCTCAAACAGGTAGTATTCAGATATCAGATTAATACTAAATATTATTAATCATCATCATCAAAACCTTAACTAGAAAATTATTACTTTAATTATTTAATTAACTTGTAGTGTTCTCCTCCCATATGCCTTGGCCTTTGGAGTTGTAATAAGCTTTTTTATGTCTTCTTCTAATCTTTTCTCTCTCTATCTATCTATATTTTCTAATCTTCATCGATATCATATATATTTTCCAAGCTGATCATATATAGTCCTTGATTTGATATCTTTCTCTTCCAAAAAACCGGATATAATTAATATTGTTCCTTCTCTCGAGGGAATCGGTTTTTATGATCATCACATAGGAGTATTATATTTCAGCGAAAAACAATTAACTGTTGATAGATCGTGGAGTGTGTAGTACCAATCTTGAACTTGTATACAAGTTATCTTCACTAGTACTACTTGTTGAAGAAGAGTTGCGTACATATAGCTCTTTTCTTACTCATTAATGTGTGTTTGAGAGAGATAAGATCTTGGTGATAGATTTCTTTGAGTACTAGATAATTCTTTATTTCGTGTCATCTGCAGCATCAAAACAAAGAAGAAAATCGAATCTTAATCTTTTTCCCGAAGCAGAAGACAGTAACAGGTAGACTTATATATATTACCTCATATCGATCGGTTATAGCTAGGTTTTCATTAGAAACTTATTATATACTCTTATCATCTTATGTATTATTTGTTATGTGTTGGATCTCTAATATATTCTAAGTAGAGTTTTTGGGTTGTCGGTTGCCATTGAAGCTGGATTTATGTAAGTTTCTTGAAAGATTCCGATCATATAGCTAGCTAGTTTGTTTGTCAAAGATAAATATATAAATTTTAAGACAAGCTTAAGGACGCGAGTCTAAGGAATAAGTAGTTTCTGGAGTTCATCATTTAGATAGCTACAAGGAGTAGTGGCCGGCAGTGATCCTAAGGATCAAGCAGATCATCTATCAAATATATAGCAGAAGGAAACACAAATAGTTAAAGCTGGCAAGCAAGTGGTGGGAGAGGGTAGATGGGGAATGGCGGGTTTTGAACCCACCGGTAATCCAGCGGGATCTCATCGCTATGTTCATCAGCTCCTCAGGCCTGACTTAGACTTACAAAGCAGATTATCACAGCAAGCAGGCCACAATATTCAAGAATCCAATAAAGACGGTTCTCCCGAACAAGATCACCAACATCATCTTCATCATCAGATTGAGAAACACGAATACGATGCAGCAGCCACAACTAGCTCTGGTGGCGGGGGTGGGGGTGGGACTACTTCAAGCCGTCGCCCTAGAGGTCGTCCAGCTGGCTCAAAGAATAAACCGAAACCTCCCATATTTGTAACTCGAGACAGTCCAAATGCTCTAGGATCGCATGTCCTTGAAGTATCATCCGGAGCTGACATCGTTGAGTGTGTGACGAATTATGCAAGACGGCGGGGACGAGGTGTCTGTATTCTCAGCGGAGGTGGTACAGTTGTGAACGTGACGCTGCGTCAACCAGCAGCAACTCCCACTGGAGGTGTTGTTACATTGCACGGGAGATTTGAGATTCTTTCATTATCAGGAACGGTTCTTCCTCCTCCTGCTCCTCCAGGAGCTGGAGGTTTGACAATATTTTTGTCCGGTGGGCAAGGGCAGATAATGGGAGGAAGTGTCGCTGGTCCATTGTTGGCGTCAGGTCCAGTGGTGTTAATGGCAGCATCGTTTGCAAATGCTGTATTTGAACGGTTACCATTAGAAGTTGAAGACTCGCCTTCTGTCCAAGTCCAGCCCGCTGCTTCTCAATCTTCAGGTGTCACAGGTGGTGGTGGTCAATTGATAGGAGGCGGTGAAGGTAGCGGTGAAGGCGGTGGACGTGGTAGTGGAAGTGGTCATTATAATTTGGGAATGAATTTGATGAATAATAATAGTAGTAATTATCAGTTACCAGCAACAACAACAGCTGGAGATGCATTTGCTGGCCATTGGGGTGGTAATGCTCCTAGGCCTCCCTTTTGATGATGCTGATATAGTGTGGTTACAGTGCTAGTACTGTTGCATGGGACTGAATGAAATTAAGATCTTCTATCATGTATTGATTGGAGACCGAATAAAGGTTTATTTATCAAGCAAATTAAGCTTAAATTCTTAGGAGGGATTTTGAGTTTCCTAGCTGAGACCAATCCCATCCATCATGGAAGGTACGTACAACAACAATGTGGTGAACCAGGAACATGAGTTGGATCGATGGTGCAAAACGTTTGAACAGAATTTTCAAGGTCATCATTAGGAGGGTTCAATCAAACTAAATGAAATTCATGACAGTATGTACAAGCTGTTCGATCCATACGCAGGCATGACTTTCTTTTTTCGGACATCTTTCATTTCCTCTTTTTTTTTCCTTCAAATTTTCTTGGATTCTAGTTTCTTGGCGTTGGTAATTACACACTTTTTCCCCATATTGATGTTTGATATTTGTTTCTTGCATTCCCATTTCTTTTTGAAGTAATTAGTTTTGCACTTTGTAGTTGGTAGTAAATTTTGCACTTTGTAGTTGGTACCGAACTAGTACCAATATTTTCTCATTACTCGAGGGTCTTAAAAGACTCGAAATCCCCCTTCATGTAAGTTCTTGTGGGGAATGACTATACTAATCACTACCTTTTGCTCCTGTCTGAACTCTAAAGGACACTAATGGCAGAAGAAGATAGCGAGAGACCGAGTGAACTTGCCCATTTTCCAAAATATTGGAAAACTAGGCATAAATGCATCAAAATTAAGGATAAAATGTTGGAACTTTGGAATCTTTAATAATTTGTAACTTCAAAAACAGCACGACATGGAAGATTCCTTCGGAACTCTGCATGAGTATGAGAATTCCACTACTTAAAATGAATGGTGAGAGAAACAGTCAGGCCACCAGGATCAACTACAGGAGCAATACCAACCATTTAGACTGGTTATTCTAAACTGTCAGGATCTATTATATTTTACCAGAGCAAACATTTCCTTCATCAACATAATGAATCTTTTTTAGGGTATAATTTTTGAGATAAAGATCCTGTAACATACATACATGCATTGTATCCGTTTCTGATGTTTGCCAACGTTGCAAATCTTTTGGTGCTTAATGATCTTAAAAAAACTGAAAAATGTACCAATACAGAATGCAAAATACATGACCAAATAAAAATGGGATATTTTGACTTTGGGTCACAACAAAGTGACCAGAATTGCGTTTGGGTCACCCCAAAATTTTAATTAGAATTTGGGTCACGGACCGTTATTGACCGTCTTGACCATTACCAAAAAATATATATTTTTTAATTAATTTATATTTAGTAACAGCGTTCGTGTGTGTAACGGCGTGCTGGTGGAGAGAACACACATTCAATCTCAAGAACACTCGTCAGGCCTTTCCACAAGCACCTTGTATGCGAAAAATGATGATCCAGAGATGAGGTTGTTGTTTATTTCCTAAATCCATTGTACCTCATTCTCTGTAGCAAAAACTGGCTTTAACACTCTCACACCTCCCTTCTCAAATTCATATACAGCAATCATGGGAAATGAGGAAAAACACACCAACAACAACAACAAAAAAAAAAAACACGCAAAATGATAACTTTAGTAATTGCATTTGCATCTCTTCTCATTCACTTTAACTTCTTGTCTTCTGATGGTGATAGTGGAGAAGTTCCTAAAGAATGCAATAGATTTAAGATTAATAGTGATGGCGGAATTATCAATTAAGGGTTTCCATTGCGCGAATCACAGTGATAATTAGGGATAGAACTCAGATGTTGAATAAGATATATACTACTAAATCTGGGAAAAATGAAATTACACTTAATTGAGAAGGGCATTTGAAGAGAATTAACCTGATTTGCAGTATAAAGTTTTCCCCCAATTCTAGATCTTGAGTTGCAGCACTATTACTATCGTGCGGATTTTGGTTTCGATTGATGATCGTGGGGTTAGGCAAAATGATAACATAAAAGAATTCTTGCCATCTGATGGAGAAGGTAATGATGTAGTGTAAACTAGGCTAAGAAAAAGAAACACCATTCACGATTCACAAAGAAGTGTTCGTATTCACGTTGAAGATTAGGATTTGTTTGGTTTAGTTAGTAAAACTAGGAGACCGTAAGGTCATTTTAGTCATTCAAGATATAACTGAGTCCCCAAACGGTCAAAAACGGTCCGTGACCCAAACTCTAATTAAAATTTTGGGCTGACCCAAACGCAACTCTGGTCACTTTGTTGTGACCCAAAGTCAAAATATCCCAATAAAAATTAGGATATAGTTTTGAATATAGGTGCAGTTTTTCAGGTCATCAAGTTCATTTTCAACAGTACCCAAGTGAATTGACACATTCAATCAATGTGAAAGCTTGATAAAAGTTAAAAATAACTTTCAAGCTGAGTTAATAATAATCTAAACAATGACGGAATTGATGAGAGGTCACACACGGATTTCATGGTGAAGTTACTGCTGTTTTCTATTCTTCCACACTACAAACTGCACTTCTTCATTGGAGTGGTTTTTGGTTCCTTTGAACAATCTAGAGCTAGTCAATCGCTCTTACCCTCCTGAGATCCAATCTCTTGCAGGTAATGTTCAGCTTCAAGTGCTGCCATGCATCCTGTGCATCATAACAAAGATTCAAAAACAGTTTCCTCAAGATCAAGTAACGAACCCAGTAATGTAAACGATGAAAATTCCCATTAAAATGTTACTAACACAACTAAATCTTACTAAGACTAAGAACAGTTCCATGATGAAAGAATTAAACAATGCATAGGGCAACATCATAATGTTTTCAAGCAAAAAATGAAACAACAGAAAAACTATTAGCAACCAAACGCATAATGAGGCCATTTGGATTCTTACTAAGACGAAGAACAGCTCCTTTATGAAAGAATCAGACACACATGCAGAGGGAAACAGGATAATGTTTTCAAGCAAAAATGGGTAAACAGAAAAATACTATAAACCAAACTCATAATGATGCCATTCTGATCCTATACCAGTCGATGTGTTAACGAATCAATGAGCATTCCCTTGCAATCTGTGGGTGTTTGAACAAAAATGAACTAGAGCTTAGAGGTTTCCTATCGAGTCATCGTGGTGATTTGAATAACCAAGCAGCCATATTAAGGGCATTCCTCTAATCTCTCACTTAGAGTAACCATACCTCTAAAAGTGTACGTGAAAGGGAAAAGAAAGTGGCACAATTAGAATGGAAATTCCAAAAGTATAAGGATCCTTATGGTGAACTATGATAAATACAATCGAAGAAGGAAAAGCACAATCCTAACAAATGTTTTGTTCTTGTAGTGTCCCTGTCTTATACTTCAATTTTTATTTATTTCTTTGCTTTGTTTTAGTTTTAGAAGCTAAAATTGTGTCGTGACATTCTACTGTGAATATTTTTATTTTTTTTGATGTATGGGTTCCTTCTACTATTCCTCTCCCACGATACCCAGCTTAGAGCATCCCAAACGGGAGTTCCAAGTCACCAATATAAGGGAGTTGAGGAGTTCCAATAGGGGATTCCTAACCTCCCAATCCCTTGAAAACAAAACACCTAAGAGCAAATTCTCTTACGAGAATGGGGTATAACTACAGCCCAATAGTAGTTTAGTAAATTACAACACTGTTTTAGCCATAAAAAAACAAAGTGGATAGAAAACATATGAGAGAGTATCATGCTCTTTTTTCTCTTTTCAGAACAAAAAGTCACTCTTATCATAGTTCCCTAACATGACTGTTAGATCGATCGTGGTTTCATCCCTAAGGTTGAGTTTTCAGAGATTTCCATTTCTCTTGGTTTCATCCCAAAGGTTGAGTTTTCCATTTCCCTTCCTCTTGCCATACAGATATTTAGGAGTACGGTTCCCGTGGATGGAAGAATGGATTAGGAACTCTAATGGCGTGTTTGGATGGTGGGAAGGGAATTCTATTCCTAGGAATCTTATTCCCTAAAGAGAGGGAATCCTAAACCCACCATCCACCATAGGTTTTGAATTCACTTACTTTTTGGGAACCGCCCTCTATTCCTATTTACTGAACATGGGAATTGAATTGTATTCCCTCAAAACCCATGGGAAACGGTGGGTTTAGGATTCCCTCTCTTTAGGGAATAGGATTTCCTAGGAATAGAATTCCCTTCCTACCATCCAAACACGCCATAAGCCTCTAAGCTAGGCCAACCCACTGGCAAGCTTGTATTGGTTAAAGAATCCATCAAGGGTGCTCAGGATGTACTTAGCAGAACACTACAATAAAGGTGTCACTTAGTTCTATTTGTGGACTAAATTTCACTCATGTAATATGTCGTGACTTGATATAGGAATCATTTCAAAATCATGAAATTATTTTCCCTGACAAGTGACAAGGAACAGGGATAAAACAAATCTATAATTAGCTCGTCCACTATGACATAGAGGAATTCCCATTTCTATTCTCATTCTGTACAACTAAAGACATGTTTGTGGCTTAAGAACAGGAAGTGATCCGTTCAATTCGAGTGGTCAGCTAAATTCTACAGGTAAGTCCATATACCAGTAACTTCACATTGGTACAAGAAGTCTAATACTAGCACAACTTAATAAAAACAAAGTTCATATCAAAGAGCCCTGCAGCAACAAATAGGCTTTGTGCGATTTGATATCTACAGCTCTAACACGAAAATGTTATACAAAATAACTATCCATTTCCTAATTTCAATTTGGGTATCCAAAATCAAAAACTCACCAAAATAGATTATTTTCATGCCAATATCTATCAACTGCAATTGCAAGCATAATAAAGAATGAGTAACTTGCACTAACCTGATCCAGCAGCAGTAATAGCTTGCCTGTACTTCTTATCTTGAACATCACCAGCAGCGAAAACTCCCTTAACACTAGTCAGAGTTGTTCCAGGCTTCGTCACCACATATCCATCTGAATCTAATTCCAACTGCCCATCCAAGAACTTGGTAGCCGGCTCGTGCCCAATTGCAAAAAATAATCCTGAAACATCCAAATCAGTAGTTTCTCCACTAACCAAATTCTTCACTTTCAAACCCGTCAAACTACCTTTACCCCCATCACCACCTTTCGCTTCTACCACAGCAGAATTCCAAATAACTTCAATCTTAGGATTAGCCATAGCCCTATTCTGCATAATTTTTGATGCCCTAAATACATCCCTACGATGTATGACATAAACTTTAGAGCCATACTTGGTCAAAAAATTAGCCTCTTCCATAGCTGAATCACCACCACCAATCACAGCCAATGGTTTATTCCTAAATATCGGCGCAGCTCCATCACAAACAGCACAAGCAGAAATCCCACGGTTCCAATACTCTTCAGATCCAGTGAATTTCAGTTTCTTAGCCACAGCTCCGGTAGCTACAATGACAGCATCAGCTATACAAGTTGTTTTATCAGTAGTGATTTCAAAAGGGGTTTTAGAGAAATCAACTTTGTGAACAGTTTCACTAATGATTTCTGTTCCGAAACGTTTTGACTGATTCCTACAACGATCCATAATTTCATACCCTAGAATTCCATCAGGAAAACCAGGAAAGTTTTCGACATCGGTGGTGGTTGTAAGTTGACCACCTGCTGCGATATCATTTGCCATCCAGCCTTCAAACATGACTGGTTTGAGCTCTGCCCTAGCTGCATAAATGGCTGCTGTATGAGCTGCTGGTCCACTACCAATGATGCAGACACGAGCTGTTTTGAGCAGGTAATCATCCGCCATCGCTGATACTTTTGGTGGTGTTGTTGAGATAGTAATTGCTGCTGCTGATGTTAGGGTTGCTAGTCCGGCGAAGCTTTGAAATTTCTTCAATAGTGATCTGAAGCTTCGCATCTGCCCTTCTCTCTCTCTGCTTTGTGATTGTATGTATCTCTTTTGTGAACGGCTGTTGGGTTACTATTTTATACACGATGAGTTGTTAGGGTTTTGGGGAAAATGGTATGAGTGGGTCTGCTTTGTGATTTTGGGGCGTTGAGATTGACACGATGAGTTGTTAGGGTTTATGGTTGAATTCAGTATGAGCGTCTCATTTGTGTTCATAACTTCATATGCAAGTCCGGTTATTGGGCTAGCGAGACAAAAATTAACAAGTCGGCAGCTACTATAAAGTGGTCTAGGGATAATGTGAAATCATTTCTTTCATTTTCATACCCTACTTTTGTACCCCAAGGATTGATTTTTTTCCCCAGCAGTTCTACGTTGATGGGGTTGTGTACCCGGAGAAATCTCGTAAGACACAACCTTGGGGGTTCATCATAGAAAATTATAAGGGGTGTTATACCCGTGAGGCCCATTAAGGATGTATTTTGCGGATTTTTCCGGGATTACCCCGATAAACGTATTATTTCTGTTTTTCATATAGTATTTGTAACTACTCATAAAAACCCACGGTGACCAAACTTGTGGTACAAAAAACCCGTTCAAATGTTGGGATCCATTAAAACTCCACCGTAAACAAAATTGATACAAAAACCCCAAATTTTTAAAAATTGATACAAAAACATCAAATTTTATGATGAAACCAAAATTGGTTTCGTCAAATTCTTTGGGGTTTTTGTGTTACTTTTGTTTTTTTGGGGTTTTTGTGTTACTTTTGTTTTGATGGGTTTTTTGTGGATGGATAGTGACACCTTTGGGGTTATAACTCGCGGACCGTTTGTACTTTGTAATTCAAATTATGTCATAAAAACCCAAGGTGACCAAACTTGTGGTACAAAAAACCCGTTCAAATGTTGGGATCCATTAAAACTCCACCTTAAACAAAATTGATACAAAAACCCCAAATTTTTAAAAATTGATACAAAAGAACACGCAATTGGGGGATATGGGAATTGATTGGGGGATATAGTTACAGGACAAAAACGGTGTCCCAATAGCAATTCTGGGTGACCCCCTATGTAATTATTTTTTAATTCCTAATCTAGCCCCCACTAATCAGGATTATTGATTAATTATAATTAGTAAAATGTTAAGTATTTGGGGGATAAATTAGGGTGTATTTATTTTTATTTGAATTTGTGTGGGTTAGTTGAGAGTAGAAGGAGGGAAAATGGTTTTTGAGTGGGAATTTTTTTTTGAAAATGGAAGATGATTGTGATGAGAGAACTGCTGCTAAGAGGTTGAAAATTTGAATTTTTTTCTTTGAATCCACCATTGTTGCAAATTGAAAAGCTTGGTGCCTAGGATGGTATTCAACCAAAAACCATGCCGGGCATTTGTTGGAAATTTTCATAAATTGTTTTGATCTTCAAAACCTCTTTTTTTCGTGTTTTAATCGACCTACTTCCTAAGACAGTTATCGATTTTCGAGCATGCCTAACTACTTAGGCATGGTTTTTGCTTAAATTTCTATGCCTTTAACATGATGAAAAGTATCCGTAAAATTGATTTTTTTGTGCACTTAACTACCGGCATTGATAGATTTATATCGAGCATGCCAAAGATTTAGTTCCTGGCATTGAATTTCATCACTTCCGGCATGGTCTTCATCATTTCCGACATGTTCTTCATCACTTCCGGCGTGGTCTTCATCCTAAATAACCATGCCGGAACTCACTTCCGGCGTGGTCTTCATCCTAAATAACCATGCCGGAACTCACTTCCGACGTGGTCTTCATCCTAAATAACCATGCCGGAACTCACTTCCGGCATGGTCTTCATCCTAAAATTCTATGCCGGAACATGATGAAAAGTATCCAGAAAATTGATTTTTTTTTTCACTTAACTACCGCATTGATAGATTTATATCGAGCATGCCTAAGCATTTAGTTCCTAGCATTGAATTACATCAATTCCGGCATGGTCTTCATCACTTCCTACGTGACCTTCATCATTTCCGACATGTTCTTCATCACTTCCGGCGGTCTTCATCACTTCCTGGTGACCTTCATCATTTCCGACATGTTCTTCATCACTTCCGTGGTCTTCATCACTTCCGGCGTGGTCTTCATCATTTCCGGCATGTTCTTTATCATTTCCGACATGTTCTTCATCACTTTCGGCAGAGAATGAGAAGAGAATTTGAAAGGAAATGGGGAAAATTTAGAATTTGAAAGAGAATGGGGAACATTTGGGTTTCAAAGTTTTAACCCTAAAAAGATTAATAAGAAGTGGAGATGGAAATGGGGAATATGATTTTGTTTTTTGATTTTTATTTTGAGGGAAGGGTGTTTTAGTATTTTCGCCCCCAAAAGTCACCCCTTAGCACACACCATGGGTTGGGGGAAGTAATTCATATCCCCCAATTAGTTTATATATCCCCCAATTGCGTGTTCATACAAAAACATCAAATTTTATGATGAAACCAAAATTGGTTTCGTCAAATTCTTTGGGGTTTTTGTGTTACTTTTGTTTTTTTTTTGGGGTTTTTGTGTTACTTTTGTTTTGATGGGTTTTTTGTGGATGGATAGTGACACCTTTGGGGTTATAACTCGCGGACCGTTTGTACTTTGTAATTCAAATTATGTCTAGGTACGTACTTTGATACACAACAAATCAGAAGTAAGAACATAAATAAACGTTTAGTCCCAAAGTTTTGGGGCTTTTGACTATCTAATCCTACACATTCAGTCTTAGGACGCCCTCTAGCCCTGACTTTTATATAAGGCAACGTTTTGGTCCAAAATTGTACAGGTTAGTCTAAAATTCAACTGATCCAAAATATCGTGCTTTTCATATTACCCTAAATGCCCTTTCAACTATTAAACGTACTAGGTGATAGTTTTGGAGAAAAAAAATCAGACGGAGAGAGAAAAAGAGAGAGACGATTGCGAAATTGGAAATTCAAAAATTATTTGATTAATCTTGATTCAATTCGAAACAACACGAGAAACCTAAAACCAGCATCAACAACACTCGTTTTTATTTATCATAAGGTTTTATTTCTTATTTTTACTTGTTTTAGGTAAATCCCCTTATTTTTTGTGGATATACATACATCCCTTTCATATAATCTTAAAATTTGAAAATTGATATTGGAGGTTATTAAATTTCACCGGAATTACCATATTTTATATGATTGAAGTTTTGTTATTTCTAGGTGCTGGTAACCCCACATGGAATTGGTAACCTCTATACTCATCTTATAATTATTGTCGAAACATTCGACTTTCACATTTAATCAGACTTATGGGTTTATAAATATAAAATTATTGATCGATAGGTTATTAACTTCAATTTTAATATGTAGTAAAAGCCTTAAGTACACAATATAGTGCAATTTCAATCAGAAGATAATGTAATGCAATTTTATGGATGAATATAATAACACTACGTTTTATTGATCATATCTGTGTTGTTGACTCAACACGCCACTTAAGCATATTCAACATATTTTTACCTTTATACGGGTCAAGCCTATCAAGATTATGGAAGCCTCCTTGGCTAACATGTGTAACGCGCGACAAGTACACAATCCCAATGGAAGAACAAAGCGAATAATAGGTATTTATTATTAAGAGGCAATATTTATCTAGGTGTTTTATTATACTCGAAGTATTTATTTATTAGGAGTAATATTTTCAGGATTAGTGTTGTTTTTGGAAACGCATGGGTACCAAGTACACCACCAACTTTTTTGTTCGGAAACCTCTATGGACAAAACCTAATACAAATGCAAGTATACCAACTGAATGATCCTTGACGATATGTATATAGAGTTTATATGTCTAACCTCTTCTCAATCAGTATGTATATATACAAGAGTCCGTGAACATGATTGTTAAGAAGAGTACTTGGAAAATCTCAAAAATCAACATCCAAGATCAATCTAGTCGTATCCAAATAATCCAATCGGAATTCTTCCAAGTAATTAAACTTGTTATCTATCTTTCAAGATACGAATTCTACAAGAAACGAGTCTCGTAATCGATCACAATTTGATGGACATATCTACTAAGATTGCTTACGTACAACTTACGTAAATCCAATTATAAAGACAAATGATATAATGGGAAAAAAGGAAAAACACAAGACACCAGAAGTTTTGTTAACGAGGAAACCACAATAGCAGAAAAACCCTGCGACCTCGTCCAGATTTGAACACCAAACTGTATTAAGCCGCTACAGACACTCGCCTACTATCAGACTTCGAACTGGAATGTAGTTGAGACCGAATCCACCGTTCAAGCGATTCAGTTACAGCCGCGCTCCTTAGTCTCTTTTAAAAAAGTGGGGGTCAAACAACCACACTCAATGTTTCGTTTAGGCAATATGTATGGACAAACTCCAATATAATTCCAAGAGAATCAACTAGAAAGTTAGACTAAATCAATGGAAATATATCCAAGAGTTATATCTCTGTTTCTCAATGTAATCAGCAAATCAAACAGATAGAATCTGTGAGCCTGATTATTATGAGAAACAACTTGAACGATACCAAAGACCAATGTTCAAGTGTCAATCAATTTATATCAACAACCAAAGGTTGGATTATCTAATTGATTGAACTACGCACAACCTGTGATATTTCAATTTTATAAAAAATATAATGCGGAAAAGAAATAATATAAAACCCAAAAATTTTGTTAAGGAGGAAACCGCAAATACAGAAAAATCCAGGGACCTAGTCCAGATGGAACACCACACTGTATTAAGTCGCTATAGACACTAGCCTACTACAAGTTAACTTCAGACTAGAATGTAGTTGAGCCCTAACCAATCTCACACTGATCAAGGTACAGTCGCGTTCCTTATGCCTCTAGAACCACGCCGGATTCTGCGCACTTGATTCCCTTAGCTGATCTCACCCACAACTAAGAGTTGTTACGATCCAAAGTCGAAGACTTGATAAACAAATTTTTCTCACACAGAAAAGTCTATTAAATAGATAAATCTGTCTCCCACAGAAATATGTACGAGTTTGTTCCGTCTTTTGATAAATCAAGGTGAACAGGAACCAATTGATACACCGAACTTATATTCCAGAAGAACAGCCTAGTAATATCAATCACCTATAATCTTAACCGTATGGTAGTGGAACAAGATATTGTGGAATTACAAACGATGAGACGAAGATGTTTGTGACTGCTTTTTATCTTACCTCGGAGATTAAATCTCGAGCAAATCTTAGAGAAGATAGTACTCAATACGATAGAACAAAGTAAGATCAGAACACGCAAATACAGAGAAAATAGTTGGGTCTGGCTTCACAATCCCAATGAAGTCTTTAAGTCGTTAACCTATAATGGTTTTAGGAAAAACCTAGGTTAAAAGATAATCGACTCTAGTCGCAACTAGTATCACACATGAGGTATGGGGATTACTTTCCCAGTTGCTAGAGCTCTCCCTTATATAGTCTCCAAATCAGGGTTTGATAGCTTTGGAACAAAGCAATCAATATTCACCGTTAGATGAAAACCTGATTAGATTCAAGCCAATATCTTTCAACCGTTAGATTGTGTTGGCTTGTTATATCCAAATGAAATGTACCTTCATTTAGATATGGGTAACCATACCTAAACGTGTACACTTAGTTGGCTCAACAATAGTTAACCGAAGTTAGCCATATGAACACTTTCATATCAACCTTGTTAATCTTAACACAACTAGTTCAAATGACTCAAATGAAACTAGTTATAGAGTTGTTCAATTGTTTATATTCTCATAGAAGTATACAAGACACAATTGAAGCAAAATCGGTTTTGATTCACTCGAATCAATTCATGAACATTATAGCCACGGTTTGCAAAAGATTACATTCCTTATTATATAAAAGTATTTGTTCATGACTTAGTCGATTTTAGAACTTAACCACTCAAGTATGCAAACGGGTACTCATACCTGAGTTCCTCGGTTGAAGTTAGTATGCAAACGTGTACGCATTTTATAGTTCTCAGACTTCAACTGTTGAATCAGTACGCATACGGGTATGCACACTAGATTCCGAACTTGGAGTAACATGCATTAGTTAACATTCAAGGACGCGTACTAAGCTACATCCAATCATTGGTTAATTGTTCTAAACTCTCATTTTAATCATTAAAACATTATTAGAAGACGACAATAGCTGTCTCACACAAACTATTAGCTTCAAATCAATTTTCAAGTGATCAAATGATCAATACGAAACATTTCGAGTCTACACCAAATGACTGTCTCACACAAATCATATAAGAGGTTACCAGGCGATTTTCACATGATCATCTTTTGACTTTCGTCAAGAATAAAAGATGAACTTGGTTAAAGCGAAAGCTTACCAACACATATTTCGAGAAATATGTAAGCGAGTTAAACTCAGCTCGAAATATCAAATGTGTATAATTTGAAGTCTATATAGCTATACGACTTTTGTCTCAAATAGGAGACAGGGTAGAAATAGACTTTTGAGTGATAGATGAGTTCAAGTCTCCACATACCTTTTGTTGATGAAGTTCCACAAGCTCCCCTTAGTAGTTCTTCGTCTTCAATCGATGAACACCGTGAAGTATCAATCTCAACTACACTTTCTATCCTAATCCGAGACTTAGCTATAAGTAGACTAGAAATCAAGACTTATAGTTTTGGCAACTAAACTTGACAAACAAGCTTGATATAGCAACGCTTGCGAGTTCGACCGAGCAGTGATCTAACAATCTCCCCCTTTTAGTGACAAAACTATCAATACATATGGATTACAAAATAAATAAACTTTGTAGCTTCTCATCCAAATGCTTGATTTCTTTGGTTCTTCAACATTACTCAAATCTTCGTCACTTCCAAGTACTCCAGGTGATTCCGAATGTGTTCAACTCAAAGATCATATTTGTTGAAGATCCGTAGCTATAACAATAAGAAAACAGTTGTTCTCAATCATTATTATACAATGTCATAGTATTATTACACAACATCAAAGTTCAATTGTATCACAACTTTGACAATAATACTATGGTGATATGTATCACTCCATCTTAGTCAATACTTCATCTCACAATGAAAACCACTCCCCCTTACATAATGATCTGTAAACCATATGTATTTTTTGTAGTGTGAACTACACAATAATTCTCCCCCTTTTTGTCAATATAAATTTGCAAAGGTACGAAAACTAGCGGGATCATAATGAAATTCTCATAGAGATACTTCATGACTAAAAGAGAACATATCAACTTTGTTTCGATGATTTCACATAGTCGAAAGTTAGTGTATTCTTCAAGGAGTTTATAAAGATACAAGATAACTCCTATAATATTCCACAGCCGCACTCCCCACAAAGATTTGGCAATTAAGCACAAGTTCAATTACGAACTCTCCCCCATAAAATGTCATTCCCGAACGAACAACAAGAGCGACCCTCTTTTAGAAGAAAAAAAGGATTTCTTTGGACATTAAAAAATCACATGAGACATGAATTTGTATCCAGAAAACTCAATTAAATTAATCACAAGAGAACCCCATGATTAATTTAATCGGAAATGCTCAACATAAGAGAACTTACGGAGCCGTACAATACTTTCACATAGAAGTGGATCAGGGAAAGATCAATACTGCGGAATATTCAAATATTCATTATATTTTTCATCAATATTTGCATAATGATACCATAGACTTAATCTTTGACATCAAAAGTTCATTCTATTTTCCATTAATATTTGCATAAAGATATATAATAGACTTAACTTTTGACATATATGGGACAATCATAGATCACAGACGTAAACACACATATCCTATAAAAAAAAATTTACAATGTATAAAATAAATAAAGATTAATACTGCAAAATTTAAAGATTCATATCCAAACAAACTTTAGATTTTAAATAAATAAATCTAAGAACATTGCAAGATGAAAATCGTTGGCAATAGCTATGTGTACTCACAATAATTGCTATTCCAAACCCTAGTTATCCTTCTTAAAACACAAGAATAAATTCTCATAAGAAGTTTCCTTGACAAAATAAAAGCACACTTAAAAACAAAATAAAAACCGATCACAAGCTCACTTCAAAGTCACGTTCGGAAGCTTCACGGGTTTCAAGATCCTTGAGCTTGTGATTGACAGCATTAACCGCTTCTTCGGAGAAGATATCCTCAATGAGAATATCCTTAACACGTGTCTTCATGAGAACAAGGCCAGAGTTAACCTTTTTCAACTCAGTTCGTAACACATCAAGACCTTTCATAGTATCAACGAGCTGCAGTTTTTCCTTCTTAAAGTACTTGAGAAAATCATGAACCACTTCAACAAAGACCATCTCAACCTTTTCAATATCTTGATGAGTATAATGCATAATATCATGATATATTAGAGTTGAGTTCGTTAGCATCTACAATGGTTCTTTTCTTCTTCCCATCGAAATCGAAATATATTGCATTATCAAAAAAATCTTCAGCAAAATCCCAAAAGAAAGGAGGAGAAGACATTCATGATAGGAGAAAACCTAGAGTGAGATAACTCAACTCAATAGGAACGATATATAAACGGTTTCAGGAAAATTTTAGGGTTTCATTAGATGGTTCATGAAAAGTAACACGGGTACCCACATGTACACAGCCTTGACCCATAAACGAAAAACACTAAGACAACTGAAAAGGCAAACCAAGAAAAAACTGTTTGCAAAGCAAAATATTGCTAAGTGAATATTTTCACAAACCTTAGCTCAATAAATTTTATATTCTCTCAAGAGAAAATTTTAGAGTTATTTTGGGGTAAAACCTGGTTCTGCTGGAAATGGTAAATTTGGGTGTGCCTCCGAGAAACGAATCTAAACCCAAAACAAATGTACTGCACATGAGTACTTTAGATTCGAGAGATCAATCAGTACAATTCTGGCCTAAACCAAGAAATGGTCGTTCCAGTCTTGCTTCGGTTATAAAATGAAGGAGAAGGGTTGATCTTAGAGAGGGAAACAAAGAAGGTGTTGAGATCAGAATGGTTAACTGTGAAGGTGTGGTTGTGTGGTTGTTTTATGACTTGTATCAGAATGTGGAACTTGCTTGCAGAATGTAAGCTATAAGTTGTTTTTATGTTTTATGGATACTTGTATTGATAACCGTTGTTGGTTGAAATAGATTGAAAATATATTTATATAAGTCATATTCGAACACACCCAGATCTCATAGGAAGTGGAAATAGTTGAGTGATGGAGAAGGGATCGTGTAGAATGGTGAAAACCACATCCCTACTTTGAGGGAAAGACCGGTTGGTTTTATTCCCACTACTTCTCTATCATCACTAACTGTACGCCTTTCCTGACACTTTCTCATAATGGGCGTGTTGCACGCCGCACGTTGTAAACCGCCATACTAATACCCCGATGAACATCCCCCAGTTTGTGACATGTTTGATGGCTCGAGTATTTTGTAGAAAAATATGCAGCATGCAGTTATATGTGACAAGTCAAGTTGTGAGACTTGCCGCAAAAAATATCATATAATGCTTTTAGGTCAAATAATTAAATTACTTGTGAAATCAATATTTATAAAACATCGTTTGTAATCGATGAATATAAAGCATCGCTTTTAAGCAAGCAGCTCAAAATAATCGATGCTCATGAAGCATCGTTGTATAAAGCTCGTTTAGATTAGTCGCAGAGCTTAATGTCTTAAAAGGAGCATGACCGGCCATCTTCAGGAAGCTTCCAGGAGCTATTCATGTACATCAAAGGGGAGCCGGTCGGTCCTTATAGGAGAGTGGTGGCTGGTAGCCATTTTGACATCCTATTGGTCGGCCTAAATTAGATCTAGACCGGTTAAATTGGCTAGCCAAATTGGTTGGCTGAGATCATTTGCGGAAGTAATGTGCTGCCGTTGAATTACTTAAGACTCTTATGAGTAGCGCGGCCAACTAACTTTGGGCAGCCACTAGGAGCCATATGGATAGGCTGAGGATTAGCCGACTGGTTCCCATGGAAGAGGGGTTGCCGGTGATCACGACGACATCTCATTGGTTCCTTAAAATCAAATCTGGGCTGGTAATAAAGGACACTTGCAATGAAGATGCAAAGTTCGTAAGATGCAAGATGTACTTTCTTTTGTATCAAATGAATTGGCTAAGTTTTCTCCTCATAAGAACTCAGATCGTTATTGTCCTAAGTTTAGGCAAAAGAATTATTATAATAATAGTTCAAATTTCGCATATCACTCGACAAGGTCATCTCATAAAAGACTCGAATATAGAAAGAGAGATAACTTTGTAAATGCAAAGACAATATCTGATATTCCAAATTGGAGAAAGGGTGTTTCGCAAAATATTCAAAAGGACAATGATCCTAATGGTATGAAGGAGAAAGCTGCTCCTGCGAAGCCCAACTCTAAATGGGTCCCGAAGTCCTCCATATCCAAGAAGGGACCAAAAGTTAGTTACAAGAATGACTCTCAGATCTTAATTGTTGGTGACAATAATTACAAGAGTATTCTTGAAAGTCTAAAGAAAGACATCATGTCTGAAATCTCTTGTACTAGTGAACGTTGTGATAATGACACTCTTCATCACAAGTCAAATAAGAAAAACAAGAGATGGAACAAGAGAAAACAAACCAAGCAAGAGGTCAAGAATGATGATTCTGTCTTAGTCACTCGTGACGAACAAGACAAGGCTCAACTCAACACAACCTAGTTGTGTTAGAATGTGCATGCTCACCTTGGTGCTCAATCTTTTGAAAAGGTGAGAAAGCACATGAAAACTGAGCACATGATCTCTCGGTTATTATATGACTAACTAACATCTTTAGGGATATTTCTTTTCTTATATTCTCTTACCTTCTCTATCTATTTTTGAACTTTTGATAGAAACGGTAATTTGAACTTTATGATGTTGATATCTACTGATCATATATGTGCAGCTCTTGTTTTTACGGATAAAACGAGCCAAAAAAGACTGAATTCGGACATCGTATGCAAAAGTTATGCCAAAACCAGTTTAGTATTGTGATCCTTCACTAGCAACACATGGGTACCGATTCTAGTGAGAGGTGCAACACATGGGTACCGATCCTAGTGAGAGGTGCAATACGAAGGAGTGTAAAACTGTTTTGGCCTATAACTTCTTTCGTCCGAACTCTAATGACCTCATTCATTTTGGGTTGGTTTCGTAATTCAATTTCCTACAAGATTGAGGTAATTGCAATACTTGATTTTATGTTGAATATTTATGGTGTATTGCAAATTGATTTATGAGATGTATGATTTCAGTTTTCATGACCTTAATATTCGATCTCATGTTGTGAACCCTTATGGTTTGGGTGACTTTTTGATTTAGCAGGATTAAGTTCTAACCCATGTTGTTAGGCTTTATCAAAGGATCATGAGGGGTTCTGATAGAAACAATATGTGAAAAAGTCACAATATGTTGAATCGGTTTCGGTTTAGCATAAAAGCATATGTGTTTCAGGGTTTTCAACCTTTCTCTGGTAAAGGTTGGTTGTTGTTATTATTTTGTTTTGCATAAGGATGACAACATAATGATATTTCGATATCAATTATCCCTAGAAGAAGATGCAAACATATTGGAGAATAGGATGCGAAATTTGAGGTAACGAGTTTGTTAGTTAATCGTTTTCCTGTTTAAGAAAAGCCTGATTTTATTGCGTATATTTATTGCTTTTGCTTAACAAAATTTCGGTACAATTGATGTTTTATTCCATTATTGTGTATGGATGTGTATGTGATTCAATTGGTTTTGGTTAAGAAAAACTACTGTTATATTGCTTTATTGTTTGGTATCAATCGTTTAGGCTTACAAAATTTCGGTGTAATTGCGGTGTTGTAATGTCTATGTTGTTTCAATTGCTTCCGGTTGAGGTGAATAATTATGCAAGTTGATTTATTTGGTTTTTATGAATTGTTTATGGCTTAACGAAAGAAAAGGTTTACGGATGAATTGTTTAGTCCAATTCGATTCCGGATAAGAGAAACTAAGTTAATTCTGATCTTAGTTAGACTTATCAAAGTGGAGGTTTCGGTTATTCAAGTCTAATCGAATGCCTTAACAAGAAATGCTAGTTAACTAACCTAGTACTTGTCTTGTTTAAAAGTTAAAGGTCTAAGTAATATGGATAATTAGAACCTGGTGAGAAAAATAGAGTTATCTTTATTTTGGTCTTATCGAACAAGCGATTGTATTTGTACAATCGGTTTAGCAAAGGAACTAAGTTGCTTAGTTGATTTTTGGTTTGCTAAACTATTAGGGAAAATTGCTTCGGGAAATTGTTTCCTTGGTAACATATCAAAACATAATTACTTTGTAGTTTCGGTTTTGATATTGGTTATCAAAAATGGTGTGTGGAACCCTCGTGCTTAACTCTATAGGTTGCAAGTCTATTTTAAGATTTGTAAGATCCTTTAGGTTTGTCCTTTATTTTTTCGTTTCTTTGTCATTTTGTGACAAAAAGGGGGAGAAATATATGGAGTAAACAAGTGATACTGGTATTGTTTTATATTGATTGGTATCACTAAGGGAAAGGACATTGGTGCTTAAACGTTTATCTAACGAAAGAGTAAAAGCATAGACTAAGGGGGAGTAGCATATCATATGATACTTGTTGTTATATGGACTACAAGGGAATAACAAATACGTGCGGATTGATAAAATCTACTTATCTTGCCTTTAGGGGGAGTATTAGCTTTGTTATCATAATTTCAACAGCGGCATTTATAGATTGAATGTATACAGGTTATTGTGTTGTTGAATTCGGGAATCAAGCGTATGTGTAATGAATTCTTGTAATTTGTTTATCCATATGATGTAAGAGTTTTGTCACTAAAATTGACAAAGGGGGAGATTGTTAGAGCATTGCTCGGTTGAACCCACCAAGCATTGGTATGTCAAGTTTGGTTGTCATATTTTAGTGAGCCAAAACCCATTTTAAGAGTCGCTTGATTATGTATTAGAGTCAACTTCGTTTAGGTTAGCTTGAAAGTATTAGGATATGAGACATTACAAGTATTGCGAAGACTTGAAGAAGTAAAGAAGTAAGGAGCTACAACGACAACATCATCCTTCCACTTGAGATTAGTGATATTTGACTTGAACTGTTTCATTCCCTAATGTATCTTTCAAGTCGTGCATATTGAAAATAAAACTGCGAAGCATGAATTATTATACTCTAGTTAGACATAGTATTAAGGAATGCAATACGAGGTTTATTGCTTAACCATTAAACTTTATAGATAAGACATCGACATAATCGTTTGAATGCTATTGTGATTATGTATGGGTATAAGGTGAAGATTTCATCCTAGGAAACAATGTTTTACATTTGTTTTAATGAAGTAAATTCATGAACTTGTTTTGTGAATCGAAAGAGAAATCGCCAGGCATTATTGGTATCATTATTCATTGCATATCTTTTGAACTACCAATATGTGTGATTAGTATAACCGCTCATGACTTGCTTATGTTCTTGGTAAAACTATTCACAAAGGCCTGACTTTTGTATTGGTATGACTTTTATTAGTGAAACCGATCTTAAGTAATCACCTGAGATGGTATGATCGATTTTGTGCTATTGGTATGAACGACTCTGGGTAAAGGGGAACCGATCCAAGTAAGAGGTACAACCTATCACAAAGGGGAATCGATCCTTGTATGAGGTGCAACAAGTTTTTAGAAGAAAGGGGAAACGATCCTATGGACATGTGCGACAAGTATAAGTTAGATACCATATATATGTGGGGAACCGATCCTAGTACCTAGTCAACCGAATTTTGGTAACTAGCGTGAGTATGCAAAGTACTCACATGGAGGTAGAACCGAAACTTGTTTTGGTAGAACCGTGAAACCCATGTTTGGTGATTGAGTGTTCTTGATCAATCACATAGTTCTTGAAAGTCAGATGAACCAATTCTAAACTTGTTTGGAAGTATGGCAAATCGGTTTCAAGATTGTAAGTATGAAAGAGGGCTTACAAATTAAGGATGTCGACATACTTTGAACATGTGCAATAACGCTTATCTTTAATTGTTCAAAGTTATTCCTTAATAGCTAAATGAAGAAAATCCCGGATCGAATAAAATAAATTGAGAATCTTTTATTTAAGGTTTTTAATTTTATTTTTGGAAAATGAAAATTAGTAATGTGCATTTGCTAGTTGGAGATTTTCTATGAGATTTTCTGTCATTATTTGGACAAAGCATTTCCAGGAATTATGGAAACCGAATCTGGAATATATTGCATATCTTGAGAATATTTTCGGTTTTGGAAATTCCTTGGTGTCCAAACTTCCTTGGTCTATAAATATGAAAGTTTGCATTTCGAGCAAACTAATCCTCGTACAAAGAAAAACTATCTCAATGTTGTGCAGGCTGTTATCGGTGAAGCCGCCTATTCGGAGAGGAGAGTAACCTAATTAGGCGAAATCTCTTACGGCCGCTCAGTTTAAAGACTTCTTTGGGATTGAGAAGCTCTATTAGTACCGTTGGTGGGAAACTAGATAATTGCGGTTTATCTTTTGTTTTCGATTGATTTGATTGACTAACGGTGGTTGAACTTTGATTGCACCTAGTTTGTTTATACTTGAGAATCTTCTCTTCTGATATAAGATTCACTCAAACTAGATCGAAGTTTCGACGGGGATCTTTAGACTGTTTGTAGATCTAAAGACATCTTGTGACAATCCATTGTTAACAGACTCCGTTCGGCGCGTGATTGATCACAAGAGATTCAAGTTGATTGTGTGCAGGTGTTTATTGAAGATCTAAGAAGATTTGAAGACAAATAAAACTTTGAAGATTTATGATTTGGGTTCATAATCTTTGGTGTGCACAATACTTGTTTCGGTAAAAGAGGATCCAACTATAATCAGTTTATCCATGTGGTAGATTAGATTGATTAGTTGTGTATATCGGCATCAATACAATTCTTTGTGATTAAAAGAATTGATTGCAAAATCTTAACAATTACTTTGGTAGTTGATAATAAGATAGATCTAAGAACCTGACAAAGGAGTTTATTGAGATAAACAGAAGAGCCTTTTGTCGAACTTACATCACTTGGTTGAAGAGAGTTGATACCAAACAGATTTGTTGTTCCTTTACTGTTTGGAATATGAACCAAAGGATTGTTCCAAGTACGTGACTTATTACAGGTCGGAGGCGTGGTAATACAGACGGAACTAGGTGAACTATAGGTTTAGTTGCTTGGTATCAACTATACGAAGTTGCTTTGATTTTGTATAGCGGCTTAATCCTGAGAGTATTCAATTTTGGACAAGGTCCCGGGGTTTTTCTACATTTGCTGTTTCCTCGTTAACAAAATCTTGTTGTGTCATTTACTTTTATTTTCCGCAATTATAATTGTTCTTATTATAATTTAAAGTAAATTACACAAACGTTAATTCCTATTAACTTGATAAGTAATCCTATTGTGTTTGGTTAAGTCCGAACCTTTTATCAAGTAAACATACTTCGTCGTTGTATTGTCTCGATCTCGTATCCTTAGACGATCACACGAAGTGTAAACCGATTTGTTGTATTGTCTCGACTCAGTCCATAGACAATCAATTTCGGAGAAAGGACTTATAGGTGGAAAAGTTTTAGATTGAGGTATATTTGGGTACCCTCGTCTTTTCACCATACATTAGTGAATAATGATAGTGAGAGATTAAATACTCATTAGGCTCTGTACTAGTGAACAATTCATCTAGGAGCTTAAGTTTCAATACAATATGAAGAGCGGCATAGGCACTCATCAGATTTTAATATATTCTTCAGACTCCTTGCGGAATATAGACATATCAAGGTCTACTATTTCTGACACCGGGTCAGCTAGACATACTTTTACAGTTTTCACCCTAAACTAAAAACCACCATCAACATTAAGTCCCCCTTTCACCATTCCTCGTATTTCTAACCTCGCTTAGCACGTAACAATGACATTGTTGTGGGGTTAGCACTAGATGGTGACAGAAGAAAACAAAATTAATAAGATGAAGTAGTTAGATGTTACCAGAGAGATATCAGTTGGTTTGAACTTCCTTGGCAGTCGTACTGTTGAAGCAGCTATCAATCAGGGGCTGCTAACAAATTACCGCTCATCGAACATCAATGGTAGGAAAAGATAGTGAGCATGTCCGGTCAAAGCCTTTGAGCTCAACCGGGTTCTCCCCCATCTTCGTGTACGCCAACCAGCAGCAAGGTAAGTTCATCTCGTCTTCGTATCTTGGTTGTGAGTGTAATATCCACGAGTAGTTGATCAAACTTGAACATTTAGCTTAGTGTGAATGACTATCTTTGTTAGTGGCGGTAGAGCGAGCGTCAACGGCAAAAAAGCAATCTCCAATAATTATGATCAGCAACAATACGAGCAAGGAGAACTCAAGGTAGGTGCTCTTTTCTATTTTGCACATGTAGCCACCCAACAGTAACCAGGTGCGTAATTTTTTTTTTTGGATAAGATGTCACCTAGAGATATTCCCGCTGCTAATCCAGGAGGCATTAATGATTCCAAAGACATGCCAAATATAGATGATGACTTTTTCGAAGTGTCTTATACGACTCATAGGGACTCATCTTAATCATGTGACGGTTCTTCTTCCCCGACCGAGAGGGTGTAGAAGCCGTACCATCGATCTTCTCCGGAATATGTAATGAGGTTCTGTCTCCAGAAGAATGAGTGTCTAGCCCCTCCAGTGGATTTCAAAATTTTCCAAACTCAATTTCGGTCAATTGCAAGAGGCCTTGACTTTAAGTTGTTTGGTGTATGGACTGATGAGTCGCAATTAAAATGTTATTTAAACTCCTGAGCATTGACTGGAATAAAATTGCGTTTATTCTGACTCTTTATCTCATAGGCTTATTCTTTCCCTTCTGATTGCGATGATGATATGCTTGGGATGCTTGTATGGGCAAAATCTTCCGGAGCCGTTGGGTGGAGTAGACGAGCTAAGATGTGTTCCGTTTCCGACGTGCTGCTATCAAGTTTTCAACGACTTCGTATCAGGCGACACCCTTTGAGCAGTCCCAGTGATACTTCAGATCCAATGGCGTGGTCGGATACGTGAAGATATCTTTGGGGCATACTTTTGGAGGGCAAGGAATCCTCATCAAATTTGCGGCTCTCTGGTTGTCTATCTTCTATGAGTTGGAGAGATTTTCGACAATGAGGGGATCTTATGCAAACCTTCAATCCCCCAAGTATGATTCACGTGATTTTTCGTATGCAGTTGTGCTTTATGCTACAGTCAGTGCGGATTTTCTTGTTTGTTGAAGAGTCTTGGAACGTTCACGAGAACCAAGTTCTATCTTACTGTTGATCATCAGGCGGGTCCCTTGATAGTAACTTCTGCAGCTGAGGTGCATCGTATTTGGCTTCGCCCAAGGGTGATACGGTCATAAGTGTCTCTGGATCTTCCTTTGGGGTCTTTGATGCGCGTGTACGGATTCATGATGAGAAATTCTTGTGGCTCGTAAAGCTTTGACAGTGATGATGCTGACGTCAGAAATAACCTGGTTGAGGGTCGTGAAGGCATCCTGTGGTGACAGTCCCCAGGTGTAATTATCCTGAGCCTATTTTCTCCTGGAAGATGTACTTCCATTGCATTTGCTGGTAAGGTGGTTGACGAATTGACGAAAGCGGCAATCTTTTGGATCCGTCATTTGTTGTTCAATTGGCGGGAGTCGCACTTGATAGACATGTATTGTATCCAAACATCTGGCATCCCATGCACCCCTTCCATAGGAAATTGGAAATCTAGAAACACCAAATTTGACTTTGTCGGCCGATGTGGTTGTTGATGCGCATCTTCGTGTAGACCTAAGCTAGGCGGTGCTGAGTGATGTGACTCAATAATGTTGTAGTAAAAAGGGTTGTCGTTCACTCGGACTTGATGAAATCGATCTTAGGATTTAATAAAGAAAAATAATAAAAATAAAGAATATATACAATTTATGTCACAAGACGGAGAGAGTTACTGGGATTCAGGATTCCGCCAAACTCATAACAAAAGGTTCAAATATTAATTCTTTTAACAATTATAGCTCAACAAATAAAAACATGGACTCTTATTTTTGCCAAAGTTGATTCTCAAAATATTAGTTATAAATCGTAAGCATGGGACATCAAACATTTAAGCAAGCATGACCCATCTAATAAAATAATAACTAATTTAATCAAATCATAATTCAATTTTTAATCGAAGCAAAAGTCATAAAAAGAATTAATTAAGATTACCCATGTATGAAGTTCGTCTTCCTCCGCCGTCCCAAAGATGGGTTCTAGCTCATCATGTTGGAAACACGCTCAAAATCCATTTTTATTGCTCAAAAGAGGTGTACAAATGATGGAATGGAGAAAATGATAAAATCGGGTGTTTGCAACGATTATAAGTGTTGCAAACATCTGTTACAAAGAAGGTTAAAACCGTTCTCGCTTTTAAGTCCGCCTCCGTATTACGACCCACGCCGAAGTGTCGTTGTCACTGTAGAAGAACGACTGCCTCTGGTGGTCTGTTCTTCGTGTTCTTGGTGCAGCAGCAGCAGCAGAGAAAAAATGGTGCAACTTCGATTTTTGGCTCTGTACGTCTCCCAAACTCTCCCAAACTCTCCGTAACTCTTCTATGATATCCAATAGCTTCTTTTATACTCGACAGGGGCAAGAAATCTCGACAATAACTCCTCAAAATTTTGCCATAGCTCGACAGTGAATAATATCTTCTCGCGAGTATTTTCTTCCATTTTTAGCTATTCCACGCGTATACAGCTACTAGAAATTCCTTATTTAACTCCTACACGCTTCTGCAGAGACCCAGCTCAATCCAAACACGTTCAAACACGCTGTAATCCCGTGTTTTTTCTTTCCCGTAACCGTGCTGCCCTGTTTTGCTTTAATCCCACGATGCAACCAATTCTAACCGAACCAAGAGCCCATACCAAATTCTCGTTAGGCTCTAACAGGTCGAACCATGAAGTTTCAGCGATTTAGTCTCCTTCTTTCATGCCCAAAAATCGACTCAAGAATCTGCTAGTGAAGAAAAATATTTCCCGCCAAATTCCATTTTTGAACGGTGAAGAAGAAGACAGCCCTTAACCAGCTATGGGGTGCAAATAGCAAAGGGTTACCCCTTAGCAATTGGGTTACCCCTTATCCAAAGACGAGAGTCCGAATATCAAATGTCCTCCGGGGTGTTCCGAGCAACTTTTCGAGCCGAATTTTCCAAAAAATATTTATTTCCAAAAATACCTAAAAACACACAAAATACCATAATAAGGACGAGACGAGTACCGACAATACGAAACATTGAGGACAAATTAGACACATAAATGCGTCTATCAAATACCCCCAAACTTATTATTTGCTAGTCCTCGAGCAAATTTATTCTAGAAAATAAAAATCATTTGAACCCCTAGGCGGCCCTAGTGGCGAGTGTTGTCTCCTGAGGGTTTACCAGAGGTGTACCCACAAAACCTTTACTCCTGCACTTAGCTATCTACGCTTAACCTTGAAGGCACTAAAGAATCTCCTTGGTTGGCATACTTATTGACTACAGGAGGAAGTACCCGATGCGAAATTCCAATTGTTGTACACGAGTTTGCACTCAAGCATACTAGAATTCATATATAAGTCACGTAGCTCTACTCGAGATAGTCGCACTATGGACATCAATACCCTGAGTCAAAACTAATCATATGGATAGATCAAGAAGATGGATATAGAGAAAACATAGATGGTTTTGATGTTTACTAAGTGAACGGTGTTTCCCATATCTCGTCTCAAGGCCTCCGCCAAAATGAACCTATCCTAATGGACCGAGATACTAGTTCTGACTAATATCAACACACCGGCATATACAAGGGAACCAAAGGGTCGATAATCCTAACTCTAGGTCAACACAACTGGCATATACAAGGGTTCCAGTGGTCGACTTTATTGAATTTATTCCGGTTGGTCTGATGGTCTGGTCTCATTTTTTTTTTTTTTTTTTTTTTTTTTTTTTTTTGTTTTTTTTTTTTTTTTTTTTTTTTTGTTTCTCAATCACTCTAATTCACCCTAGCATTGGTAACAACTTGATTCGTGGGCCCCACCTAATCACTTAGAGAAACATAGTTTACAAAGAACAAAACAAAATAAAAACAGAAGTGAAAAGGACTCAACGAGATATGGTGAAACTATCATGTTATTTCTAACACCTGAGCTCGTGCTTTTATGAATAGACTCTTTAGATGTTGCCATCTAATCAGATTGGTTCCTCAACTCCTACAACCAAAATGCTTCCATCCACTTAGATTGGTTAGTGCCATCCTTAATAAGCATAATTTTCTAGGCTCTGGAGTTTATTTATTGCAACTAACAAAAAGTTTCTCCCGTGATCGAATTCACATTTACTTTCTACAAAAGCACTAAAATAATATTATAAGCCAAAATATCTAGCCCTTGCTAATATAAATATGGGTATAAAATGTAGCAGTTACGTGCTTATCAACACCCCCACACTTATATTTTGCTAGTCCTCGAGCAAAACAGAAAATTGACCCGCTACACAGCTGGTCATATAATAAGAGAGAGTTAGACCCGCTACACAGCTGGTCATGACAAATGCCATACACAACACCCGCGACACAATTTTTTTTTTTGAGACCCGCTACACAGCTGGTCATAATATGCAAGAAAAAAGAAAAGACCCGCTTTTTTTGAGACCCGCTACACAGCTGGTCATAATATGCAAGAAAAAAGAAAAGACCCGCTACACAGCTGGTCATAATATGCAATTTTTTTTTTTTAAAGCCTAACGAAAATGCCACTCCCCCACACTTAAACATTACATTGTCCTCAATGTAATTGAGTCATCCAAAGTAGAAATTAAGATGGGAGATTTAAAAAATAAAAAAAAAATAAAAGATAGAGTAAAGGGAACAAATCTGATGGGTTGACTCCCATGAAGCGAAAGATATTTGATTCCCTGCTTTCAGTAGCACGTAATCAAACAAGATGAAGTTGGTATTCCAAAGTATGCTGCCGGTCATATATGTAGAGTCTAAAAAGTTGGGGATCAACCCAACTAATCCAGTCAGCTGAAAATATGCACTTGCAATCACTATAATCATCCAAAGACATATGTGAATCCATTCCCCATACAAAACAATCCTTAATAATCAATCCATGCAATATCGGGATATGTAAATCATTCACACAAAGAGGTATAAACTGTTCAATAGTTTCTTGTTGAGGTGCACGCCCTAAATCAGGTTCTAAATCAGCGGAAATAACTTCCACGACTGATATTGGTTCAACTTCAGCTAAGTCGGGCACACAAACATATGTTGGTTCAAATTCACTTGCCGAACAAGGCCTCATTGGAGCAATAGTATCACGACTCATAGACCCATTATTATGTAAAACGGTTTCATTATCAATATCATCAAGACAAAAAAAATCAGAACTTAATGGATTATGGGTCAAGGTCGGACCATTCTCGACTGATGGAACTAGTCGAGACTCACACATAACTAGAGGTTCTAGTTTGGGCTTCCATTTGTTAGTGTCTAGCAGTGGTGTGGAGTCTAATAAGGCATTGACTTCACAAATAACACTATCATCATCAAAATCATACCCAAAATGTGCTAAGCAAACCTCTAGTGGATTTTCCAAGTGGTCCTTGCAAAAGCTTTGCGAGTGCATCTTTTCGCCTATAGCACTTCAGACTAAGGTACCTGGAAAATATTCAAACGAACTAGGTAAAAAGAACTAAAAGAAATCTAAAAATAAATTATATACAAAATGAAATAAAAAAAATAAGCTATATACAAAAATTGATATTAGTCAGAGTGTATTATGCAACCACTCCCCGGCAGCGGCGCCAAAAATTGATGTGACTCAATAATGTTGTAGTAAAAAGGGTTGTCGTTCACTCGGACTTGATGAAATCGATCTTAGGATTTAATAAAGAAAAATAATAAAAATACAGAATATATACAATTTATGTCACAAGACGGAGAGAGTTACTGGGATTCAGGATTCCGCCAAACTCATAACAAAAGGTTCAAATATTAATTCTTTTAACAATTATAGCTCAACAAAATAAAAACATGGACTCTTATTTTTGCCAAAGTTGATTCTCAAAATATTAGTTATAAATCGTAAGCATGGGACATCAAACATTTAAGCAAGCATGACCCATCTAATAAAATAATAACTAATTTAATCAAATCATAATTCAATTTTTAATCAGTGAAAAAGTCATAAAAAGAATTAATTAAGATTACCCATGTATGAAGTTCGTCTTCCTCCGTCGTCCCAGTGATGGGTTCTAGCTCATCATGTTGGAAACACGCTCAAAATCCATTTTTATTGCTCAAAAGAGGTGTACAAATGATGGAATGAAGAAAATGATAAAATCGGGTGTTTGCAACGATTATAAGTGTTGCAAACACTGTTACAAAGAAGGTTAAAAACCGTTCTCGCTTTTAAGTCTCGCCTCCGTATTACGACCCACGCCGAAGTGTCGTTGTCACTTTGTAGAAGAACGACGCCTCTGGTGGTCTGTTCTTCGTGTTCTTGGTGCAGCAGCAGCAGAGAAAAAAATGGTGCAACTTCGATTTTTGGCTCTATACGTCTCCCAAACTCTCCCAAACTCTCAGTAACTCTTCTATGATATCCAGTAGCTTCTTTTATACTCGACAGGGGAAAGAAATCTCGACAATAACTCCTCAAAATTCTGCCATAGCTCGACAGTGAATAATATCTTCTCGCGAGTATTTTCTTCCATTTTTAGCTCTTCCACGCGTATACAGCTACTAGAAATTCCTTATTTAACTCCTACACGCTTCTGCAGAGACCCAGCTCAATCCAAACACGTTCAAACACGCTGTAATCCCGTGTTTTTTATTTCCCGTAACCGTGCTGCCCTGTTTTGCTTTAATCCCACGATGCAGCCAATTCTAACCGAACCAAGAGCCCATACCACCCGTTAGGCTCTAACAAAATCGAACCATGAAGTTTCAATGATTTAGTCTCCTTCTTTCATGCCCAAAAATCGACTCAAGAATCGCAAATGAAGAAAAATATTTCCCGCCAAATTCCATTTTTGAACGGTGAAGAAGAAGACAGCCCTTAACCAAACTGTGGGGTGCAAATAGCAAAGGGTTACCCCTTAGCAATTGGGTTACCCCTTATCCAAAGACGAGAGTCCGAATATCAAATGTCCTCCGGGGGTGTTCCGAGCAACTTTTCGAGCCGAATTTTCCAAAAATATTTATTTCCAAAAATACCTAAAAACACACAAAATACCATAATAAGGACGAGACGAGTACCGACAATACGAAACATTGAGGACAAATTAGACACATAAATGCGTCTATCACTGAGTTCTAAGTAGGTGATGTGGCAGACATGATGCGGTTGGTCTGCGTAGCTTGTTGAGGCGCGACTTTCCTCTTTGATTATTCATTGATAACAGTGCTTATGGATGGCTGAACCAAATATTACTTGTTGTTCAGGAGCCTTCCAGACAAGGAGGTGATGATATCCTTACGCTACATCTTTGAAGAGTCGTGACCTTGTTACGGTTATGACTTCTTGGTTGACTGTCTCTCCTGAGTTGAGAAGGTTCTTGACAGTGAAGGGATTCCGTGTTGAGCCTCTGTCCCCAAGTGTGATTTACATGGTTCTATCTTGTATGGTCGGTAGGTTGACCATGATAAATATATTACCATCTTGCATCCGTACTTGTGACTCTATTACTTCCTCCATGGGAAACTAAAATATGCAGAAGTTCGGATTACCTTTGTCCGTAGTGGTTGTTGATATGGTGAAGCTCTGGCTGGTATCAACAAATGAGCAGCAACAGTTCTTGGCAGCAGCTGTGATCAGAAGAGACTGCATTTTCGTGGTAACAAAACAGGTTGGATGGAGCTTGGCTGTTTACGGTCACGATCCTTGACAGGGAGGAGTGGTGGCTACGGACACGGAAACGGTAGGGAGAGGCATGGTGACTATGAGCACAGACCTGGCAGGGAGAGGCGTTGTAGCTACAGGTACGAACTTGGCAAGGAGAGGCGTGGTGATGGTAGTCATGGGCATGAATTCTGGATCTCTTGACGTAGTCATCAAGATGCATGTTATTTCGATGGAACATCATGTCCAACTCTTGAAGGTAACCGGCTCGGGAATGAAGAGATATTTATGGTAGGGAACGTCACCATCTGGAACGATCGGAGGTTTTTTTCGGTGCGTTGTTGCTGTACCCAGCGTAGGCTCTTCTGTTAGGCGATTTGGATTACTATTCGATTCATAACATCTGGTGATACTCGTATTCCTCCTAAGTATTCCAAAGATGGGAAATATGTTCTTCAACATTACATGTTTCCCTAGACAAAGGAAATATGGGAGACGTGGGTCCTTTTGGTGCAACAACTTCTCGGATCTCCTCTGCGTGAGGTTATCTCGGCTGCGGATTCTTTCCTGGCATGATGACGCGAGCATCGTTATCTTCTTGAGGCTAACCTCTTGACGTGTTGGCTCTAGTAGATCTGAAGATGTCCCGGGATTGCTCTTGCTTGGGTTGGCATAATAGGCGAAACCCTGTATGATGATTTGAAGATGTGTCAAACCTCCTGTGAAGAGTCGAGCGTGTTGTCGAGACTCATCAACCGAGCAAACTGCTGAACCTCACACAGATGCACCGCTTCAAAAGGGGTGCTTAGATTCGAGAGATCAATCTGTAAGACTCCGGCCTAAACCAAGACAATGGCCGTTACAGAGTCAATTCGGTCGCAAAGAGGGGGATGGGTTGACCTGTAGGAGGGAAGCTGAAAATTGTGTGGGATCAGTGATGATCAAGGATTGTGGGTGTGTTGAAGGTTTTTGCAATATTGCTGAACTGCTAAAGTTGAGTTCTATGAATAAGTTTGTATCGAGTTGTTGACGGATAATGATGATGCTGATGATGATATTGTCCTCGATTTAGACTTATTTATATTGCAAGAATGATGAACCACTGATCCCTGTAAGTGTGACAGTTTCTTGAGTGAAAGAGTGGGAAAGTGGGAGATCGTGGTAAAGTCAGTTCCATGTCATGTGGAGACTTGACTGATCGTGCACCCACTACTTTCCTAACTCCTTCAACCGTTGACACAACTTACGCACATTTCTCGTCGTGGATGAATCCACGTGCTGTAGGCCGCCAGACCAAAACCCTAGTTTTTATCCCCCAATTTGACGTGATTGATGTCTCACGAATCGTGGAGTCTGCATGACAGGCGTGTATTTAGTTTGTCAGTTGTTGACTGATTAGGAAATGAGCCTAGGTTTTGTTGAATCGGGCATGTTTGGCAAATGCTCAGCGATTCATGAATGTTAATGTTGTCTGTCTGAGCAAATATTGTAAATTCAACGAGTTGTTGAATATTGATGAGTTACTGAATATATGTGGATTATTAGAGCAACTGAGAAAGTATTGCCCGATTCGACGAAATACTGATAAATTACCGAATATTGATAGTTTGGATCAATATTCGAGCAACTGAGCAAGTATTGCTCAATTCGACGTATTACTGAATATTGAGAATTTGACGTGCAATTGAGCAAGTATTTCCCAATTCGACCAATTAACAAATGTTGATAATTTGACGTGCAATTGAGCAAGTGTTGCTCAATTCGACAAATTACTAACAATTTATTAAATATTGATAGCTGAATCAATATTTGAGCGACTGAGCAAAGTTGCTCAATTCGACGAAATATTTATTTATTGGTGACGCAACCAAAAATATAAAAATATTGGTAGATTACCAGATATTATAATTAATCCCCGTGGATCAACATAAATTCATTTGGTGTTTGAACTTGCTCAGAATAATGATTTGTTGAGCGTTTGTTCGAAAACCCTAATTTTTGATGAATTGTTCATTAGTCGACGAATTGCTGAAAGTAGGTCATGAGCAAAGGAGGGACCGATCATATGAGCCCATGGACGTCCATGTGATGCCCAATTGCTCGAGTGAGCGTGCACCAGGGTTCTCAGTTGGAGAGTTGGTGAAAGAATGATGATTATGTGCCGATTTCATCATTTACTGAAATATTACTGGGTTCAGCATTAGACAAAACCTAAGTATGAAAGATGGGGGACCGACCAAGAGAGCATGGGACCGGCTCTTGGTAGTCACATGACCAATTGTTGGTCGTTTGAGCAATCTCTAGGTTGGTTGGAGAGATTTTGGGCCCAATATGAGCAATTGAGCAAATTAGGTCAGAATTATGAAAACATGTGGGACCGGCTTTGTGCAAGCCCTAGGAATGAATCTGGTCGGTCATTAAGGCATGCTCGTGTTACCATGGTGTCCGTGTCTCAGTACTGAGAGTTCCAGTATTTTCTGATGTGCGTTCGAGCAACATTGTGAATTTTCAGAAGAGTTTATCTTAACTGAAATTCTTGATTTTTGTTGGAATGAGCATGTATGCTCAATTAATCAGTATTTTGTAAATATTAAAATAAGAATATTTTAACATTCAAAATTTCCGTGAGAGGCTAGACGGTCATGCGACCATGTTGGCTTTTGAATTTTCATGATTTGAGCAAAATTTGAGAAATTATGAAGAAATCATGATTTTTCCTCAAACCAAGGAGTTTCATGAATTTGAGGAAATAATAATTATAAAAGACTAAGGATTGCGGGGTGTGGGACCGGTCACGGCTAGGGCATGGCCGGCCGGATATGTTGCCCGGTCCCGCACTCCTTTCCCTATTTTATAATATTATTTTTCATGAATCCGTGATGTTATGGAGAATCCATGAGTTTTTGTTGAAACAGAGGAGTTTCATGAATTTAGGGAATAATAATTATAAAAAGCTAGGGATTGTGAGGTGTGGGACCGGCCACGGCTTGGGCATGGCCGGCCGGCTATGCTGCCCGGTCCCGCACACCTTTCCCTATTTTATAATATTATTTTTCATGAATCCATGAAGTTATGGAGAATTCATGAATTTTGCAAAAACAAGGAAAGTTGCTAAAATCAAGGAGTTTTTCATGAGTTCATGAAAATAACAAAATAGGGCAAAATAGTGGAAGAAGCATGGGGACCGGCCACGGCTAGGGCATGGCCGGCCGGCCGGTGGGCCCAGCCCCTGGGCGCTCCTTATTATTTTATTAATATTTGTTGTTTTCTCCTGTTTTGCGTAGGATTCCTCATCTGTCCATATTTTTGGATGCTCGTTCGTGCATCCGGGTGCTCGATCGTGCATCATTATCGAGTACACTTACACCATTTTTGTGGGGCTTACTCAAAGGATGATCCGTATGCCTGGTTATTGAGTATTTATTGCTAATCCATGAAATTCAGTGTAGAATAATTCATGAAATCGAACAATAAGAATGAGTAGTTATTTATTATCAATTCATAGGATCGGGCCAGGATTCGACCATGAATTCGGAATAATAAAACATGCATTACCATTCCATGGGATCGTGGATTCGACCATAAAATCGGAGTAATAAAGTTATCTATTACCATTCCATAGGATTTATGAAATCGGAGTAATGAGATAATACGGTTGTTTATTGCCATTCTATGAGATCAAGTCGTGGATTCGATCATAGAATCGAAACAATTGTTATTGCCATTCCATGGGATCAGGCCGTGGATTCGACCATGGAATATGAGCAATTGTTATTGCCATTCCATGGGATCAGGCCGTGGACTCGACCATATAATAGGAGCAATTGTTATTGCCATTCCATGGGATCAGGCCGTGGATTCGACCATGGAATAGGAGCAATAATAGATCATTCTGGGAATTCAGTGGTGAATGTCACGGTAGAATTAATCTATGTGCATAGTCAGGAGACGGCTAATATCCCGAAGGCGTTCTCAAATCTTACGAGAACGCCCGAGTCTATACACTTCGCCCTACATAGTCAGGATCAGTGAGTGTCACTGTCCTGAAGGCGCTGTCGCTCTCAATCTTACGGAGAGCCGCCCAATCGTTCTTCTATGTAGAGGGGGGTCGCTCTCATGTAGTCAGGGAACAATGAGTATCACCGACGTCCTGAAGGCGTTAAGCCCTCTCAACAAACAATTATGTAAGAGGACTGCCCAATTCTATTATTCTACATAGAGGGCACAATGAAATGCCAGGGATCGAACGCTCAGCTAGTGGAGGCTTTTCGAAAGACATGTTTATCATGGCTTCGTAAAATATGAATCGTCACATGCCTGAAGCAGTATCAGAAACATGCAGTATCATGATTTTACGGTTTTGACCTTTGTTGAAAATCCACCATCAACACCTCCTTTGTTATCGCAGATGTACGAATTCCTGGAATTACTCCATGGTTTGGATCTACACGTTTTGCCGATGAAGTGATAGCGGATACTCCTGACCATAAAATGTTAGCAGTGGTGGAATAAAGATAGACCTTTGCTCTCGTGATCTCTGCAGGTGCCTTTCTAGGACTCCACTGGGGTTGAGATTTGTTGTCGACTATCTCCATACTGGAACAACGGCTATGCGAACCTTCCCTTTATCTCTCTGGGTGTGGACCTTGGTGACATTAATATCAGTGATAACTTTGAGGCGTTTCCGGCTTGCTCCATATAACACTTATGGTGTTGTAGAAAAGGCGTTACCCTATCCGGATCTTGAGAGAAGCCATTGTGCCCTTCTAAGTATTAGTCACGTCTTCTTGTGTCTCCACGAGGTTTTCTGGTCCTTTAATCTGGGAGATTTACTGGTGCTACGCCGTCCAAGGTATTCCCAGTAGCATTGCTTGAAAAAGCATTTTTGTGAAGCTTCTTAACGAACGGAACACCAGAATTGAAATTGGTTATTGAACCTAAATTGAGTTTAATGATTGAATTAGATCTAAGATCCACCCTTTTGAAATTGAGAAAACTGGAATGAAAATTGAGAGACTGATTTTGCAACTGAGAGATTAATCTCCCACTGTGGTCGCCAGTTGTTTTGTGGTAAAAACTGATTCTGCTGGAAATGGTAAATTTGGGTGTGCCGCCGAGAAACGAATCTAAACCCTAAACAAAATAAAAAGCACACTTAAAAACAAAATAAAAACCGATCACAAGCTCACTTCAAAGTTCACGTTCGGAAGCTTCACAGGTTTCAAGATCCTTGAGCTTGTGATTGACGACATTAACCGCTTCTTCGGAGAAGATATCCTCATTAAGAAGATCCTTAACATGTGTCTTCATAAGAACAAGGCCAGGGTTAACCTTTTTGAACTCATTTCGTGAAAAGGCGAGGGTACCCAAATATACCTCAAGCTAAAACCTTTCCTACCTATAAGTCATTTCTCCGAAAGTGATTGTCTATGGACTGAGTCGAGACAATACAACTAATCGGTTCACACTTCGTGTGATCATCTATGGATACGAGATCGAGACAATACAATAACGAAGTATGTTACTTGATAAAAAGGTTCGGACTTAACAAAACACAATAGGATTCACTTATCAAGTAAATAGGAATTAACGTTTGTGTGATTTACTTTAATCATAATAAAACAATTATAATGCGGAAATATAAAGTAAATGACACAGCAAGATTTTGTTAACGAGGAAACCGCAAATGCAAAAAAACTCTGGGACCTTGTCCAGAATTGAATACTCTCAGGATTAAGCCGCTACACAAAATTACACCTAACTTCTTGTAATTGAGACCAAGAAACTAAATCTATAGTTCACCTAGTTCCGTCTGTATTCCCACGCCTCTGACCTAAGTCACGTACTTGGAACAATTCATTTGGTTCTTATTCCAAACAGTAAAGGAACAACAAATCTGTTTGGTATCAACTCTATTCAACCAAGTGATATGAGTCGGACAAAGGCTCTTCTGTTTATCTTAACATAAACTCTTTCGTCAGGTCCTTAGATCTATCTTATGTTCAATTACCGAAGTAATCGTTTAAGATTAAGCCAACAACACTCTTAATCCAAATAATTGTGTTGATGTCGATCTACTCAATTAATCAATCCAATCTATCACAAGGATAAACCGATTATTAATTGGATCCTCTTTTACCGAAACAAGTATTGTGCACACCAAAGATTATGAACCCACAAATCAAAAATCTTCAATATCTTCTTTGTCTTCAAATCTTCTTAGATCTTCAATAAACACCTGCACACAATCACTTGAATCTCTTGTGATCAATCACGCACAGAACGGAGTCTGTTAATAATGGATTATCACAAGATCGTCTTTAGAACTAACAACAGTCTAAAGATCCATGTCGAAACTCTGAACTAGTTTGAGTTAATCTTATATCAGAATAGAAGATTCTAAAGCATAAACAAACTAGGTGCAATCAAAGTTCAACCACCGTTAGTTAATCAAATCAATGAAAACAAAAGATAAACCGCAATTATCTAGTTTCCCACTAACGGTACTAATAGAGCTTCTCAATCCCAAAGAAGTCTTTAAACTGAGCGGTCGTAAGAGATTTCGCCTAATTAGGTTACCCTCCTCTCCGAATAGGCGGCTTCACCAGTAGCAGCACAATAATAGGTAGTTTGCTGTTACGAAGGATTAGTTTGCTAGAAAGGCAAACTTCAAGTATTTATCGACAAGGAAGTTTGGACACCAATGAATTTCCAAAACCGAAAATATTCTCAAGATATTCATTAAAGCACAAATTCGATTTCCATAATTCCTGGAAATGCTCTGTCCAAAAATAATGATCGAAATCTCTCAGAAAATCTCTAGTGTTAAGGAATTAGAATACGAAGTATAACGCTTTTTGAACTTCGTATATATGACATAAACATAATCGTATGAACGCTATTGTGATTATTTGTATGGGTAAAGGTGAATATTTCATCCTAGGAAACAATGTTTACATTTGTTTAAAGGAAGTACATTCATGAACTTGTTTATGAATCGAAAGGGAAATTGCTAGGATTATTGGTATTGTTATTCATTGTATATCTTTGGATTACCAATATGTGTGAGTTAGTAGAACCGATCATAACTTGTTATGTATCTTGGTATAACTAATCACAGTGCCTGACTTATGATTTGGTATGACTGGTTTTTATTAATTAGTGTAACCGATCCTAAGTAATCACCTGAGATGGTATGATCGATATTTGTAATTGGTGTGACCGATCCTAGTAATTGGTGTGACCGATCACAAAAGTTTTGTGTAATCGATCCTTGTAATTGGTGTAACCAATCCTAGTAATTGGTGTAACAGATCCTGGTAATTGGTGTAACCGATCCTAGTGACTTGTGTAACCGATCACAAGCAATACCATGAGTATATGGTAACCCAAGATTGTCCCTAGTAATTGACGTAATTGGTGTAACCGATCCTAGTGTAACAATACGATGTAAGCGGTCCTGGTAACTTGTGTGTTCGATCACAAGTAATCTGTATGAAGGTACAACCGATCCTAGTAATTGGTAGAACCGATTGAACCCATGATTGTGATTTGATAATTGATCAATCACATAGTTGTCTTGGAATACAGAAGAACCAATTCTAAACTTGTTTGGAAGTGTGGTATAATCGATTCCAAGATTGTAAATATGAAAGAGGATTTATAAAGAAAATATGTCAACATAATTTGAACACGAACAATAAATCTTATCTTTTATTGTTCAAAGATATTCCTTAATTACTCAAGGAGATCCCGGTCCGAAATAAATTAAGAATCTTTTAATTGAGGTTGTTAGTTTTATATGCTTTAATTATCAGCAATTAAATGCATATCTCTAGAGAATAAAAATTAGTAATGTGCATTTACTGATTGAAGATTTTATATTGAGAGATTTCAGAAAATATTGGACAAAGCATTTCCAGGAATTATGAAAACCGATTTGGGCATTAATTGCATATCTTGAGAATATTCGGTTTTGGAAATTCCTTGCTGTCCAAACATCATTGGTCTATAAATACCCAAGTTTGCATTTCTAGCAAACTATCCTAAGATCCATGCAAACTTCATCTTTCTTGTTGTTTCTGGTGGAGCCGTCTATCCGGAGAGGAAAGTACCCTAATTAGGTGAAATCTCTTACGACCGCTCGTTTAAAGACTTCCTTGGGATCAAGAAGCTCTACGAGTACCGTTGGCGGGAAACTAGATAATTGCAGTTTATTAGTTTTCGATCGATTTGATTGACTAACGGTTGTTGAACTTTGATTGCACCTAGTTTGTTTATTCTTGAGAATCTTCTCTTCTGATATAAGATTCACTCAAACTAGATTGAAGTGTCAACGAGATCTTTAGAACTGTTTGTAGATCTAAAGACATCTTGTGATAATCCATTGTTAACAGACTATGTTTTGTGCGTGATTGATCACAAGAGATACAAGTGGTGTTGTGCGGGTTTAATTGAAGATTAAAGAAGATTTGAAGACGAAGAAGATTTCTGATTGGTTTCTCATATCTTTGCGTTGCACAAACCTTGATTTGCTGGGATCCAACTAGAATCGGATTTATTCGATTGATTAGTTGCGTGAGATCAGCATCGCTTTATAGTTCCTTGATTGGGTTCTATACTGATTGATTGCAAATCTAAACTCTGTTACTTCGGTAGTTGTTGGATAGATTAATCTAACCAGGAAAAGGAGTTTATTAGTTTAAACGGAAGAGCCTTTGCATATGACTTGAGATATCTTTTAGTGGAAAGAATCAATAGAGTTGTTACCAAACAGATTTGTTGTTCCTTTACTGTTTGGAATACGATCCAAAGGAATTATTCCAGTGCTTGCACTTATTGAATGTCGGAAGCGCAGGGATACTGAAGAAACTAAGTGAACTAGGTTTATTTGCTTGGTCTCAACTATACGAAGTTTTTTTTTTAGATTTTGTATAGCGGCTTAATTCTGAGAGTATTCAATTCTGGACTTGGTCCCGGGGTTTTTCTGCATTTGCGGTTTCCTCGTTAACAAAATCTTGTTGCGTCTTTTACTTTTCTATTTCCGCAATTATAATTTTTTATTATAATTAAAAGTAAAATACAAAAACGTTAACTCTGTATTACTTGATAGTGATCCTATAGAGTTTGGTTAAGTCCGAACCTATTATCAAGTAATCACACTTTGATTGTTGTATTGTCTCGATCTCGTATCCATAGACGATCACACAAAGTGTGAATACCGATTTGTCGTATTGTCTCGACTTTGTCCATAGACAATCACCTTCGGTAAGAGGACTTATAGGTGGATAATTTAAAGATTGTGGTGTATTTGGGTACCCTCGTCTTTTCATTTAGTATCAGAGCAGGCAAACACGAAAAGATCTAACAATCTGTGTTTGGTGCGATCCAACCTATAAGAAATGAACTCGAGTTCACATGAATCAATTTCGTTTAACGTACTGCCAAGATTTGACGGAACAAACTATCTATGGTGGAAATCTGTTATGAGATCTTTTCTTCAATTAAGAGACTTTGATACTTGGCTATTAGTCGTCGGTGTTTATAATCACCTGAAAATATAAAATTCGGAAACTGAGTATAAATGCTTAGTGGATTATACAAGCGAAGAAAAGGCTTTTTCAAAGCAGAATTCAGATGGTTTGAATGCTATTATACATGTTGTAAGTCGTGATCTACAACATCATGTATCAACATGCTAAACTTCAAAGGAAGCTTGGGATAATCTTCAGATCGTATTTGAAGTTAACACATCAGAGATAGAAGCTAGACTTCAAATTCTCACGATTGGGAAAACCTTCGAATGGATGACAACGACACTTTTGAAGAGTTTCATATTAAACTCTCTGAGATAGTTAATTAATACATCTTTCTCTCTTGGAAAGACTATTTCTGAAAAAGATATAGTGTGCAAAATTTTCAGATTGTTTCCATCTAGATACGAATCTAAGAAGCATGCAATCATAGAAGCAAATGATCTTTCAACACTCTCACGAAGCACACTCGTTGGAAAGTTTAAGATATTTGATCATGAATCACAGTATATTCAAGCTAAAGGAATTGCTTTTAAAGCTGCAAAATTTCCAAAAGCCCCAATAGAGAAGTATAGATTGATGGATGATTCTGATGAACTAATTGCGGAAAATTCTGATGATGAAATTGAACAATCATTGTCATTAATCACTAGACAGTTTCGAGATCTCTTAAAGAAAATAAATAAGAGATTCATAAAAGATACTCATCGATCTTCTCGACCCCATGATCAAGTAACTGTGAAGAACAAGAAAGATCGGGAAGAAGATGATGAATATCAGCCTTAGTGCTTTAAGTGTAAAGGTTTTTGTCATATGGAAAAAGAATGTCCTAATCTTAGGAAATACACTGGGATCAAGGCATTGGCTGTAACTCTAGACGAGACCTCTGATTCATATGATTCTGAAGAAGAGGAAACAATTAATATTGCATTAATTGTCAATTTAATTCCCTCTTCCTCCATTAGTGATTTAACCATTTTGAAAATGGATATGTCTTCCGATATTGAAAAATCATCTAATGGTAAAGGGAAAAATAAGAGAAAGTGTAAAACTGTCTCAAAAAACAGAATTGCTAAAAGTTGCATATGCAACTTCAACCAATCTCAAGATACTTCGTTAATTCGAGGTAACAAGAAAAGAGTTTTTCATACGATACTAGATCAAGGACACACTGGTTGTTCCAAATCCCATGATGAGAGAAAATCTCATTCTAATACCACCTAATCGGTATTAGAATGACATCCTCACCTTGTGTGCCGAATCTGTGTGTCGGGAAGTAAAAATCAAGGCACTTATGTGTAGATTATGGGAACAAAATCTAGTAATTGAAAATATATTTAAGATATTCGTATTTATAGGAATATTATATTTTCGGAAGTATGAAAAATATAAAAAGATCCTTCTCCTTCTTTGGTCATTCCTTGTCCGAACTATGAGTCAGGATCCGATTTCTTCTCTTGATAAGGTGCTTGATCTGAAAGATCTCTTTAAGAATAAGCCTGCACCTTCTCTTGATGTTGAGAAACCTAAGAGAAAAATCAAAAAGAGAGATTGGCTTAGAAAGAAGGAAAGAGAGAATATGCCGAAGAAAGATCAGTGTATTGAGGCATTGACACACTTTTATGTTCAATCAAATACAAAATTACATGTTCTTGCAGAATCCTTCACGAAAATTTCTCAACTGCAAGAGATTCTGGTCAAGCAACAAGGTTATTTACTTGAAGAAATTCACAAGCTGAAGACTGAAAGTAATAATCTGCCTTCGTCTAGCACTGATATGAAGGACTAAGTTGCAAGAAAAATAGGCATCAGTTTTCGATGTATTTCGATTATTTTATAAGGTCTATTTTTGAATAAAACTATCAACTATTTATGAATAAAATTATTATTTTATAATTTTTCTTGTGATAGTTTCCATTATAGCTGTGCTTGAATGTTTTTATTATTGCTATGTGCTTATGGGATGTCTGATTTCGGTTTTCATAACCTTAATATTCGATCTCATATGTTGTGAACCCTTATGGTTTGTGTGACTTTTTGATTTAGCGGGATTAAGTTCTAGCCCATGTTGGTAGACTTTACCAAAGGATCATAAGGTGTTCCGATTGAAACTCATATGTAAAAGTCACAATATGTTGAATCAATTTTTGTTTACATGAGTTGTGTTTAGCATAAAACATATGTGTTCCGGGTTTTCAACTTTTGCTATTGGCACGCATTAGTTAAAACCGATTCAACCTTTCTCTGGTAAAGGTTGCTCTTTGTTGTTGTTCTTTTGTTCTTGCGAGAGGAGAGTTCTAACTTGAACTTGTGCTTAATGATATATCTTTCTGGGGAGAAGAGGATACGGAATCTGAGGTAACGAATTTGTTGGTTAATCGTTTTCCTGTTTAAGAAAAGCCTGCTTATATTGCACATATATTGCTTTTGCTTAACAAAATTTCGGTACAATTGATATATATTCCATTATGTGTGTATGGATGTATGTATGTGTGATTCAATTATTTCCGGTTAAGAAAAACTGTGTCAATTTATTTGGCTTGTTGTTTGGTTTTTTTTTTTTTTTTTTTTTTTTTAAATAAAAAACATTTTATTAATTATTAAGAAAAAAGGTACAAAAAGAGGAATGAAACCTCAGCAGAAAAAAGCAAGGCAAAATGGACAACAAGTCCTAAGGCCCAAGAACTAAAAGAAACAAAAAATACCAAACATTAAAGCCTAATATAAGTACAGACCAAAAACTCATTCAAATCTGTAATATGGAATTCCAGGATATTCCATTCTCTGCATATTTGGAGGTCTTTCAGGGAATTTTAGGACTTGCCCTCTTTGTAAATGACAGCCTTTCTTTGCAAAGAAATATGTAGAAAAGTTTATTTATCAATAAACATGGTTGAAGTGAATCTGCTTTAAGACGGTGCACACCAATTTCCATCTAACCAATACAAACCATGGCACATTGTTGTTGGAGAAAACTGATATGGCTGCCTTTGAATCAGAATTAACAATCACCTGAGACTTGTTATGTGGAACTGCCCATTCCAGAGCACACAATGTCCCCATGACTTTAGCCACAAAATTAGTTGTTATGCCAAGACCTTCACCACTAGTGGATAATAGAGTTTTTACCACTTCCTGGGCTTTACAGAAACGACTTTTATTGGGTTGATGTAATTATCCATGCTGTGATCCACAGTTGTTTTACTAAAAAAACAAAAAAATTAAACCTGTTCCAATCACAGTTGTTTTATAGAGGGGTATTTTTGGAAAAATGATCAACCCCCTCACAACTTTTAACTAACTTGCAAAACGACTGTGAGAAAAAGCACATTCTATGATCCATGTTTTAGGCGGGATTTTTCGCGCCAGAAGCAATGGTTAGATGATAGCCTAAATTCGACCAACGGTGTTAGATGGAAATTCTAGTTTCTATCATCTGACTCTATATATCTCTTCTCTCTCACCATTATCTTTTACTTTTATCTCACTTGTTCTTACATAGAAAAAAAAAATCAAAGACAAAAAAAAAATGATCACAGATTAAAAAGAACCTGGCTAGCAAGTGATTCAAAACGTTATTTCTCTTCAAAATCTATAAACCCCTTTTCTCAAAAAAAAAAAAAAAAAAAAAAATATTTATTAACAAGTCAGATTTCTTGACATTAGTATTTGTGTTGCTAACTGCAAGAGAGATCTTCCTTTAGACTTAGCAGATGAAACGCTCAGTGCGATTTTCTTGCAAGCATTAGGCCAGGTACTAAATTGCGCATCAAAGTTAATTTGTTTTCATCTGCGTATTTGTGTTTCTTTGTATTTTTATGTGAACTTCGTGCTTGCAGTAAGCACATCAATCCACCTTCTTGTGTGTTGTTTTTTACACAGTCTGTTAGTTGTGAATGGGTGTCGTGCTTGTTGCAAATTTTTGGTTCCTTCAATGTGCACTTGTCTGTAAGAGGTCAACAGTGGTGTTGAAATTGAAGTGGTCAAGAATATTTTTAGGTCATACTATGCTGTTAGGACTTTTTTATTAAACCTCTAACACCAAACTTATTTTTTCTGCAGGATAATATTCCGTTCAGTTGGGGAGCTCATTTCATCTTTTTGTTGGTTTTAGTTTTGTTTTTTTTTTTTAATGTCTGTAGGTTGGGTTCCAGTGATTGTAAGAAAATTAGCTTTTAAGAATGCTCAAGTATAACTTAGAATGGTGTGAATTCAGTACTTGTGTAAAACTTTTTGGGGTTTTTGACCTAACTGTCACTCGATTAATGTAAAATCGAGTTACCAAGTAAACATATTTCGAATTTGGATTGAATTGTGAATGTTTTGTTATCAAATGAGCATATATTAAAGTTCAGTTTAGTAAATTTCAAATTTTATGCCAGTTAGAAATAAGTTGTGAGTCAGATTTTCTACAGTTTAATGAATTTCAAATTCCAGGCCAGTCAGATGAAAAACTAGTCAGACAAGGATTCAGACAAGTAAGACTTTTAAAAAGTATTCAGCCCATATAAACCACTTCTCAAAACTGGCGATTAACTTTTATATTTTCCAATTTAAAACTTTAGAAACCACTGTGAATGTCATTGTTATCGATTGACTGTAAGAGGAAGTCGTTTTTTAAAAGATTTCAACTTCTGTGAGAAACAGTCGTTTTGGAAAAAACCACTCCCAGATTCCAACTGATGAACACAGTTGTTTTTAAAGATATTAGCTCTTGTCTTGGCAGTGGTTTAACTTCCATTTTCCACTAGTGCACTTTCAGCAGCTATGAATTGTCCAGAGAAATTTCTAATAATAAAACCATAACCAGAGATTCCAGGATTACCTCTTGATGCTCCATCACAGCAAAGTACAATGGTATTTTCATCAGGTAGCTGGAATTGGCATTCTATGATTTTTGGAATTTTCATATTTATGTATTTAATATCAAAGAATTGCAGAATGAGAATGTCATAATCTGAATTATTTGTATAGCCTCTAAGTCTTACCTCACAGTCTTTGACCATTCTGATTATCTTCTTTTTGGCATTTATCACATCTGGAGTAATGTTCTCAAAAAAGGCCCTGTTTATAATGAACCATATGTCTACCATCACATTAAAAGAAGCAATGATCCAAATTTCATGTATTACTAAACTTTTGGATTTTCCACAGTATAGTATGTCTTCAAAAGAATTGGGTTTCTTGAAAGCAAAAATGCCTCCAAGCCAGCTCCAAAGTATCTGACTAATTGCATACCCATAAAAGATGTGATGTAGAGTCTTGGTGTTTATGGAAAATATAACATCTGGAAACAATCTGAAATCCCCTTTTATTTAGATTTTCATCAGTAGCACAAGCACCCCTTGTAATCTTCCAAATATTGCTATTAGTGGAAGGATGAACACTCTTGTTCCAAATATGTTTATACCATCTAAGTTTAGGTAATTTATTCTGATTATTGAGACAACACTAGCCACAGTAAAAAGACCATTTTGTGAAGGAGTCCATATCAATTTATCTTCACCAGTTGAAATATTTGGTAGATCATAAATGGAAAAAATTGAAGCATTTCCTCAGGAATCACCCATTGTTGATTAACAATTAAACTACTCACCTTCATGTGGATATGTTGTTTAATGTATGCATTATCTGGGAATGATTTGATTATGCTTTGCTCCAACACCCAAGAATCCATCCAAACTGAAATTTTGTCACCTTTGCCCACAATCCATCTTGTATGTTCATTAAAATCCTCCAATACCCATTTGATTCCAGGCCATATAAAAGAATGCTTATAGTAAGTGATCCAAAGAATCATATTTATCTTTATATTTAGCAAGAAAAATCTAGCCCATTCTTCATCGAATTTAGAATTCTCCATAAGAGTTTCATAAGTAAAGCTTTGTTTATTTCTTCAAATTTTCTTATACCAAGACCCCCTTCTTCTATAGGAGAACAAAATTGATCCCAATATATTGTAATACATTTCCTATCTTCAAAGATTTCCACTCCAAACAAAATTCCTAATAATCCTTTCACAAGCATCAATCACTTTTCTTGGCCATTTGTACATAGACATATTGTATTGAGGAATACTACTGAGAACAAATTTAATGAGGGTTATTCTTGCTTGAAAATCTAAGAGATTACCAATCCATGAAGCAAGTATTCTATGAAGTATTTCAACAAATGACCATAAATGTTCTGTTTTAACTTTTCCTTGCACAAGTATGACACCTAAATATTTATCAGGAAAAGAAGATAATTTTATATTCATAAGATAAGCAATTTGATTACCTCTGACCAAAGAAGTACCTCCCACAAAAAACTTGCTTTTAATGGCACTCACTGTTTGTCCGAAGCTTTTGATATTCAATGAGAAGCCTTTTCGGATGAAGTAAACTAGATTTTCCACCATTGCAAAAAATAAAAATGTCATCTGCAAAAAAGAGATGAGAAGGATGAATACATTTTATGATAATCATTGGTTGAATTTTTTTTTCCTGGATTGATTGAAGAATGTTTCTACTCAGAACATCAACTGCAATCACATAAAGAATTGGTGATAAGGGATCTCCTTGTTTGAGGCCCATTCCTACACCAAAATACCCCACATGTCCACCATTAATCATGATATATATCTTTGTAGACTTGAGTAGAACTAAAATCCAGTTGCAAAAGTATGTAGAAAAACATCTTCTTTTTTGCAAAAGTATCATCATATAACTTGATATCTTCTTTATTGTTTGATATCAAGTGTTTTTGCTTAATGAAATTTCGGTGCAATTGCGGTGCTATAATGTCTATGTTTGTTTCAATTGCTTCTGGTTAAGAGAAATAATTGTGCAAGTCAATTTATTTGGTTTGTATGTATTGTTTATGGCTTAACGAAATACGGTATCATTTGTTTAGTCCAATTCGATTCCGGATAAGAGAAACTAAGTTAATTCTGATCTTAGTTAGACTTATCAAAGTGAAGGATTCAGTTATTCAAGTCTAATCGAATGCCTTGACAAGAAATACTAGTTAACTAACCTAGTACTTGTCTTTTCTAAAGTGAAAGGTCTAAGTTATTGTCCGAATAATTAGAACCTGATGAGAAAAATAAAGTTAATTTTGATCTTTATTTTGGTCTTATCGAAATAAGCGATTGTATTTGTTCAATCAGTTTAGCAAGGGAACTAAGTTTCTTTGTCAGTTTGTTAAACTATTAGGGAAAATTGCTTCGGGCAAATGTTTCCTTGATAACATATTAAAACCAAATTACTTGTAGTTTCGATTTTGATATTGGTTATCTAAAGTGGTATGTGAAACCTTCGTGCTTAATTCTTATAGGTTGTACAAGTCTTTTATATTTATAAGATCCTTTCGGTTTGACCTTTATTTGCTTGAACCTTTGTCATTTTGTGACAAAAAGGGAGAGAAATATATGGAGTAAACAAGTGATTTGTAATCACTAAGGAAAGGACAATTGTGCTTAAACGTTATATCCAACGAAAGAGTAAAGCATTGACTAAGGGGGAGCAACATATCATATTGATATTGTAGTTATTTGGACTACAAAAGGGGAATAACAAAGATATTCGGATTGAAAATCTACCTATCTTACCTTTAGGGGGACTATTAGCTTTGTTATTAAAATGTCAACATCGACATTTATTAATTGAATTTATGCTGGTTATTGTGCTATTGAAACTTGGAATGAAGCGTATGTTTAATGAATTCTTGTAATTTGCTTATCCATATGTATTAATAGTTTTGTCACTAAAATTGGCAAAGGGGGAGATTGTTAGAGCATAGCTCGTTTGAACCCAACAAGCGTTGGTATGTCAAGTTTGGTTATCATATTTTAGTGAATCAAAACTCATCTAAGACAACTTCGTATAAGTTAGACTAGAAAGTCTAGTATTACAAGACATACAAGTATTACTCGAAGACCTGAAGAATGTGAAGAAGTAACAAGCTACATCGACGACATCATCCTTCCTATTGAGGTTAGTAATATTAACTTGAACTATTTCATTCCTAGCGTATCTTTCAAGTCGTGCTACATTGAAAACATAACTGCGAAGCTGTGAATGACTATACTCTAGTAGTGAGACATGATCACATGATCATAGTGTTAAGGAATTAGAATACGAAGTATAACGCTTATCATTTGAACTTCGTATATATGACATAAACATAATCGTATGAACGCTATTTTGATTATGTGTATGGGTAAAGGTGAAGATTTCATCCTAGGAAACAATGTTTACAGTTGTTTAAAGGAAGTACATTCATGAAATTGTTTATGAATCGAAAGGGAAATCGCTAGGCTTATTGGTATTGTTATTCATTGCATATCTTTGGATTACCAATATGTGTGAGTTAGTAGAACCGATCATAACTTGTTATGTATCTTGGTATAACTAATCACAGTGCCTGACTTATGATTTGGTATGACTGGTTTTTATTAATTAGTGTAACCGATCATAAGTAATCACCTGAGATAGTATGATCGATATTTGTAATTGGTGTGACCGATCACAAAAGTTTTGTGTAATTGATCCTTGTCTTTTGTGATCGATCACACCAATTACTAATTATGTAATCGATCCTCGTAGTTGGTGTAACCGGTCCTAGTAATTGGTGTAACCGATCCTGGTAATTGGTGTAACCGATTGTTTATGGGTGAAAACTATTTCTGCCGGTTTTTGTAATTTGTGGTGTGTGGATGAGAAATGATTCTAAACCTTAAACAAATGCACTGCACGGGAGTGCTTGTAGATTCGAGAAATCAATCTGTGCAAATCCGGCCTAAACCAAGAAATGGCCGTTCCAAACTTGTTTCGGTCACAAAGTGAAGGAGATGGGGTTGATCTTAGGGAGAGAAGCGAAGAAGGTGTGGCTATGTATGACTTGTATCATAAAGTCGAATCGGGCTTGGCAGGATGTAAGCTATCGGTTCCGGTGTTTGAATACGATGGTATCAACACTTGCCTCTCGTTGTCCTGGACTTGTTCTCGTTGTTTGGAAATAGGGAGGAGAACCTATTTATACAAGTCATTTGAGCCTTATTCACGTCTCTCGTGGGAAGTGGAGTGATGGAGTAGTGGAGTTGTGTTAGTGTTACACGGCCAGTCTTTCCCACTTCTCCTGTTATCTCTAACCATCCATGACTTCCCGACACGTTCTTGTGATGGCGCGTTGCACGCTGTAAACCGCCAGACCAATACCCCAGTATGTATCCCCCAGTTTGTGACATGATTGATGTCTCGAGTGTGTGGATCGTGGGACCCACAGAAAGTAGCATGTAATTCTAAGTTATTTAGGAAGTCGATACTTGTGAAGTATCGTGTGTATTCTATGCAGGTACTACATCGAGTATATTCAGCATGTATGAAGCATCGTTGTTTTTAAGGCTTAACGGAGTAAGTCACGAATTTAAGCGTCTTAAAATAGCATCATGTCCCGCCATCTTCGAGTGATCGTTTGGAGGCTATACAGGCAAGCCCTGACTTGACCGATCACTCCATGTGGAAGAGTGGTGGACGGTGATTGTGGTGACGCCTCATTGATAGCCTAACTCGTGTCTTAGCCTGTCCGTTCAAGCTGGCGAAGTTGGATGGATGAGATAACTTGCAACCCTAATCTGCGACCGTCAGATAAGGGTTTAAGAGGTACGCAAGTTCCTTCTTTCAGCTTGGTCGAATCCAAGCATGGGAAGTGCTTTATAGAGGACCGATCAGGCATGTGTGTAGACGACATGCTGGTGTCCATGTGTATACTTCACTATCCCACGAAGGTGCGATCTAGGCCACTCAAGTTTACCGGTAAAGAAGAGTGGCCGAGATTGATTTGCGACAGGAATCCTGTGCCGCAAAGGATTCCTAAAGGGGCGTGGCATGCCACCTTCAGGGCGCGCGAATCAAGGTGTACAGCCAAGTTTGGTCTTGGCCGATCGGGTGTGGAGATAGGTGGGCCCATAGTGATCGTGTTGATACTTACCGGACCTGCTTAGTCTATTCCTGGACTCTTCATTCGTGCAGGAGAAAATGGACGCTCGGGATCGCGACACAAACCCTACTTAGGTTTTGCCGGCCGTGTGTCATACCCAGTTTGGGGCGCACGAATCAAGACGACCAACCATAGTTGAGTCTGACCGATCAGTCAGGTATATAGGCGGGCCCACGGTGTTTGTGTTGACATGCTCTGGGCCCTTTGAATCTACATCTACACCCTCCATCTATGCCTGCGAAGATGGATGGTTGAGACTGTTTTGCGACACATGTAATGTGCCGCGAACCCTAATTTAGGATTTTTCGTCCATACTGCTTTGGCTTGGACGGTTTGGCAAGCTATGCCACCCCTTGGGGAGGCCGACCATGCGGGGCCCGCGTTGGGTCGGTGGTGCATATTTCAATACCTGCTTGGGGTCATGGATTCAATCTAATCCATCCAATCATGCTATTGAAGTTGGATGGTCGTGATCGTTTCTGAGACTGATGTGGTCAGTTCAGGTTCAAATGTGCTCAATTGGGCTAGTATAACACACCGAGAGTTGTAGCCTGTATGGGTATTTCGCACATGCTTCATTATTAATTCTTGGAGATTCATTTTGCTCTGAGAACAACACTCCATCATGCCATGCCGCACCGTGAATGAGTACAGAAATACAAGGCTGGTCATGCATTAATTAATAATGCTGTAAATTCACAGGGTATATGGGATTGTTGCTACATGCTCGAACCAGGATGAATTTTGTGTATTTAATTCACAGAATACTGGGATTGTTGTCACATGCTCCTCCATTCTAGGTGAATTAGTAAGGTGAAGAAGTATTCATCACTTATTAATGGCTTTATCTTTTGCAAGATGTTAGCGCATAATTTTGGCCTTTACAATTTTAGCCTTAAATGAAAATCCACCATTAACATTAAGTCCCCTGCCTAGCACGTAATGGTTACACTATTGTGGGGTAGGCATGAGATGGTGACAATTAAAGACAAATCTTATGAGACAAAGTTAGATGTTACCAGGAGAGACGGGTCATCCTGTCCTTGGAGCATGTCACGTTCAAGATGCGTCCAGGGTCTTGCCTGCTTCGATGGGCTGTTACGCTAGTTTCGTTCGTGGGGATACTGCACCTGCTTGATCGAACGTGGGATTGATGTGCATATTTTGGTTAATCGTGGGTCCACTGCGTCTGCTTGATCGAACGTGAGACCAGATGTAAGCATGCTTGATTCGAACATGGGCAGATGTGCATGCTTCGATCAAACGCGGGACCACCGTGTACATGTTTCAAACGTCGGCCATGTCCTGTGCCTACTTTGACCTTACGGTTGATGTACTTGCTCGAGTGTCATCTTGCTACTTCGACCAAACACCGACCCAGCTAGCTTGACTAAACACCGGACTTGATGCTTTGACCAAACACCGGCCTTGTTGTTTGCTTTGCTCGAACGTGGGACCCGATGTGAGCAAGCTTGTTTTTTAAAAAAAAATGAACCTTGTGTGCTCAAATGTAAATATGGGTCCTGTAGAAAGCGTTGAAGCAGCTTCTGGAGAAGGCTCGGGAGAGCGTTGAAGTGTTGGAGCTGAAACACATTCTTCTGGAGAGAGAGCTTTGATTGGGGACGGCTGTGTCTGCTTCGACCAATCTGGGGCTGGGATCAAGTGGGACCCGCCGCGTGCCTGACTGAATCTCGACCCTGTATTTCGACTGAAAACCGGCCCTGCTGCGTGCGCCTATTTTATTCGAATACCAGCCTTGTGACTTTGATCAATACCAGACTTGAAACTTGAGCAATACCAGACTTGTGACTTGATCAATACCGGACTTGTGACTTGATCAACACCGGACTTGAAACTTGAGAAATACCGGACTTGTGACTTGATCAATACCGGACTTGTGACTTGATCAACACCGGACTTGAAACTTGAGCAATACCGGACTTGTGACTTGATCAATACCGGACTTGTGACTTGATCAATACCAGTGTTTGGACCCAATACCAGCCTTGTGTACTCCAACGTGAATGTGTGTTCTGTCGTGTGTGACTACACATCTCATGCATTTTTATACAAGTACTGACTCATGTATTTTATTGTAGAATAAAGAAAAGAACTCTTGTTGAGATGTCGTCTGTGGATAATGCTGGTTCCAAGTCAGGAGGTGTTGACAGCTTCAAAGATATGCCGAACATTGATGATGAGTTGTTCACCGCGACCTTTCAACTATATGAAAATATCCGTTCCACAAGATAACCCTTCTCCTATCGATTTCAAGGTTTTTCATGCTCCGATGGGCCCTCATGAAGGATGGATGAGACGTATGTTGAGCAATGAGTACATCAAAGATAACTTGACTAGAGCGTAGATTATTGATGCAGCTTGAGTGTTGAAACGGCTCGAGAGGATGTTAAAGTGGTTTCTGGTGCGAACGTTGAGGTGGATCCTGGAGAGAGTGTTGAAGAAGGATTCTGAAGCGAACGTGGGTCCCGGAGAGAGCGTTGAGGCGTCTCTTGAATAGACCATTGAAGCAGCTTCTGCTAGAGGGAGCGTTGAAGTATTTCCCTCTTCAGTTCAATTTACCCTTGCGAATTCCATGCTTCTTGAATGACCATCTCTCTCATGTTGAAGAATTCCTTGATCGACGGTGAAGGAACTTCATGCGAGCCTCGATCCCCAAGCGTGGTTTACATGGTTTGTTCGTAGTGGTTGTTGTCGAGCCAGATATGGAATATCTTGGACATTGTTTCATCATTGTGGGAGTCGTGCATGTGGTACGGGAGTTGGAGTTGACGGACGCGCAGGATGTTGTATCTCGGTGGTTTTCCTCTTGCCGCTCTGTGGAACCGCTTACGTAAGGTCAAGGTTGTATCGCCTTGTTGGTGAGATATATGCCCCTACAAATATTATGAGGCTCTTCATTACCTAGCAGGCTTGTTTCTTTCTATCGGGGCATATGTTGTTGTAGATGAGCGTTCAACAGCTCCAGAGGATGACCAAAAGCGCGGATTCTCCAACATAGCATGATAGACATGTACCACTGTCTGATAAAGTGACTCGCCCGGATCTTTTTCGACCACTTTCTGGTAGAGTGACTCGCCCGGATCTTGCTCGATATGACGCGTGGACATCGTTATCTTCTTGAGGCTGCTCCCTTGAGGTATTGGCTCCAGTGGAAGATTGCCGTCATAGAGCGTTGATATGTTGCACCGGTATTATTTAAACCAAATGGCAGTATGGTATAATAAAAATTTCCGAGAGGAGTTCGAAAAGCTATCTTACTTGCATCATGCTCGTACATCCTTATCTGGTTGTAGCCGCTACATCTATCCATGGAGGAGAACATGCCGTGTCCGCTGGTTGCATCTACTAACATGTCGATGTTAGGTAGAGGAGGATCGTTTTTGGAGCAAAGACTGTTCAAGTCTCTGAATTCTATGCAGCACCTGATCTATCCATTTTCCTCATGTCCGAACTACAACTGTTTAACCGACTTGGATACAAGTATGACATGTAGATGATGGGTGACCAATTTTCATCTAAATCCGACATTTCTTCATATCTCCAAGCGAATATGTCCTGGTACTCTTTGAGAAGTTCCACGAGCTTCGTGCGTTTATCCGTACACAAGGTTGAGCTGATGGAGATAGGCCTAGGAGATTCCTCAATGATTTCAATCTCATCAGTTGTGGAGTTGGTGCCATCTTGCAGCTGTTGTGGAGTATCGAGCACTTGTTCTTGTGGTTCGTTGTTGTTGTAACATTCCATTGGGTGGAGAGACTGGGTAACAGTCTCCCCTTCTAATTGATAATGGCAGTGTCGGTATACCGTTTTCCCTTTCTGGTTACGACTCGCCACAAAAGTTCGTTCCCTCTTCGTGTGAACGTGGGTCGTGGCTTCACAGGATGGAGAAGAATACTTTGTCAGCAAATATGCATCGTGGGTTTTAGCCCTCAATGATGCAAGCCGGTCTTCTTCCTGAATTGACGCCCACGTGGGGAGTGAGACGCAACGAACTTGTCTGATTCTTTCCACGGAGCTTGTCCTGTATGTGCTGGTTTGGTTTCCCTCGAAGTCCGTCATTGTGGTAGGCTTCCGTACGACCTTGCCTGGGAGAACCTTGGATGTCCTGAGTGTCTTGAGAGTAATCACATTCGAAGACGCTCCTGTGTAGATAAGGGACGTCTTGAACTCTGAATCCTTGATGCGTGCGGTGACATGTAGGGCACGGTCGTGACCTTCCACTGTTTGATTGCAGCAAAACGTCTCCGCGCGCTGATATTTCGAGAGGTGTGAAAGTTCGCATAAACTTTCCACTAGAAAAACCGCTTCCCGATCCACCGGCCTCTGGTTCATAGTAAAACTATTGACTTGAGGAGGATCGTTGTGAGGATCAGTCCCCAGTGTAGGAGTCTTCATGACAGGACCGCTCATATCTGATGTCGCTTCTTTGATCAGGTCCATGAGGTCTGCGCCGCTGAAGTACCTTCTCCGGTGCGTTGAATGCGTTCTTTTTTTTTTTGCTCCAGGGGCTGTCGCGGCTCTTATGGCAATCGATCAGTTAATGTCTTAAGAAAAGTGAGTACCTCTTTCTGAGTTGCGGCCATATCCGTTTGAGTCTTAGCAACAACTTCCTGCTTCTCCATCAAGTTTGCAATGGTAATGGGGGATGGTCCTCCTCTCGTCCCTCTGGCTCCTCGTCCTGATGAAGGAGTGGAAGTTGTTGCTCTGGTGACTACCAGAGGTGTTACACTTGATGAGATGCCGGGATTTGCGCCGCTCCGGCTTGGTGATGGGAGGTGTTACACTTACTGTAACATCTCCTGCTACGCTGGCACTGGTGGTAGAAGTGACGGCTCCATAAGATGTAATGACCACGTTAGATCCACTGACAGGTACATCGACACCGGGAGTGTTATCCACACTAGCTCCATCAAAATTGATTGCTGATCCAGACCTGAGTTCTACCATCTTGAAATGGATTGATGATTGAATTGGTCCTAAGATTTACCCTTTTCGAATTTGATAAAAGTGAATCGGATTTTGAAGAAATTGACTTTACAACCGAGAGATTAACCTCCCGCTGTGGTCGCCAATTGTTTATGGGTGAAAACTATTTCTGCCGGTTTTGGTAATTTGGGGTGTGTGGATGAGAAATGAGTCTAAACCTTAAAAAAATGCACTGCACGAGAGTGCTTGTAGATTCGAGAAATCAATCTGTCCAAATCCGGCCTAAACCAAGAAATGGCCGTTCCCGACTTGTTTCGGTCACAAAGTGAAGGAGATGGGGTTGATCTTAGGGAGGGAAGCGAAGAAGGTGTTGAGATTGTGAAGGTGTGGCTATGTATGACTTGTATCATAAAGCTGAACTGGCTTGCAGGATGTAAGCTATCAGTTCCGGTATTTGAATACGATGGTATCAACACTTGCCTCTGTTGTCTGGACTTGTTTTGTTGTTTGGAAATAGGGAGGAGAACCTATTTATACAAGTCATTTGAGCCTTATTCACGTCTCTCGTGGGAAGTGGAGGAAGTGGAGTGATGGAGTAGTGGAGTTGTGTTAGTGTTACACGGCCAGTCTTTCCCACTTCTCCTATCATCTATAACCGTCCATGACTTCCTGACACGTTCTTGTGATGGCGCGTTGCACGCTGCACGCTGTAAACCGCCAGACCAATACCCCAGTATGTATCCCCCAGTTTGTGACATGATTGATGTCTCGAGTGTGTGGATCGTGGGACCCACAGAAAGTAGCATGTAATGCTAAGTTATTTAGGAAGTCGATACTTGTGAAGTATCGTGTCTATTCTATGCAGGTACTGCATCGAGTATATTCAGCATGTATAAAGCATCGCTGTTTTTAAGGCTTAACAGAGTAAGTCACGAATTTAAGCGTCTTAAAATATCATCATGTCCCGCCATCTTCGAGTGATCGTTTGGAGGCTATACAGGCAAGCCCTGACTTGACCGATCACTCCATGTGGAAGAGTGGTGGACGGTGATTGTGGTAACCCTCATTGATACCCTAACTCATTTCTTAGGTTGTACGTTCAAGATGGCGAAGTTGGACGGACGAGATGACTTGCAACCCTCATCTGCGACCGTCGGATTAGGGTTTAAGAGGTACGCAAGTTCCTTCTTTCAGCTTGGTCGAATCCAAGCATGGGAAGTGCTTTATAGAGGACCGATCAGGCATGTGTGTAGACGACATGCTGGTGTCCATGTCTATACTTTACTATCTCACGAAGGTGCGATCTAGGCCACTCAAGTTTACCTGTAGAAAGAAGAGTGGCTGAGATTGATTTGCGACAGGAATCCTGTGCCGCAAAGGACTCCTAAAGGGGCGTGGCATGCCACCTTCAGGGCACGCGAATCAAGGTGTACATCCAAGTTTGGTCTTGGCCGATCGGGTATGGAGATAGGTGGGCCCACAGTGATCGTGTTGATACTTACCGGACCTGCTTAGTCTATTCCTGGACTCTTCATTCGTGCAAGAGAAAATGGACGCTCGTGATCGCGACACAAACCCTACTTAGGTTTTGCCGGCCGTGTGTCATACCCAGTTTGGGGCGCATGAATCAAGACGACCAACCATAGTTGGTCTAACCGATCAGTCAGGTATGTAGGCGGGCCCACGGTGTTTGTGTTGACATGCTCTGGGCCATGGTTTTTAAAAGCGTACGCTTCACTAAGGGTGCACACGGTACGGTTCGGCTCGGTTCTTGCCGAGGCCGAGTACCTGTACCTCCCCAACGTCGGTTCCAAAATTTTGGACCGGTACCTGTACCCTGTACCTCGGTTCCGGTACCATTCGATACACGTGCGGTACCAGGTACGGTTCCGGTACTAGTCTCGGTTCCAGACCAAAAAAAATCCTCTAACATCTTGCAAAGAGATAATCAGTCCGTAATGTACTTGAAATTCATATTTAATGTAATCGCCATCGATTTTCTATATGGAGGATCTCAGACTTCCCACCAATTCATGCAACTCATCTTCACCTAGTTTTTTCAATGGTCCTACTAGTGCAGGCGCAATCAGACTCCCTATAGAATGGTCAGGCAATGGAGGAACCATCCTTAGGCGTATGTTCACGGCCACACACAATGGAATCATGGATGGTTTTGAATCTACCATAAACTTTAGTTTCGAAGCACATTGCCATAATAACGATGTTACTGATTTCACCTTCGTCGAGTTTGCTACATGTAAATTATTGGCAGCCTTGGCTTTAAGAGCAACAATTCTGGATGAATCGAAGATAAACCTCTTGCAAACGGTAACGATATCATTGTCTCCTTGATCCATTTTGAATGGCAGAACATTAACGAATGGGCTTAATGATGCTGCATCAGCGATATTATGCAACACAGAAACTCCAATTACCATTCCGCCACAATCAAACATGTTAACTTGAATTACTAGTTGCACCAGATTATCTCTGCATGTACCTGATTCCTTATTGTAATGGAGGTTAATAGGAATGAATTGATCCATAATATAACCTTCATTAGTAACACAGGAAGAGAGAAGACGGAAAAAAAATAAAAAAAAATGAGAAACCCTAGCCAAGTTTTTCTATATATACCACCCCTAAATCTAATGGCTATCATTAGTCTACTACCCCTAAATCCAATGGTTATAATTCTTCGGTACATTCGGTCCGGGACGGTACGGGACTAGGGAAGGACCGTGTACCTGTACCTGTGCACCCTTACACTTCACGCTTCGAAGCGTACGCTTCGCTCAAAAATTATCAAAAATGCTCCAAAGCGCTGTAGTGAAGCGAATCTCACAAGAAGCGTAAGATTCCTAAATAATATTTGCTTCAGTTCATTTCCCGCCAAAAATTTTAAAAACTGAATAAGAAAAAATATAGTTCTGTAGGGGGGGAGTCGAACCCCACACCTACTGGTCAACATACAGTTGTTTAAACCACTAAGCCACGGCTACTTTTTTGATATTAATTGGAATTATATTCGATATATATAAATATTATCTTCTTAAGTTTACATTTCACACTTAAATTTACATCTATATACACTTCAAACATCAACCATGAAACGACGCTTCACGCTTCAACTTACGCTTCGCTTCTTAAAAAACGAAAAACGAGTCACGCTTCGCTTCACGCTTTAAAAACCTTGCTCTGGGCCCTTTGAATCTACATCTACAACCTCCATCTATGCCTGCGAAGATGGATGGTTGAGACTGTTTTGCGACACATGTAATGTGCCGCGAACCCTAATTTAGGGTTTTTCGTCCATACTGCTTTGGCTTGGACGGTTTGGCAAGCTATGCCACCCCTTGGGGAGGCCGACCATGCGGGGCCCGCGTTGGGTCGGTGGTGCATATTCCAATACCTGCTTGGGGTCATGGATTCAATCTAAGCCATCCAATCATGCTGGTGAAGTTGGATGGTCGTGATCGTTTCTGAGACTGATGTGGTCAGTTCAGGTTCAAATGTGCTCAATCGGGCTAGTATAACACACCGAGAGTTGTAGCCTGTATGGGTATTTCGTACATGCTTCATTATTAATGCTTGGAGATTCGTGTTGCTCTGCTGAGAACAACACTCAGTCATCATGCCGCACCGGTAATGAGTACAGGAAATACAAGGCTGGTCATGCATTAATTAATAATGCTGTAAATTCACAGGGTATATGGGATTGTTGCTACATGCTCGAACCAGGATGAATTTTGTGTATTTAATTCACAGAATATTGGGATTGTTGTCACATGCTCCATTCTAGGTGAATTAGTAAGGTGAAGAAGTATTCATCACTTATTAATGGCTTTATCTTTTGCAAGATGTTAGCGCATAATTTTGGCCTTTACAATTTTAGCCTTAAATGAAAATGCACCATCAACACCGATCCTAGTGACTTGTGTAACCGATCACAAGCAATACCATGAGTATATGGTAACCGGTCCTGGTAATTGGCGTAACCGATCCTGGTAGCTGATGTAACCGGTCCTGGTTACTTGTTTGTTCGATCACAAGTAATCCATATGAAGGTATAACCGGTCCTAGTGATTGGTAGAACCGATTGAACCCATGATTGTGATTAGATAATTGATCAATCACATAGTTGTCTTGGAATACAGATGAACCAATTCTAAACTTGTTTGGAAGAGCGGTATAATCGATTCCAAGATTGTAAATATGAAAGAGGATTTACAAAGAAAAGATGTAAACATACTTTGAACACGAACAATAACTCTTATCTTTTATTGTTCAAATATATTTGTAGTTGCAGGAAATCCCACACTACACCCCTCATAATATTTCATAGATCTAAATCTATTTCATAATCAAAATAAAGATTAAAATGCTAAAATTATAAAATGGACACAAGGATTTTTTACGTGGTTCGATCAATGTGATCTACATCCACGATTCTTCACTATGATTGTTGAGGTTACATTAATATTACATTGGAAATCTCCATTAATGGATATTTTCTAGAGCTCTAGATCTAATTATTTGGGGAAGAAGATGACAAAGAAAAATAATCTCTCTCTCTCTAAAATGTGTCTCTCCCTTTTACAAAAAATCTATCTCTCCAAAATTATCCCTGCTTTCTCTCTCCTGCTCCTCCTCTTTATATAGGTGTTTACATAGTGGATGACAGCTCACATACAGCTCATATTCTCGCGAGCTCTTTGATAATTTCGCAGGCTCTTGCTACCTTCTCGCGAGACATTCTCGCAAGTCTTGCTACATTCTCGCGAGTTATGGAAAATAATGAATCTCGCAAGCTCATCTCGCAAGTTAAGGAAATAATTGAATCTCTCACGCTAAGAAAATATGTTGTGCGATATTTGAATCCTATATCTTGCCTCTTTTTCCTTGAATATTGCTTGAAGAGCGATCTTTAAGGAAAAATCTGTTGTTGTAGTAATCTTTGATCTTTGTTGATGAAGGAACGAGCGGAAGAATACTGGACTTGAAAAGTACGTACTTGCCTCTATTCTTTTGCGAAGTTCCGAAGCTTTGCGAAGTGAATAAGAAGTATTATCTCTTGAAGTATGCGAAGTATGAAGTATCCTTGAAGAAGTATAAGAAGTATTGCCTCTGTTCATGCGAAGTTATTATTCCATTTTTGGTGAGGATTCTTGTTGTTCATTGGTGAATATCTTCTTTGGAAGTGATTCTTGCCGAGAAGATAAAGAACATAAAATGTTTTCTTGGTTATCCATAGTTGCCTCTGTTCTTTATCTATGAGGGTAGAATCCTTAAGAAAATGTTAAATGAGTGAGTTGTTTCTTTATTCTTATCTTGCCTCTGTCTCATGCTTTGTGCTCATGCGATAGTATAATCTCTTCAAGTTGCTTATCTTATAAAATAATCACATTCTGCGAGATTCTTAATAATTCTGCGAAATTCTGAATATCTCTGCGAAGTTTTGAATAATTCTGCGAAATTTTGTAAAATACTTAGCTCATTTTGCCGCTTTAAAATTGATGTAGCTTCAAATTGCTTCCGTTCGTCATTTCTCTGATTTCGTCTCTAGTATATGCATTACTCTTTGCGTATTCATTGTTCCTCGCAAGTTCTTACTTGTGTTTCGTCTTTTCTTATTCCTGCACATGTAATCTTTTTTGCGATGAAAAGTCTCTGTTACGTACATTCAAAATATGTTGAATATTGTCATTGCGACAAGATCGCAGGACGTCTTTACATTTTCATGTAATGACCCATTGGTCTTGCCTTATCATTTTTCTTGTGTGGTCTTATTTTTCCTTCCTAGTTAAAGGTCTTATTATGCCACCCCTCATTATTGCGACAATATGACAGGCCTAAATATTCTCGCGAACATAAAGTCCCATGACATTGCCATCTTGCGACGAAATCGCGGGACGTCTTTACACTTTCATGTAAAGACCCATTGATCTCGTCTTATCTTTGTCTTTTGTATTATTGCCTCTTCAGGATCATTGCACAAATATGACAAGCCTAAATTTCCTTGCGAAAATAAAGCCTCATGACATTTGCGTCTTTTGACACTTATCAGCTCCCTAATGGAGGGTGCCGCCCTTATCATCTCCCTGGTTGCCCCTTCAAGGAGGCGTACATCGGCCATACAAGACTAGCTCCTCCCATCCGGTCTTAACAAAGAAGCGATTGTTTTCAGCCTCTTATCCCTTATACCTATATGGCTTATGGTTACGAGACTGCACCCTAAGTGGAGTTTTCTTCGGGCCGAGTGCAGCATGTGCCAAGACTTGTCAAGAGTGGTAAGGAAGTTCCATGCTCCCCGCACTCTTGCCTCAACCGTGTACCTCGGCGCCTTGGTCATACGCTGACTCCTTGGAAGAGACCCTCGGTCGCCCAACCAGGGTATGACCTTATATATATATAGTTGGGAATCCAAGGTACCTCTTCCGGATAGGCTTTCATGGGCCCCAAATCTCCATGACTCAGGTTCCAGGAGCGGTGTAACCTTTTCCCTGAGCCATGTCAAGAGATACCCCCTTATATGACGCACTTTAGGTCTTACATTTGCCTCTTACGAAATATCATTCGCGAACTAGGGTGTACGCCATAAAGGTTCGTCCCATTCACTCACTCAATCATTTTTGTCAATTCATTATCTTTGCGAAGTTATCGCATTTCCATTACTTTTGCGAAATTATAAAAGAAATATTCTAGAGAAATATATAAATTGAATTTTCTGGGTTTTTTGTAATTTTGAAATCTAGAAACTTTTGTAATTTTGAGGTCTTTATAATCTTGAAATTTTAGTAATATTTGTAATCTTGCGATTGAATCACTTTTTTATAAACAAATCAAAAATCTTTTATTTTCTGTAGAAGTAAAGAAAATGTTCAAGGAAAGTGGTACTTAGCTCTTGTGGTTTGCTGCTGTTGTTGTCTCTCGCACAAAATATAGTTATCTCGCAGCAAAAAGAAGTGTGAGAAATGAGATTTGAACCCTTGACCTGCCTCTTGCATATTCTCGCAGCATACCAACTGTTCTAACCCTCTCTTGCGAAATTAATTTGCGAGATAATCATCAAGTTTCTTCCTTGCGAAATAGGCAAAGTCTGTGCGAAATTTTGCATAACAAAAATAAACGTGTGAGAAGCAAGAATTGATCCTGCGACCTTCTACTTGTATCCATGCTTCCTGACCAACTGTGCTAGCCCTGCCTCTGCGATGTGTTTCTGCGAAATAATCACCTATTTTCTCTTTGCGAAATAAGAAGTATATTTGCGAAGATGACTTCTCGTGAAGAAAATTTATTTGAAGCAATCATTTGCGAGGTGTATATTCATGCAGCAAATGTTTGCGAAGTGAACATTTGCAAAGCAAAAAATTCTTTGCGAAGGGGAAGACTCGAACTCGCGACCTCTAGTTTGCATGCCCCTTCTCTAACCATCTGGGCTACTTGCTGCTTGTGAAAGAATCACACAATACTATAACTTTACTCCACTCTTGGAAGTTCAAAAATATGCGAAAAAATATGCAGAAGGTGGGATTCGAACTCGCGACACCAAGCTTGTTCTCTTCGCAAACGACCATCTGTGCAAACCATAATTTGTGAAGGAGCGGCATAATTTGTATGGGTTGTTCTTTTGTAATCGCCCTTGGTATAATTCTTATCTTCATCTTTTCTTCTTCATTTCCTGTTACTTTGGTTCTGATGTAATCATGTCTTTACTTTGCGAAAACTCTCCTCCCTTATTTGTTCGTGGTAAAAATCTATATGATAATGAAATAAGATATTGTGAATGGCTAGTGCTTCATTCCTTTGCATAATCGTTCGAATATCACTTTTCTTGCTGCTGGTAATGCTAATTGCCTCTAAATCGTGCTCCTCTTCACGTTAAGAGCTTGCGTCTCATTATGTGGGTTTTATTGGTTGACTTTGTTGCTATTGTTATTCCTCGATTCTCTCTGGGCAGCTTTGAACTCCTCCTTGGCCGATAGCTCTTGAACTGATCCTTCTCCATTATTTGATACATTAACTTTGCTCCGTTGTAGTGATAAAGTAATACATCCGTCGTTTCTTTTCTCGCCATGCGTCTTTCCTCCTTTCTTTCACTTGTATGTATGTGTTTATTTCTCTCAACCGTGCGGCTTTCTCCCTCTCAAGCTTACACCTGCAAAATTCATTTCCATGCTAACTTCTTTACCTGTTTTTGATGACCCTTTGCGCTTCCTTTCTGGTCTCTTCTCTTGGGCGATGCTATCGCAAGGTCATTGTTTTCTTCCTTTCTTCCTTTCTGGTCTCTCTTCAGAATGTGAGTGGGGATGCTTTCGCAGAACTGTAATCTCTATGCTTTCGCAGAAGTAATAGTGAACCCTGTCTTCGCCTAAGTTGATGCTCTTTGATAAGCAATGGATTTTTCTTTTCCCCGAGTTGCTGTCTTCCCCTTTGGAGTTTGTTCGTGCTCTTAGATTCTTTGTGTGCCTTTTACATTCGTTAATCGGCAGATGGGTTGCGTCTCTTTTCTTTGTCATGAACTTTCTATTTTTATTGGTTTTTACCTTTGAGTGTCATCTTGTATACATCTCGGCGAAAGCAGTATCACTTCTTCGATGTTTGGTATTGATCTGCATGCCTTTTGGATTCTTTGCTTCATTGGAGGTCCAGCTTTTGTAGCTTCGACGTCATCTCGTTCGTCAATCTTGATCAATCGTCTCTTGCCCGTTTATGTCCTGTTGGATTTGTTGTTTTCTTTGCTCGTCATTAAGTCTGGTGTCAACGTTATATTAACTCTTCTCGGTTGAAACACTTTGCGTGTATCTGTTCATACTGAAAAGTACTCTCAATCCTATTTTCTATAGTTGTGGCTAGAATTCCCGTGGCTTTGTTGTTGCTGTGGAGAAATAACCTTGTTCATGAATAATTCTTTGTACAAAATCTACGAGGTATCATCTCTATTCGGCTACGGTAACTTCGCAGAGTTGGTTATCTCTTCATTTACTGTCAACAATTTTCTCCAAAGAATTTGCCTGTGAATTCTTTGCCTGTGATTCAAAGATGATATCTTCGCAGATGTTTAATCATTCGTTGCCTGTGATTCAAAGATGATGTCTTCCCATTAGTCTTCATGGACATATTTTCACATGTGCATTTTCTTCACGTTGATATTTCTTTGCCTGCCATACTATTTCATCTATGCTTTTTGCGAGAGCTCCTCGCCTTCCATTGTTTGATATTATTGTCTTCTTTTTCTTTGTACCTATCTGCTATATTTCTCCATCATACTGTTGCTCGAAATGATCCTTTGTGTTTGATTTCTTCTCTGCTGGTTCCTTACCTGTGACAATTCAAGAACGATAAGCCTTTAGTTCTATTTGCTATCTGATTCTTCATTATTCTTATCTCTTCTCCTTCGCAGACGGTCGATAACACTGCTCTTAGGTAGCGAAGCTGAATTGTAAGTTTCACGTGCATGGAACTTTTACTCATTGATGACGGTGCCTGCTTTGACATTGGTTTCTTCATGAATCATCATGGGTTCACCACTGCTGATGACAAGTTGATTATATGGTTAATCCTCTTTCTCGCTTTGGTTGTGTTGTTCGCAACTTCATTGATTGCTTTGCTGGAGTTGGTGACGAAACTTGTTGTCGAATAGTTGATCAAGATTTGAATTCGTATCTTTGCATAGTTTTTGTCCTCTTCTAAATTTTTGACATTGGTTAACTGCTTCTTCCTTCGCTGGATTTGCGAGCTATCATCCTTTCTTGGTCGTTACCGAAGGGGTTGAACTTTGCGAAGAAAACGTATGCTACGAGCTCTTTGCGAGAAATAACTTCTTACTTCTCTTTGGGGAATAACTTCTCCCAAATATTTCAAATCTCTCTGAAGGGAACGTGCTGCTAATGCTTGCTATCGAATCTTCAATTTTTACCCTTGATAAACTGAAAATCCACTGAGAATATGATTTGACTCTCCATTGAGAATATAACTTCTCAATATTTTGCAGATCTAGAAAGTTGTATACAGTTAATAACACTTCAAATCTGCTCCTGCTTCCCAACATTTCCGTTTCTCTTTCTCTTGTATACATTTCTCTTAAATTGTGTTGGCTGTTCTACATTGTTCTTTTCTCAATTTCTTTGAATTTTCTTCACTCTAACAAGCAGGTCCCTGTTTCTAGCGCATATGTAGTTGCAGCAAATCCCACACTACACCCCTCATAATATTTCATAGATCTAAATCTATTTCATAATCAAAATAAAGATTAAAATGCTAAAATTATAAAATGGACACAAGGATTTTTTACGTGGTTCGATCAATGTGATCTACATCCACGATTCTTCACTATGATTGTTGAGGTTACATTAATATTACATTGGAAATCTCCATTAATGGATATTTTCTAGAGCTCTAGATCTAATTATTTGGGGAAGAAGATGATAAAGAAAAATAATATCTCTCTCTCTCTAAAATGTGTCTCTCCCTTTTACAAAAAATCTATCTCTCCAAAATTATCCCTGCTTTCTCTCTCCTGCTCCTCCTCTTTATATAGGTGTTTACATAGTGGATGACAGCTCACATACAACTCATATTCTCGCGAGCTCTTTGATAATTTCACAGGCTCTTGCTACCTTCTCGCGAGACATTCTCGCAAGTCTTGCTACATTCTCGCGAGTTATGGAAAATAATGAATCTCGCAAGCTCATCTCGCAAGTTAAGGAAATAATTGAATCTCTCACGCTAAGAAAATATGTTGTGCAATATTTGAATCCTACAATATTCCTTAATTACTCAAGGAGATCCCGGTTCGAAATAAATTAAGAATTTTTTAATTGAGGTTGTTATTTTTATATGTGTTAGAGCATAGCTCGGTTGAACCCACCAAGCGTTGGTATGTCAAGTTTGGTTGTCATATTTTAGTGAACCAAAACTCATTTAAAGAGTCGCTTGATTATGTACCAGAGTCAACTTCGTATAGGTTAGCTTGAAAGTATTAGGATATGAGACATTACAAGTATTACGTGAAGACTTGAAGAATGTGAAGAAGTAAGGAGCTACAACGACGACATGATCCTTCCACTTGAGGTTAGTAATATTTGACTTGAATTGTTTCATTCCCTAACGTATCTTTCAAGTCGTGCATATTGAAAACATAATTGCGAAGCTATGAATGATTATACTCTAGTTAGACGTAGTATTAAGGAATACAATACGAATTATAACGCTTATCTTTTGAACTTCGTATATAAGACATCGACATAATCGTTTGAATGCTATTGTGATTATGTATGGGTATGAGGTGAAGATTTCATCCTAGGAAACATGTTTTACATTCGTTTAAAGGAAGTACATTCATAAACCTGTTTTGTGAATCGAAAGGGAAATCGCTAGGTTTATTGGTATTATTATTCATTGCATATCTTTTAAACTACCAATATGTGTGTTTAGTATAACCGCTCATAACTTGTTTATGTATCTTGGTAAAACTATTCACAAGGCCTGACTTTTGTATTGGTATGACGTTTATTAGTGAAACCGATCTTAAGTAATCACCTGAGATGGTATGATCGATTTGTTGTAATTAGTATGACCAACTCTAGTAATTGGGGAACCGATCCTAGTAAGAGGTGGAACCGATCACAAAAGGGGAATCGATCCTTGTAAGAGGTGCAACAAGTTTCTAGTTATTGGGAACCGATCCTATGAACATATGTAACACATATTTAGTTATTGGGAACCGATCCTATGGACATGTGTACCAAATACAAATTAGATACCATATATATGTGGGAACCTATCCTAGTACCTAGTCAACCAAGTTTTGGTAACTAGTGTGACTAATTATAGTACCCACATGGAGGAAGAACCGAAACTTGTTTTGGTAGAACCGTGAAACCCATGTTTGGTGATTTGATAGGATAATCAATCACATAGCTCTTGGAAGTCAGATGAACCAATTCTAAACTTGTTTGGAAGTGTGGCAAATCGGTTCCAAGATTGTAAGTATGAAAAAGGACTTACAAAGTAAAGATGTCGACATACTTTGAGCATGTGCAGTAACGCTTATCTTTTATTGTTCAAAGATATTCCTTAATAGCTAAAGGAGAATCCCGGATCGAAATAAATTGAGAATCTTTTAATTAAGGTTTTTAGTTTTATATGTTTTTAATTTCCAGCAACTAAAATGCATATCCTTAGAAAATAAAAATTGGTAATGTGCATTTACTAATTGGAAATTTTCTACTGAGATTTCGGTCGATATTTGGACAAAGCATTTCCAGAAATTATGGAAACTGAATATGGAAATATATTGCATATCTTGAGAATATTTTCGGTTTTGGAAATTCCTTGGTGTCCAAACTTCCTTGGTCTACAAATATTGAAGTTTACATTTCAAGCAAACTAATCCTCAGATCCAGCAAAACTACCTAGTTGTGTTGTTACTGGTGGAGCCTTCTATTCGGAGAGGAAAGTAACCTAATTAGGTGAAATCTCTTACGGCCACTCGGTTTAAAGACTTCTTTGGGATTGAGAAGCTCTATTAGTACCGCTGGTGGGAAACTAGATAATTGCAGTTTATTATTAGTTTTCGATTGATTTGATTGACTAATGGTTGTTGAACTTTGATTGCACCTAGTTTGTTTATGCTTGAGAATCTTCTCTTTTGACATAAGATTCACTCAAACAAGATCGAAGTTTCGACAGGGATCTTTAGACTGTTTGTAGGTCTAAAGATGTCTTGTGATAATCCAATATTAACAAACTCCGTTCTGTGTGTGATTGATCACAAGAGATTCAAGTTGATTGTGTGCAGGTGTTTATTGAAGATCTAAGAAGATTTGAAGACGAAGAAGATTTCTGATTTGGGTTCATAATATTTGGAGTGCACAATACTTGTTTCGGCTGGAAAAGGATCCAACTATAATCGGTTTATCTTTGTAATAAATTTGATTGATTAGTTGAGTAGATCGGCATCAATACGTTTCTTTGTGATAAAAATTATTGATTGCAAAATCTTAACAATTACTTTGGTAATTATTGATAAGATAGATCTAAGGACCTGACAAAGGAGTTTATTGGGATAAACGGAAGAGACTTTTGTTGAACCCATATCACGTTGTTTGGAAAGAGTTGTTACCGAACATATTTTGTGTTCCTTTACTCTTTGGAATACGAACCAAAGGAATTGTTCCAAGTGCATTGTTAGAGCATAGATCGGTTGAACCCACCAAGCGTTGGTATGTCAATTTTGGTTGTCATATTTTAGTGAATCAAAACTCATTTAAAGAGTCGCTTGATTATGTAGCTTGAAAGTATTAGGATATGAGACATTACAAGTATTGCGAAGACTTGAAGAAGTAAAGAAGTAAGAAGCTACAACGACAACATCATCCTTCCACTTGAGGTTAGTGATACTTGACTTGAACTGTTTCATTCCCTAACGTATCTTTCAAGTTGTGCCTATTGAAAACAAAACTGCGAAGCATGAAAACGCTAGATAGACATAGTATTAAGGAATACAATACGAGGTTTATTGCTTAACCATTAAACTTTGTAGATAAGACATCAATATAATCGTTTAAATGCTATTGTGATTATGTATGGGTATGAGGTGAGGATTTCATCCTAGGAAACAATGTTTTACATGTGTTTTAAGGAAGTAAATTCATGAACTTGTTTTTTCAATCGAAAAGGAAATCGCAAGGCGTTATTGGTATTGTTATTCATTGCATATCTTGTGAACAACCAATATGTGTGATTAGTATAACCACTCATGACTTGTTTGTGTTCTTGGTAAAATTATTCACAAAGTCCTGACTTATGTATTGGTATGACTTTTATTAGTGAAACCGATCTTAAGTAATCACCTGAGATGGTATGACCGAGTTTGTGATTTTGCGTAAGACCGACTGTGGGTAAAGGGGAACCGATCCTTGTAAGAGGTACAACAGATCACAAAGGGAAATCGATCCTTGTATGAGGTGCATCATGTTTTAGAAGAAAGGGGAACCGATCCTATGGACATGTGCAACACGTTTTTAGGCAAAGGGGAACCGATCCTATGGACATGTGCAACACATTAAAGTTAGATACCATATATATGTGGAGAACCGATCCTAGTACCTAGTCAACCGAATTTTGGGAAGCTAGTGTGACTATGCACAGTAGTCACATGGAGGTAGAACCGAAACTTGTTTTGGTAGAACCGTTAAACCCATGATTGGTGATTGAGTGTTCTTAATCAATCACATAGTTCTTGAAAGTCATATAAACCAATTCTAAACTTGTTTGGAAGTGTGACAAATCGGTTTCAAGATTGTAAGTATGAAAGAGGACTTACAGAGTAAGGATGTCGACATACTCTTAACATGTGCAGTAACGTTTATCTTTAATTTTTCAAAGTTATTCCTTAATAGCTAAAGGAAGAAAATTCTAGGATCGAAACATAAATAAGTTAAGAATCTTTTATTTAAGGTTTTTAATTTTATTTTAGGAAAACGAGAATTAGTAATGTGCATTTACTAGTTGAAGATTTTCCAAAGAGATTTTCGGTCATTATTTTGGACAAAGCATTTCCAGGAATTATGGAAACCGAATTTAGAATATATTGCATATCTTGAGAATATTTTCGGTTTTGGAAATTCCTTGGTGTCCAAACTTCCTTGTCTATAAATACTTGAAGTTTGCATTTCTAGCAAACTAATCCTTCATGACAGCAAACTTCCTCGGTTGTGTTGTTACTAGTGAAGCCGCCTATTCGGAGAGAAGAGTAACCTAATTAGGCGAAATCTCTTACGGACGCTCAGTTTAAAGTCTTCTTTGGGATTGAGAAGCTCTATTAGTACCGTTGGTGGGAAACTAGATAATTGCGGTTTATCTTTTGTTTTCGATTGATTTGATTGACTAACGGTGGTTGAACTTTGATTGCACCTAGTTTGTTTATGCTTGAGAATCTTCTCTTCTGATATAAGATTCACTCAAACTAGATCGAAGTTTCGATAGGGATCTTTAGACTGTTTGTAGATCTAAAGACGTCTTGTGATATTCCATTGTTAACAGACGCCGTTCTGTGCGTAATTGATCACAAGAGATTCAAGTTGTTGTGTGCAGGCGTTTATTGAAGATCTAAGAAGATTTTAAGACAAAGAAGATATTGAAGATTTCTGATTTGGGGTTCATAATCTTTTTGTGCACAATACTTGTTTCGGTATAGAGGATCCAACTATAATCGGTTTATCCTTGTGGTAGACTGGATTGATTAGTTGTGTTGATCGGCATCAATACAATTTTTTGTGATTAAATGTATTGATTGCAAAATCTTAACAATTACCTTTGGTAGTTGAGAATAAGATAGATCTAAGAACCTGACGAAGGAGTTTATTGAGATAAACAGAAGAGCCTTTGTCGAACTCATATCACTTGGTTGAAGAGAGTTGCTACCAAACAGATTAGTTGTTCCTTTACTGTTTGGAATACGAACCAAAGGAATTTTTCCAAGTACGTGACTTATTCGTAAGTTGGAGGCGTGGGAATACAGACGGAACTAGGTGAACTATAGGTTTAGTTGCTTGGTCTCAAATATACGAAGTTAGTTTAATTTTGTGTAGCGATTTAATCCTGAGAGTATTCAATTCTGGACAAGGTCCCGGGGTTTTTCTGCATTTGCGGTTTCCTCGTTAACAAAATCTTGTTATGTCATTTACTTTTATTTTCCGCATTATAATTATTTTATTATGATTAAAGTAAATTACACAAACGTTAATTCCTATTTACTTGATAAGCAATCCTATTGTGTTTGGTTAAGTCCGAACCTTTTTATCAAGTAAACATACTTCGTTATTGTATTGTCTCGATCTCGTATCCATAGATGATCACACGAAGTGTGAACCGATTAGTTGCATTGTCTCGACTCAGTCCATAGACAATCACTTTCAGAGAAAGGACTTATAGGTAGGAAAAGTTTAAGCTTGAGGTATATTTGGGTACCCTTGCCTTTTCAATTGGTATCAGAGCAGGCAAACACGAAAAGATTTAACAATCTGTGTTTGGTGCAATCCAACCTATAAGAATGAACTCGAGTTCTCATGAATCGACTTCAATTAACGTACCGCCAATATTTTACGGAACAAACTATCTATGGTGGAAATCTGCTATGAGATATTTTCTTCAATCACGAGACTTTAATACTTGGCTATTAGTCGTCGATGGTTATATTCATCCAAAGATAGAAAATTCAGAAACTGTGTAGTTGCAGGAAATCCTACACTACACCCATCACTAGTATATACACAATTAATTCATTTTGAGATGAATGATTATGATTTCTATTGATTGAATACTTGAATCTTTACAATATGAAATAGAAATGAGTTAAAGAATTACAATCACTCTAAAACTTTCTCTCTCCTACAGACTTGCTTAACAATTCAAAAAGAACTTTTTTTACAACAGACTGACTCAACCCTTTATATAGGGTAGTACACGATGGATGATGACTAAAGTCGTCCTTTATTTTCGGGAATGGCTTGCGAGATATCGCAAGTGTACAAGTATACAATCTCGCGATACTCTTAAACTTCGTCATATTTTCATATCTTCCTCGTGTTCTGGTTGCCGTCATTCGTTGCGTCATTTATATTACTCATTTGCGACACTTTCGCAATATCGTTGTTTATATATCTCGCGAAGTATTGATGCCGCGATATTCTGATCCTACATCTTGCCTCTTCTCATGTCTTCTCTGCGAAGAAGAGAATGTCATGAGAACCAATATTTGAAATGCCGCAATTGTTCATCTTATCTGTTTCACTCCCGTACTTTTACACGGAATTTATTATAGATGTTTCTTCTTCCACTCTTTTCTTGACACGTCTCTTTCAACCGTTTATTCTTGACCATTCACGTCCCATCTCGCATTAAATGCATTTGTTTTCTCGAGGATTCTTCTCTTTATATATAGTTCTCTCACCCTTCTCTTTTTCTCTTTTATTTTCTCTCTGCAACTTTTCTTCAACTTTCTTCCTCTGCAACTTGCGTTTCTGCTACTGTAAATCTTCCCTTCTTTCTCTCTTTTGATCTTCAATTCTCTAATCATTCCCATACTCTAAGAATGGCTTCACTTGGTCGTACATATAAACCCCTTTTTAATGAAGCTCAAAAGAATTTACAAGAGAAGGGCTTCATCCTATCAACCATTCCTGATCAAGAATCTTCATCTATACTTTCTGCAAAGTTGTTTTCTGATCATCAGTGTGATGATCAGAAAATCATAATCTCGCTAGGTCAAATCCTCGCAGGCCTTCCCATTCCTCTCTACAACCCCGAGATGCCTTTATTTTATGAAATTCTTGCTCACAAGAAATTCTCGCGAGCTATTTATCAACTAAGCGGTGATTGCATCCGTCTAATGCTTGAATTCGTCAACCGTGGCGCTGGCAAGGGATCTTTATATCCTGATGACGTCAAAGATCCTAGATTCGCAAGTTTAGAAATAGACGCTGAGAAGTACACTGTAGAAAACTTTTTCAAAATTATGAAGTAATAAATATGAGAAATGATAAATCTCATTTGGGGTGCTCGATTGAAGAGAAAAGATAATATTTCCAGTGATAAACCGCTTATGCAAGATATTGACCGGCACTCGGGCAAAAATAATGTTCCTCGGTACTCCAAAGATGAGAAGTGGTGGGTTGTTCCTCTATTTTTGAGCGGACCTTATATTGCAGGTTCTCATACACTCCATGCGAATCTCGCAAACTATCATCCTTGGGAATTTAAGTGGCCCGAGAAGGCAAAAGAGGTATACTTCCTATTTCAGGTTTGCTTTACGATATTTCCTTCCTCTTATATTTACTAGACTTGTAAAATTTTCAGATTGCCAAATTGAAAAAGAGTTATGAAAGACGTCCAAAGGCGAGTACTCTGGCGATACTCCGATCAATCACGGATGAAGTAAGAAATACTTTCTTTTGTTATTTTTAACAATATTGTTGCCTCTGTTTCTTATCTTCATTCGTGTGCGAAGGTTGTTGAAGAAGTTAACATTCCCGAAGCTGCGAAGGTTAAGGGCAAAAATAAAATCACTCTTCGCAAGGATAAATCTTCTGCTCCATCTTCTAAAAAACGAAAAGTCCATCCCTCTTCTCGTTCTAATTCCCAAACCAGCGAGAGTTCTGACGAAGATGAAAATGAGGCTGATACTTCTTTTGCAAAGGAGAATCATTCGGTCGCTTCTTCTATGGCGCAATTGTCTAGCGTTTTCTCTGATTCTATGCAAGGATTGGGAGATGATCATTTATCTGCCACCTGCGAAGCTCTAGCTAATATCTGCGATGCCCCCCTGTTAGAGGATAATGATTCTTTTCGCGGAGTTTCTCGAACAATGACTCCCAGTCTCTTAAATGCACTCAGTGCTTTGGTATGTTCATATTTCTTTATTTCTTTGCGATTTCGATTATAAACCTTATCTTAACAATTTCTTTACTTTCCTTTATAGTCTGGGAGAGCTTCCTTTGTTGTTGCCTCAGACCTCGAGAAAAGACGCAACAATCTTGAGAAGAAAAATCTTCAACTTTAGGAGAAGAACAAAGAACTAGAAATTGAAGTTGCGAAATCTCGCAAGAAGGATGCTAAAATTCAACAGTTGGAAGTTGAGTCTTCTTCCCAAAAGGACAAAATATCTACTCTTCAAAGTGCTAATCAGCAACTTTATGGTATAACACTCTTCTCTTTTCTTCATTTCCACTTTATCATTTATTTTTCTTTTCCTGACTTATCATTTTCGCAGACATTTATAATCTTTATGACGAAGCCATCCTTCTCCATTCATTCCCTGAACCTATGGATGATGATACTCTTCTCGCTCATCTCAATGAATCTTTAAGTATTTCTTCAAACAAGATTAATTCTCTCTCATTAAATGAACTTCGATCCAAATTTCATCTTTTAGAAATTGAACATAGATCTAGTTTAGGTTTAGCCAACCGATTTAAACGTTTATATCTTGACTCCCAAGAGAGTAATAATATTCTAAGGAAAAAGATTAGCAGCCTCATAGATGATAAGGATCGCATTGCTAATCAAGGTGCACAAGCATTAGCAAAATTTCAAAAACTATTCTTGAAGTCCAAATTGAACGAGATGAATCCCTTCGCCAAAATGCCATACTTAATGAGCGAAAAATCAAATTCGTTCACTTCTTGTTATAAATAATGATGATGAATTCGCTTGGGCTGCGAAGGTTCTAGATAATGCCGAAATAACTTAGGTGTTAACGTCGGTCTTCATGCTTTGAGCATAATGCCTTGGTTAAAGATATGATTTACGACGAGAGAAGGTTGTTTTACTATTCTTCATTATTTTTCCCGCTTCTTTTTTACTTAAATCATATTAAGTCGCTAACTCATTGTCATTTGTTCGCAGAATCTGAGAAGAGGTTTCAAACTAGAATCAAGGAACTTGAATCGAGAAAGCACAACTTGCAAAAACTTCTCTCTTCGCAATGACAAATATTCTAAGATGAAGAAGCAACTACAAACTACGTGGCGAATTTCAATAATGATGTTGTTCGTTTTCACAACCAAACTATTGAACAAATTTGCAATGATCACAACATTCCTCTTTCTTCATATCCTTGTCTTCTCGATGAAATTCCGATAATATGCCTTGCTCGGATGTCTCGATAGTGATGTAAGCGAAGAAGAAGAATCGATAAAGAATCTGATGAAGAAGAATAAGTTGCTAGATTGTTCCATTTTCCTTTCTCTTCTTGTGATATTTGTACATTTATCCTTCTAACCTTCCATTTTGTAATCTCTTACTGTAAACCTATCATATGAAAATAAATAACAAATTTTTATTCTAATCATTCCCATACTTGCCTCTGTTATTTATTTTCAAATGATATAAATCAAGTCGATAATCTTTAAGTAATGATACTTCTTAATTTCGCAATTGTTGTTGCTGATTCTTCTCAAATAAATGAAGAAATATAATCGTATTCGCAAGCTTGTTTGCTTACTCGATTTCTTGTGTTAATTTATCATCATTTATGTTGAAATTCATCATTGCGACAAAATCGCAGGACGTCGTTACATTTTCATGTAATGACCCATTGATCTTGTCTTATCATTATTTTTGTGTGGTCTTATTTTTCCTTCCTAGTTAAAGGTCTTATTTTGCCACCCCTCATTTTGCATCAATATGACAGGTCTAAATATTCTTGCGAACATAAAATCCCATGACATTGACGTCTTGCGACAAGATCGCAGGACGTCCTTACACTTTCATGTAATGACCCATTGATCTTGTCTTATCATTTCTTTAGTATTTTTGCCTCTGCAGATATTTCATTTGCGACAATATGACAGGCCTAAATGTTCTTGCGAATATAAAGCCCCATGACATTGCCGTCTTGTGACACTTATCGGCTCCCTAATGGAGGGTGCCGCCCTTATCATCTCCCCGGTTGCCCCTTCAAGGAGGCGTACATCGGCCATACAAGACTAGCTCCTCCCATCCGGTCTTAACAACAACCGGTTGTTTTCGCAGCCTCTTATCCCTTATACCTATAGGGTTTATGGTTACGAGACTGCACCCTAAGTGGAGTTTTCTTGGGGCCGAGTGCGGATGTGCCAAGACTTGCCAAGAATGGCCGAGACACTTCAAATGTCCCAGGCACTCTTGGCTCAACCGTGTACCTCGGCGCCTTGAGCATACACTGACTCCTTGGAAGAGACCCTCGGGTGTCCAACCAGGGTATAACCTTATATATATAGTTGGAAATCCAAGGTATCTCTCCCGGATAGGCTTTCATGGGCCCCAAATCTCCATGACTCAGGTTCCAGGAGCGGTGTAACCTTTTCCCTGAGCCATGTCAAGAGATACCCCCTTATATGACGCACTTTAGGTCTTACATTTGCCTCTTGCGAAATATTATTCACGAACTAGGGTGTACGCCATAAAGATTCATCCCGTTCACTCACTCTTTCATTTTTGTTAATTCATTCAATCATTCATTTTTGGTTTTCTCTTGTTATTTTGTTTGCGAAGCTATCGCACAATCTTACATTGTTTATTGATTTTTGTTTTTCAATTCTTCAATCAAATTGTCATACATTCTTGATGGCGAGATTCTCGCGTATTTCTTCTTCAATTATTGTTTCTTCCTCTTACCCTTAATATGCCTTTGTCATTGCTTTTTGATAATAATGATTATTCATTTCTTACACTTTTTGCTCCTGCTGCTCTCTGCCTCTGCACCATTCAAATATCTTAATGATTCCTTTCCATCATAATTTTCAACTGTTTTCATGCACTTGCTTCGCAATGTATCTTCACCTCTTGTATCTATGGTATCCACCATCAACCTTTCTCTTCTTTGTTCATCTTTTATATTTTGCTTCCACCCTTTTTCTTTTTGCAGCTCTTTCCTCGCAACTCTCTACATCAATCTCATAGCATTTTTGTCCTTCCATCCAGTCTCCCTTTATAACTCCAACACCGCTAGGATGAGGAAACTTTATACACTGATGATAAGTCGACGCTACGCCCAGAATTTCGTGCAACCACGACCTTCCGATCAATGCATTATAAGGGGACTCCACATCGACTACACAGAACAAAATTTCAGTTGATAATCCTTGCAAGGGTATTCTCATATGAACTTCTCCTTTAGGCTTATTCGTTGTGCCATTGAAACCGTATATTTTATACGTCGAAGGTATCAACTCTTCATCCTTCCCACCCATAGTCTTGTAAGTATGATAAAAGAGAATGTTTACTGAGCTCCCAGTATCAATTAAGATTCTATTGATCGCCCAGGAATTTTCTGCTTCATCATCTTCGCCTTCTACAGGTTTTGGATTAATTTCCAATTTTACGACCAATGGGCTATCATGCGTCTCTCTGCCTTCAGGAATCTCTTCTGCAGTGAAAGAAATAATCTGCATTTGCCATTCTTTTAACTGCGACGCCTTCGCGATGTTCATCACTTCTCTATTATCAGCATCCCTCGCAAAAACCCTACTAAGTACATTATCATGAAAATCTTCAATTGCTCGGTATGAATGTATAATGGAGTTGCAAAACAAATTTTTCGCTTTCGTTCCAACTTCTATTACGAATGTTTCTTTCCCTGTTGCTGAGTTTGTCCTGTGCATTTCTGGCGGTGGTGGTAACGGTTGAACCTTCTCTTCACTTTTTAGAAAATGACTCAACTTTCCTTGGTCAATCATTCTGAGGATGATTCTTTTTATATTTCTGCAGTCATTTGTTAGGTGTCCATGAAAGCGATGGTAAGAACAGAACTCGTGACTTCTATCACTTGGTGGTGGCTCATTCCCCATGTTCCATGGTGCAGGTATGTTTTCCATCAAGAGTATAGCTTCCCATATTTTTTCCACGCTAGTATTTAATGGTGGCATTTTGATTTCCTCCCATACTACTCTGTGACTTCGCTGCCCTCCATGATAATTCTGCCTTCGACCTCCATAAGTTTCTTGCGGATGATCAAGTCATTGAATTTTGTTATTGCCGCCACGGTTGTAGTAGTTCCTTTCTCTTTCAAATTCTTCCTGATCACGGCTTCCCATAGCTACTATCTTTGGTTGTCCATCATCTATTATCCTTTCTTGTTGCCCTTGAGAAGTGCTCGCTACTGTGTTTATCAACTTGGGTAATAAGCTTGCATTCGCAAGCATTTGAATTTGTATTCGCAACTGGGTATGATTCCATCTCATTTTGCCTTTCCTCTAGAGCAATATATTCCTCCTGAAGTTCTCGCAACTCAGTCATTGTAATTGTATTCTTGACTCTAAAAATTTGAATATATAACAAATTGGTTGCGAACATAGCGTTTATGAATGATAGAATAAGATATCTTTCATCCACTCGTCCCGACCATTTCGCTACACATTGTCTTCCACCTCACGCTTAAGTGTCTCAAACTTTCGCCAACTCTTTGTTTCAGCCCAAATACATCTTCAATTCCTGGTCGCGAGGAGTTGTTACTTATATATGCCCCTAAGAATATAGCTTGTAAATGGTTGAATAACGTGATTGTGTTTCTTGGTAAACCCTCAAACCATTTCAAGTGCTTCTCTCTTAAACTTGATGCAAAATATTTGCACAATATGGCGTCATGATTTTCCCATTGTAGCATACATCTCACATACGCTTTGATGTGTTGTATTGCGCAAGTTGTTCCATCAAAAATGCTGGTTAGTGCGGGTAAATTGCACTTTGGAGGTATTCCTCCTAGCTGCACCTCTAGTGTAAAGGGGGTTTTCGCAGCTTCTTCAATGGCCTCATCTAATTGTCTTCTTCCTCCTCCCCTTCTATTGTTCAACATTCCTCTCATCTTTGCCAACTCTCTTAAGATTTGTTCGTTTACATCAGGATTCAAATTTATTGGTCTTTTTAGCTCTGCCTCTCTCCTTCTGCGTTCATGTCTACTTTGGTTTTCTTGTTCAGCATTTTCTTCTCTTCTTTCTCTGCGACTTTCTCCTTCATCTCGTTCACGAATTCGCACACCATTATATCTATCATTTTCTCTTCTTGGTTGTCTATCGGTTCTCCTTTGTATTCTTTCATATTCTTCATTGATATTTCCATTGTTGCGATTTTGCTCGCGCCTTCTTTCTCGATTGTCATGGTTGTTCTGTCGAATTGCTTCATCCAATTCTCGTTCTTCCATTTCTACTCTTAATCTTTCCCTTTCGCAAGCTAGACGCGCTTGTTCAATATAATGTCTTTCGATGTCATCTTCAATCTCCTTTTGTTTCCTCCGTGTTTCTCTCCCATGTAGTATTCTTCTTCCTTCTTCCTGATTTTCTTCACCAATTGGATTATTCTGCTGCCTATTTTCTTGATTTCCGTCATTTTGGCCATTCTGTAAATCTCAGGACGTGGAATACACACCACTTCCCTTCTTTCGCAGCATCCTTCACCAAGATTTGGCTCTCTTTCTAGATTTTCTTCATTAACATTTTCTACAGGTAATGTTCTCCTTGTATCATCTCTAACCGATCCTGATCTTGACCTGGTATTACTTCTCGACCTTCTATTCTCGCAACCTCATATTTTCCATTCTTAGCTCATGGTTTTGCCTTGTTAAATTTGCACGCTCTTCCGCTTCTAACCGCCTTTCTTCATGTATTGTTTGCCTCAAAGCTTCTGATGCTGCGATTTCTTCATTTCCATGAATTGTTTCTCCCATCTCTTCTCGATTTCTCTCCTCTTATCCATTATTTATCAATTATTGCATTTCTTCTCTTTTTTCCGTAGAATCTGATCTCCATGTATGCACACTCACCCTATCATAATCTATTACTCTATTCTATTCGGTCTTTGGTTGAATTGGTGGTTGAATTTGACCTTCTTCTCTATTTCTTGCGTTTATTCTTGATGGTTCACCTACTTCATTTCTCCTTTCTCCAGCTAATCTCCTGCTTCTTCTAACAGTTGTTGGATGTTCTGATGCATTCCTTCTTCTAGCCATTTCTCAATTTCAGTAAGTTGTTGAAAATTATACGAAATTTCTTTCTTGTTACCCCTGATTCTTTCAATTCACAAGGTTTATCTCTACTCAGTCCCTGTTTCTAACGCCATTATGTAGTTGCAGGAAATCCTACACTACACCCCTCACTAGAATATACACAATTAAGTCATTTTAAGATGAATGATTATGATTTCTATTGATTGAATACTTGAATCTTTACAATATGAAATAGAAATGAGTTAAAGAATTACAATCACTTTAAAACTTTCTCTCTCCTCCAGACTTGCTTAACAATTCATAAAGAACTTTTTTTACAACAGACTGACTCAACCCTTTATATAGGGTAGTACATAGTGGATGACAGCTAAGCTGTCCTTTATTTTCGGGAATGGCTTGCGAGATATCGCAAGTGTACAAGTATACAATCTCGCGATACTCTTAAACTTCGTCATATTTTCATATCTTCCTCGTGTTCTGGCTGCCGTCATTCGTTGCGTCATTTATATTACTCATTTGCGACACTTTCGCAATATCGTTGTTTATATATCTCGCGAAGTATTGATGCCGCGATATTCAGATCCTACAAACTGAGTTTAAACGCTTAGTCAATTTTTCAAACGAAGAAAAGGCGCTTGCAAAGCAGAATTCAGATGGTTTGAATGCTATAATACATGATATAAGTCGTGATCTACAATATCATGTATCAACATGTCAAACTTCGAAAGAAGCTTGGGATAATCTTCAAATCATATTCAAAGGAAACACTTCAGAGAAAGAAGCTAAACTTCAAACTCTTACGTCCGATTGGAAAAACCTTCGAATGGATGACAACGACACTTTTGAAGAGTTTCATCTTAAACTCTCTGAGATAATTAATGCCTCTTTCTCTCTTGGAAAGACTATCTCTGAAAAAGATATAGTGTGCAAAATTCTCAGATCGTTGCCACCAAGATACGATTCTAAGAAGCATGCAATCATAGAAGCAAATGATCTCTCAACTCTCTCACGAAGCACACTCGTTGGAAAGTTAAAGATCTTTGATCATGAATCACAGTCTATTCAAAATAAAGGAATTGCTTTTAAAGCTGCAAAATTTTTAAAAGCTCCAATGGAGAGGAATAGACATATGGATGATTCAGATGAACAGATTGCAGAAAATTCTGATGATGAAATTGAACAATCATTATCATTGATTACTAGACAGTTTTGAGATCTCTTAAAGAAGCGAAATAAGAGATTCATTAAGGATACTCATCGATCTTCTCGCCCACATGATCGAGTTCCTGTCAAAAAGGATCACGAAGAAGATAATGAATACCAGCCGCAGTGCTTTAAGTGTAAATGGTTTGGTCATATTGCTAAAGACTGTCCCAATCTTAAGAAATACACTGGAAGCAAGGCGTTGGCTGTAACTCTAGATGAGACCTCTGATTCATACGATTCTGAAGAAGAGGAAACAACTAATATTGCATTAGTTGTCAATCTTATTTCTTCCTCCTCCATTAGTGATTTACCCATTTTAAAAATGGACATGTCTTCCGATGTTATTAAATCATCTAATGGTAAAGGGAAAAATAAGACAAGATGCAAAAACTGTCTCAAAAACAGAATTGCTAAAAGTTGCATAGGCAACCCGAGTCAATCTCAAGATACTTCGCTAGTTCGAGTTAACAAGAAGAGAATTTCTCATACGATACTAGAACAAGGACACTCTGGTTGTTCGAGATCCCATAATGAGATAAAATCTCATACTAATACCACTTGATCGGTATTAGAATTCTTTCCTCACCTTGTGTGCCGAATTGAGTGAGGAAGAAGGAAAAATAAGGCACTTATGTGTAGATTATGGGAATAAAATCTAGTATTTGAAAATATTTGATATATTCGTATTTATAGGAATATTATATTTTCGGAAGTATGAAAATTATAAAAAGATCCTTCTCCTTCTTTGGTCATTCCTTGTCCGAACCATGAGTCTGGATCCAACATCTTCTTATGACAAGATGCTAGATCAGAAAGATCAACTTAAGATTAAGTCTGGATCTTCTCTTGATATTAAGAGTAAAATCAAAAAGGGAGATTGGCTTAGCAATAAGGAAAGAGAGAATACACTGAGAAAAGACCAGTGTATTGAAGCATTGACACACTTTTGTGTTCAATCAAAGACATAATTACATGCTCTTGCAGAGTCCTTCACAAATATTTCTCACTTGCAAGAAGTTCTGGTCAAGCAACAAGGTTTTCTACTTGAAGAAATTCACAAGCATAAGACTGAAAGTAGTAATCCGCCTTCATTTAGCACTGATATGAAGGACTGAGTTGCAAAAGGAAATAGACATCAATTTGTGATTTCTTTCAATGATTATTAAGTCTATTATGAATAAAACTATTATGAATAAAATTATTTGATTTATAATTTTTCTTGTGATAGTTTTTGATTTACATAGCATGTGCTTGAATGCTTTGTGATTATTGCAATGTATGTTTAGGGGATGTTTGATTTCGGTTTTATTACCTTGATATTCGATCTCATAATGTTGTGAACCTTTTGGTTTGGGTGACTTTTTGATTTAGTAGGATTAAGTTCTAGCCCATGTTGGTAGGCTTTATCAAAGGATCATGAGGGGTTCTGATAGAAACAATATGTGAAAAAGTCACAATATGTTGAATCGGTTTTTGTTTAGCATAAAAGCATATGTGTTTCGAGGGTTTTCAAATTTTGCTTGCAATAGTTAAAAACCGGTTTTCAATCTTGCATAAGGATGACAACATAATGATATTTCGATATCAATTCTCCATGGAAGAAGATGCAAACATATTGGAGAATTGGATGCGAAAACAATCTTGTTAGTTAATTGTTTTCTGTAAAAGAAAAGCAATCTTGTTAGTTAATTGTTTTCCATGATGTGTGTAAAGAAAAAAAACTATTGCTTGCTTTATTGTGATTTTATTTCATATATTTATTGCTTTTGAGGTGAATAATTATGCAAGTTGAATTTTGGTTTGTATGAATTGTTTATGGCAAAAATTTACGGGATGAATTGTTTAGTCCAATTGATATTTTATTCCATGATGTTTCGTGTATGGATGTTAACTAACCTGTGTGATTCAATTGTTTAGAACCGGAGAAAAATTAAGAAAAACTATTGTTATCTTGCTTTTTTCGGTTTGTCCTTTTGTTGATGGTGGATTTTCGTTTAAGGCTAAAATTGTGTGGTATCAATTGTTTAAATACACAAAATTCATCCAGGCTTACAAAATTGGATTTTCATTTAAGGTTAAAATTGTAAAAACAAAAATCATGCGACGACATCTTGTAAAAGATAAAGCCATTAATAAGTGTTGGATACTCACTTCACTTTACTAATTCACCTAGAATGGAGCATGTGGCAACAATCCCATTACGTGAATACATGAAATTCATCCAGTGAATTTCTATAATGTCTATGTTGTTTCAATTGCTTCTCTCGGTTGAGGTGAATAATTATGCAAGTTGATTTATTTTGGTTTGTATGAATTGTTTATGGCTTAACGAAAGGAAAGGTTTGGAGGGTGTATATGATGAATTGTTTAGTCCAATTCCATGATTCGTGCGAACAAGAGAAACTAAGTTTTTGAATCACGAGCGTCCATCTTCTCCTAGACCAATGGGGGGTCCGTGGACCTATCTATCCCCTCACCCGATCGGCCAAGGCATATCATGCCTGGTTGTTCCAAGACGCGCGCCCAAACTAGCGTGGTCACACCTCCCAAACCGCAAACTGATCTCAACCGCTCAACTTCGCCGGACGATTTGAGTGGCCCAGATCATGTTTTCATGGGATATTCAGGTATAGGCGTGAACACCAGCCTACCACCTTCACACCAGACCGATCGGCCAAAACCGACCAAGATTGGTCACCTTGGAACGTGCGCCTGAAGTGGGCATGACGCGCGGCTATTGCGGCACTGGTTTTCTGTCACAAATTGATTTCGACCATTCAACTTCACCGGACGAATTGAGTGGCCCAGATCATACTTTCGTGAGGTAATGGGTATAGGCGCCTGCACCGTCATGCTTGTCTACACGCATGTACGGTCGGCCTAGCCAAAGTCATATCCCAAGCTTGGATTCGACCAGGTCAAGAGGGATGCTTGCGCACCTCCTCTAGAAACCCTAATTTCATTAACGGTCATGCAGATGAGTGTCTCAAAGATCATCTCATCCGTCCAAATTCACCCGACTTGGTTATACAACCCTGGTCGGGAGTTAATTGGTCGGTGAGGCGTCATCTCCCGTCACTTTACCACACCAGGATGCGCATGCGCATAAAATACACACGATACTTCACGGGTATCAACTTTCCGAATAACGCAGTTATTCAACTTAGCATTACATGCTACCTTTCGTGGATCCACGATCCACATATTCCGTTTATCAATCATGTCACAAACTCGGGGGATACATACGGGGTATTGGTCTGGCGGTTTACAGCGTGCAGCGTGCAACGCGCCATCACAAGAACGTGTTAGGAAGTTATGGACGGTTAGTGATGACAGGAGAAGTGGGCAAGACTGATCGTGTAACACCGACAACAACTCCACTACTCCATCACTCCACTTCCTCCACTTCCCACGAGAGACGTGAATAAGGCTCAATGACTTGTATAAATAGGTTCTCCTCCGTATTTCCACCAATGAGCAAAGTCCGGACAAAAACAAACCAAGTGTTAATACAAAAACGCCGGACGGATAGCTTGCATCCTGTAGCTTTCGCCTTTCTTTACAAGTCATAATCAAGCCAACACCTTCACAATCTCAACACCTTCTTCGCTTCCCTCCCTAAGATCAACCCCATCTCCTTCACTTTGTGACCGAAACAAGTCCGGAACGACCATTTCTTGGTTTAGGCCGGACTTGCACGTTGATTTCCGAATCTACAAGCACTCACCGCGCAGTGCATTTGTTTAGGGTTTAGATTCATTCCTCATCCACACACCCCAAATTACCAAAACCGGCAGGAATAGTTTTCACCCATAAACAATTGGCGACCACAGTGGGAGGTTAATCTCTCGGTTGTAAAGTCAATTTCTTCAAATTCGATTCAATTTTATCAATTTCAAAAAGGGTAGATATTAGGGCCAATTCAATCAACAATTCATTTCAAGATGGTAGAACTCAGGTCTGGATCAGCAATCAATCCTGATGGAGCTAGTACGGATAACACTCCCGGTGTCGATGTACCTGCCAGGTGGAGCTACCGTGGTCAATACATCTCGTGGAGCCATCACTTCTACCCCCAACGCTAGCGGAGCAGAGACATTCCAAAGAAGGTGTAACGCCTCCCATCAGCAGAGCCAGAGCAGCCGCGAATCCCGGCATCTCCTCAAGTGTAACGCCTCAAGTGGTCACCGGAGCAACAACTTTCACTCCTTCATCAGGACGAGGAGCCGGAGGGATGAGAGGAGGACCACCGCCCATTACCATTGCAGACTTGATGGAGAAGCAGGAGATTATTGCTAAGACTCAAATGGATATGGCCGCAACTCAGAAAGAGGTACTCACTTTCCTTAAAACATTAACTGATCGATTGCCACAAGAGCCGCGACAGCCCCTGGAGCAAAAAAGGAACACATTCAACGCACCGGAGAAGGTAATTCAGCGGCGCGGACCTCCATGGACCTGATCAAAGAAGTGACATCAGATATGAGCGATCATGTCATGGAGACTCCTACACTGGGGACTGATCCTCACAACGATCTTCCTCAAGTCAATAGTTTCACTATGAACCAGAGGTCAGTGGATCGGGAAGCGGTTTCTCTAGTGGAAAGTTTATGCGTACTTTCACACCTCTCGAAGAATCAGCGCGCGGAGACGTTTTGCTGCAATTAACCAGAGGAAGGTCACGACCGTGCCCTACATGTCACCGCACGCATCAAGGATTCGAGTTCAAGACGGCCCTTATCTACACAAAGAGCGTCTTCGAATGTGATTACTCTCAAGACTCTCAGGACATCCAAGGTTCTCCCAGGCAAGGTCGTATGGAAGCCTACCACAGTGACGTACTTCGAGGGAAACCAAACCATCACATACGGGAGAAGCTCCGCGGAAAGAATCAGACATTTTCGTTGCGTCCCACTCCCCACGTGGGCGTCAATTCAGGAAGAAGACCGGCTTGCATCATTGAGGGCTAAAACCAACAATGCATCTTTGTTGACGAAGCATTCTTCTCCATCCTGTGAAGCCACGACCCACGTTCACACGAAGAGGGAACGAACTTTTGTGGAGAGTCGTGACCAGAAAGGGAAAACGGTATACCGCCACCGCCATTATCAATTAGCAGGGGAGACTGTTACCCAGTCTCTCCACCCAATGGAATGCTATAACAAAGAACGAACCACAAGAACAAGTGCTAGATGCTCCACAACACCGCAAGATGGCACCAACTCCACAACCGATGAGATTGAAATCGTTGAGGAATCTCTTAGGCCTATCTCCATCACCAACCTTGTGTACGGATAAACGCAAAGCTCGTGGAACTTCTCAAAGAGTACCGGGACATATTCACTTGGAGATATGAAGAAATGCCGGATTTAGATGAAAATTGGTCACCCATCATCTACATGTCATACCCGGATCCAAGTCGGTTAAACGGTTGTAGTTCGACACGAGGAAAATGGATAGATCGGGTCTTGCATAGACTTCGGAGACTTGAACAGTGCTACTCCAAAAACGATCCTCCTCTACTCTGACATCGACATGTTAGTAGATGCAACCAGTGGACACGACATGTTCTCCTCCATGGAAGGATGCAGCGGCTACAACCAGATAAGGATGTACGAGCATGATGCAAGTAAGATAGCTTTTCAAACTCCTCTCGGAAATTTTTATTATACCATACTGCTATTTGGTTTAATGAATGCCGGTGCAACGTATCAACGCTCTATGACGGCAATCTTCCACTGGAGCCGATACCACAAGGGAGCAGCCTCAAGAAGATAATGATGTCCACGCATCATACCGAGCAAGATCCGGGCGAGTCACTCTATCAGACAGTGGTCGAACAAGATCCAGGCGAGTCACTTTATCAGACAGTGGTACATGTCGATCATGCTATGTTGGAGAATCCACGCTTTTGGTCATCCTCTGGAGCTGTTAAACCCTCATCTACAACAACATATTCCTTGATAGAAAGAACCAGGCCTGACGGTAATGAAGAGCCTCATAATGTTCGTAGGGGCATATATCTCACCAATAGGCGATACAACCTTCACTTTCTCGTAGCGCCTCCACAAGCAAAGAAGAGGAAAACCACCGAGATACAACATCCTGCGCGTCCGTCAACTCCAACTCCAGTACCACATGCACGACTCCCACAATGATGAAATAATGTCCAAGATATTTCATATATGGCTCGACAACAACCACTATGAACAAACCATGTAAACCACGCTTGGGGACTGAGGCTCAACATGAAGTTCCTTCACCGTCAGTCAAGGAATTCTTCAACATGAGAGAGATGGTCAGTCAAGAAGCATGGAATTCGCAGGGGTAAATCGAACTGAAGAGGGAAACACTTCAACTCTCCCTCTAGCAGAAGATGCTTCAATGGTCTATTCAAGAGCCGCCTCAACGCTCTCTCCGGGACCCACGTTCGCTTCAGAATCCTTCTTCAACACTCTCTCCAGGATCCACCTCAACGTTCGCACCAGAAACCACTTTAACATCCTCTCGAGCCGTTTCAACACTCAAGCTGCATCAATAATCTGCGCTCTGGTCAAGTTATCTTTGATGTACTCATTGCTCAACATACGTCTCATCCATCATTCATAAGAACCCAGAAGAGGCAAATCTTGAAGTCGATAGGAGAAGGCGGATATTCGTTTCTCCGGAGATAAAATCTCATCACAAGTGCTGAAGAAGAAGATGGATCAGCTTCCATATTTTCTGAACCGGAGAGCAGGACTATCTTGTGAGAAGGATGTCTTCTAATGTTTGGAAAAGACGAGGTGAACAACTCATCATCAAGGTTCGGCATATCTTTGAAGCTGTCAACACCTCCTGACTCGGCACCAAACATTATCCCCTTTAAGACATCTCAACAGAGTTCTTTTCTTCATTCTACAATAAAAGACATGAGTCAAGATTTGTATAAAAACGTGTGAGATGTGTAGTCACACACGACAGAACACACATTCACGTTGGAGTACACAAGGCTGGTATTGGGTCCAAACACCGGTATTGCTCAAGTCTCAAGTCCGGTGTTGATCAAGTCACAAGTCCGGTATTGATCAAGTCACAAGTCCTAGATTGCTCAAGTTTCAAGTATGGTATTGATCAAGTCACAAGTCCTAGATTGCTCAAGTTTCAAGTCCGGTATTGATCAAAGTCACAAGGTCGGTATTCGAATAAAACAGCGCACGCACGCGAAGGGCCGGTTTCGGTCGAAACACAAGGTCGACGTTCGATCAGGCACGCGGCGGGTCCCACTTGATCCTAGCCCCATATTGGTCGAAGCGGCATACGCCCGTCCCCAATCAAAGCTCTCTCCAGAAGAAGGCGTTTCAGCTCCAACACTTCAACGCTCTCCCGGGCCTGCTCCAGAAGCTGCTTCAACGCTTTCTATAGGACCCACATTTACATTTGAGCACACAAGGTTCATTTTTAAAAACAAAAGCAAGCTTGCTCATATCGGGTCCCACGTTCGATCAAGCAAACGCAGCGGAGACACGATTAACCAAAACAGGCACATCAACCCCACGTTCGATCAAGCAGGTGCAGTAGCCCCACGAACAAAACAGGCGTAACAGTCCATCGAAGCTGGCAAGACCGACATCATGCTAGGGGACCAATCGCCTGGACGCCTCTTGAACGTGACATGCTCCAAGGACAGGATGACCCGTCTCTCCTGGTAACATCTAACTTTGTCTCATAAGCTTTGTCTTTAACTGTCACCATCTCATGCCTACCCCACAATGGTGTAACCATTACGTGCTAGGCAGGGGACTTAATGTTGATGGTGGATTTTTATTTAAGGTTAAAATTGTAAAAACCAAAAATCATGCTTGACATCTTGTAAAAGATAAATCCATTAATAAGTGTTGGATACTCCTTCACTTTACTAATTCACCTAGAATGGAGCATGTGGCAACAATCCCATTCTCAGGAATACATGAAATTCATCCAGGTTGGAGCATGTAGCAACAATCCCATATACCCCTGTGAATTTCTAGTATTATTAAATAATGCGCAATCGCCTTTGTATTTCTGTACTCATTATCGGTGCGGCATGATGACCGAGTGTTGCTCTTACAGAGCAACACGAACCTCCAAGCATTATAATGAAACCATGTACGAAATACCCGTCAGTGACTCTCGGTGTGTTATACTAGCCCGATTGAGCCCTCTCGGTGTGTTATACTAGCCCGATTGAGCATCCTGGACGACCGTATCGGTCCTGGATATGATCACGATCTTCCAACTCCACAAGCATGATTGGATGACCCGGATCAATTCCATCACCCCCAAGCGGTATGGAATATCCACTGCCAACCAACGCGGACCGCACGGTCGGCCTCCGGCCTAGCTTGCCAAGACGTCCAAACCGGAGCGAGGGACGAAAAACCTAAATTAGGTTTGCGGCATATTACATGTGTCGCAAAAATAGTCTCAACCATCCATCTTTGCAAGTATAGATGGAGGGTGTAGATATAGATTCAAAGGGCCCAGAGCATGTCAACACAATCACCGTGGGCACGCCTACATACCTGACCAATCGGTCAGGACCAACCATGGTTGGTTATCCTAATTCGTGCGCCCAAACAGAGCATGGTTACACGGCCGTGAAACCCAAATTAGGGTTTTGAGCATCACGAGCGTCCATCTTCTCCGGCACGAATGGAGGGTCCAAGATTAGATTAAAGCAGTCCTGGTCATACCAAAGATGACCACCGTGGACCCATCTATCCCCTCACCCGATCGGCCAAGGCATATCATGCCTGGTTGTTCCAAGATGCGCGCCCAAACTAGCGTGGTCACACCTCCCAAACCGCAAACTGATCTCAACCGCTCAACTTCGTCGGACGATTTGAGTGGCCCAGATCACGTTTTCATGGGATATTCAGGTATAGGCGTGAACACCAGCCTACCACCTTCACACCAGACCGATCGGCCAATGATAGGTGTAGAATACACCTAATTTACTATCTAGTAGTTTATGCTTTCTTTGCTATTTTTCTTGTAAATATGTATTTTACGCTTGTTTTGAGTTTTGTAGCTACTTTGGAGTCACACGGAGGAAAAGAAGAAGAAATCACCCAATTTGAGACAAAAGGGCAAAAAGGTCATTTCACCAAGGAGGGAATACTATATGGAGCCCAGCCAAGGTTAAGGGGAGGTCAAAGAGGTGTCCCTTATCCAAAAGAAGGGAGTGAGAATTGCATTAATGGGGTGTACTTATGGTGGGTGTTTGAATCCACCCACACCCTAATCTCTCGACCCCATACCCAAGCCCACATATCTTGCCCACATACCCTGCTCCATACCTGGATCCATGCCCGAGTCCAAACCCAATTCATAATTCTAAACCTAAAATCGAGAGAAACTGTCTCATTCATTTCAACTCTTTCCACCCGAAACCGAAACCGAGAGAGAGCTATGGCCGCCGTGTGTCATGTCGTTGCCGAGAAATTGATTCACCGAGTGGGAGAAGAATTTTGTGGAGATCGAATCCCAGGGATGGAGTTGGGGAGGTTATTGTCGAGCTCAAGTGATAGCCAGAGATCGAGATTGAGAGAAGAAATTCTTGCCAAGAAACAGGAGATGAGAGCAAGATTTGTCATGATGATGAATGGGTCCGAGAACTCAAGATGAAGAGATAACGGAGAAGAACGATGATGTCAATAGCTTGTAGAGAAGGAGAGATTGAAGTCAGAGATGTTAAGAAATGGGTGAATCGATGGAGATGAACTTGGGGTTCTTGCTCAGAAGGAATTGATGTGAAAATCAAGATGGGTGGTGGTTGTTGAGTTCAAAGAAATCGGGGTTTTGATTGTTGGTTGAAATCCGGAGGAAGTGCAGACGAGATGAGTATGAGATTGTAGACGAATAAGATTTGCTATGGTCAGATTTTGGATAAATGAGTTCAATCGAATGTGTGTTGCGAGATTGAGTTGGTCAGCTGATGGAGTGTTTGAGGCAACAGAGAATGGAATGGCATGGCTTGAATTGTTGGCTAATCGGTGGTGCTTTGTCTCTTCTTGAACTCGTGCATGGGCTGTACACTGGAGAGCCGGGAATGATGGCTTGAGACTGCAAGGAGCAAAGGCTCGAGATGAAGGTGGTGCCGATGCTTAAAAGTTTGAGCCCCGTAGTGTGGTGATAATGATTAAAGGTTAAGTGGCTTGAGAGACTCCAGATGGTGTTGGCTGCAATGAGCAGTACTGGGTTTGCACACCCCAGCAGGTGTAGTGCAATAGGGTTGCAAAGCTGCATTGCAATGGTTGCAGGTCTTGAGAAATTGATGGTAGGAGTTGGCTCTGAAATGGAGATAATGGGTCTTATGAACGGCCCGAGATGGTGGCTCGGGTATTGCAAGTTGTAGGTTATGGAGTTGAGTCAGTGGAGGGATTCAATGGAATATGTATGGCTTGAGGAATGGCGGTGAGATGGAGTTACGGGGAGAGTTATATATTGATGCAAAGATTATTGTGGCACCGAAATGACAGGCATGTGTATTGAGGTGTTGGCTGCGAGGACCGAGTGGGTTGATAACTCAGTGCGGGGCCAACAGAGTGGTAATGCGAGAGAGATGGGAACTGCAGTGGAACTCGAAATCGCAAATGGATTACAAGGCAGAGATGGCTAGCACAGATGAGGAAATGATGGTTGAGTTGTTGGCGCTGGTAGCAAGTATAACTCACCATGTGCATCTCGAGTTACAGGGCTCAATGGCATGACAGGGAGCCGCAATGCGTCTATGGAGCAAGTGCTTGTGAAGTGTTGCGAGGTGGAGTTGTGATTTGTCTTGGCACTAGAATGGAACCGAGATGAAAGGCGGGGTTGAATGAGCTACAAAGTAGTTGGAAGTGTCAGTGGATGCAAAAAGAAAGACTGGATGTGCGGAAGAGAGAGAGTCGAATCAAATGGTAGAGAGCCATTATGGCTGGGAGCAGCGATGCACCATCCTGGTGCAACACAAGATGGCCCGGCAAGTGGCCGGCAAGTGGCCCGGTCCGCACCGAGTCAATCATCGACTCGATTCTAACTCTGAGTTGACTCAGCCGAATTAGATCGTTGACCTGTTGACTGACGGTTGACCAGTTTGACCGTTAGTCCTAACGGTGGACTGACGGAATATTCCGTCGAATATTCTCCCGACGACAGAAATTTTCAGGTGGCCGGCGGCGACGTTTTCCGGCCAAATTCCGGCCATAATCCCAGCTTTTCCTCACGAGCCAAAATTCCATAATTTTCTATGGACTTCTCTCATGGGTGTGAAGACTTGGGCTAGGAATTGGACTCAAATTTGGAAAGAGAAGGTGGAAGAGTTGAGAAAAGCTTGGAATTGGAAATTGAATTGCAAAAGGAAAAGGATTCTACTCCTTAGAAGATTTGGAGAATTTTGAAGCCTATAAATAGAGAAGTTTTCTACAACTTCTACACACCTTTCTACACACACAATTCTTTTCTTTTCTTATTCTTTGTGTGAACTCTTTTAACATGAGTAGTTAATTTTATTGATTGAGGATGAATTCCTAGTTCTTAATATGATTTGAGTTTTTGTTTTTAATTCTACCTTGAGATTTTTCACATGATTATCGATTGTTTTTACTAATAGGAGTGATCTTAAAGACACTCATGATTGATTGATAGATTGTTTGGAGTGCACGCTAAATTGATTTGTTAATTGATCTATATCTAGTATAAGTTAGGGAATACGTAATCGTTCTCGACACTTTACACAAGTAGAAAACACGAGACCTTGCGGAGGGATTCCGTGGAGCAATTGTGTGTAGAAACAACGCTAGAAAGTGAACCAAGCGAACCGAGTTTAACTACTAGTACTAAACCTAAATTCATAAATCTTAATGCATTCTGGGAATTACATCTTGTAAGCGGACCTCAAGGTGGTTCTTTTAAATAGAATCGATAACTAAGCGGACCATGTACTCGGTGAAATTAGGGATTTTGGGGCTAGCTAAGCGGACCTGCTATCCTACGGTTGGTGATAATCTGTGACTAATAACAAGTAGAAAAGAACATAACTTTAATCATTGTTTCGTAACGAAGAAGGATTCCTTGATCTTCTCTCTCTTATTGTTTTCATCTTTCAACTTTCGATTTTAATTGCTTTGTTTATTTTTTTATTTTGCTTTTTACACCCCCCTTTTCGTGACAACTTTTACAACTAGAATCTCGTGCTCCTCGTGGGATCGACCTTGACTACCCTATATTACTTGTTAATTAGGTAGTAAAGTATTAATTAATTTGTTGTGGTTACGACACGCATCAAATTTTGGCGCCGCCGCGGGGAGCAATGGATGATTTTAGTTGTTTTTATTTTTCTTTTTGCTTTATTCTTGCTTTGTTGGATTCTATTCCGTATCTAACTTAAGTTTTTGAATCTTATTTCGGGTGCCATGTATGGTGGACGAGAGCAAGCATATTACAACAATCAATACGGTTTTCAACCTCAACATTATGACAACTTCCAACCATCCTTAGGATACAATCAAAACCAATATTTTGGCTATGATAAATTTTCTACGAACCTTATGGATATTCTCATACATATCAACAACCTTATGACGGGTATGTAAGTGGACAAACACACGGATGGAAGGATAGTTATGCATCTAACAATTTGTTTTCTAGTAATGTGCGAGACGAGAGAATTTGGAATATACTCCTCTTCATCGTGTTTTTCCTTCACTTTTTCCAAAAGAGGAGATGCCGTCTAACGGTGGTAAGCGTGTGAACGTCTTTGGGAAATTATACAAATTGGAAGATGATGGAGACTCGGAAGAGCTTGTCGCAGAAATTAGTAGGACCATTCATATGGAACTTAAACGACGTCGGGATAAAGGTTATGAAACCGATGAAGATTCTTATTATGGTGAGTCCGAAATGAAGATGATTGTGTTGAAAAGGGCCAACCTTTAGAAACTTTTGATGACGCTAGTGTAGATTACTCAAGCCTTGATCTTAATAATGATCAATCACCTATTCAAAAGGACGAGCTTGAGGAAGATGCACTTAGTGCTTGGAAAAAATTTCTTCGGGAAAGATGGAGTCCGCGGAAGTGTATGAACGTTGCAACAATGAGGAAGTTATTTCAACTCCGGATCATAATAACGATCCTTCACCTATTCAAAAGGAGGAGTTTGGATATCACTTACCTATTGTTGTAAACAAAGTAACACCCTCACAAGAAGATCTTACAATTTATACCGAGGAAGATTATATGAGGAAGAATGGCCCGATTCCGATGATGAGAATGTTGAAGAGATGATTATAGAGGATGAAACCACATTCTTTGATTTTGTGGAAGACCCAATTGAACTTGCGAATGATTTTAATGATGCCGAGACTTTGGTTAAGGTAGAAAACGACGAAGAATGGTTGCAAGGTTTAATAGAGGACCACGATATACAAGAGGTAAGTAATTCACTTGAATTTTTTAAGGATGAAGAGGATTCTATAATACAAGAATTTTTGAAAGGTTTGTCTAACCCTTTGCCTATTGATTCTTCTCCTTTACCTCTTATTGGTTTGAATGTATGTGCTTCAAAGTATTTTTGGATGATTTTGTTTCTAAATATCCACCATTGGAAACACTTGATGCTAACACTATGCAGGTTTGCCAAGAGGAATACATGGAAGTTCCCGAATTCTATGTTCTTTATACACTTCCGAGTGTGGACGAGAATAAGTGTGGGGGAAATTTCTATCGAGCGATAACATCACTATTGTTTTCTTGTGCTAATATTTGTATGGAGTTATTGTTTTCAAAACAGGTTCTATGGAAGGATCCCCAACTTTTCCGATTATTGGTATATGGGGAATGAATCTTGCAAGGATATAGTCGGGCTGTCGACTTTAAAACAAGCGCTTAATGGGAGGCAACCCATCGGTTTTGTATTTCTTATCCTTTTGCTTTTTGTTATTTCTTTTTCTTGTTTCTTATCATGTTAAAATTTCCCACCTTGACTTCACTAGGAGGATTCAATTACATTGAGGACAATGTAAGGTTTAAGTGTGGGGGAGTGGTTAAGCATGTTTTTAAAACAAAAATTACAAAAAAATGAAAAAATTTGAAAAAAAAAAAAAAGAGTTTTTACATAAAAATTCCAACTTTTAAAGATTTTAGAGTCACTAGCATACTTCTAGGTATGTTTACATAGAGATTTTGACCGACATAATTGAACTTGGAAATGTTAGAGAACTACATTCGGATTTCTTGTTTGTTTGAGTGTTAAATAATGGATTTAATCATGCCGGTGATGCGAATTTGGTGCAGGGAAAAAGGCGTTATTAGAGTTGCTGATCAATCATTAGTGGAGACTACCCGTATTCATATCATGAGAGGCACCGACCAGAATTCTTCCATTTACTAAAGAGCTTCTTTTGAGTGTGTGTCACCGTAAGTTAATTCCGGGTAGAATGGTGAGCTACCCAACCTCCCACCAATAAAAGCACTACTCTTTGATCTCTTGAGTGCTAATTTTGTCAATCATGAGGGTGACGTCCATAGATGAAAGCTTCCTTCTTGTAGTTCGATTTGCGATTAGCACCATTCTCTCTCTCGACAACAACGGATCCATAGAAACACATTCATCATCAACAAGGAGCGACATCAAAATCTACAAGGAAAGTTGGAAAAGTTTAAGGTTTACAAGCAACGGAACGAGAAAAAGAGCAAATTTCAAATTCAAGTAAAAGCAACATACAAAAGAGCGGATTTTTACATATATGTTGAAGACTTACAATATAATGAGGTAATTTTATATTCAAGTATGAAGACTTATTCATGAAAGCGAAGAAAATTAAAAGGTGAGAATTTTTGAAGATTATGATTTCAAGACAATACAAGTTGTGAAGAATCAAGCGGTAAAATACTTCTTCCACGGCCATGGTTTATTTGTATTTAATTTCTCTTGTTTTCGAAAAAAAAAAAAAAAAAAAAAAATGAAAAAAAAAGAAAAGAGAGAAAAACAAGAGAAATATTTGTTTTGAATGAGCCGTGGGAAAGGAAAATTTATAAGGTAGTTTCAAGCGACAAGGATTTTTAAGGTAAAGAGTTATAAATTGTTAAGGATTTATGAAATTCAAGGGGTTTATCATCAATAGTTGGAACCGAAGACGAAGACTAAGAAGTTGAAAATAAGGAGCGGAAGACGTTTCTATTGGATGCCGTGAGAGTGGTGTTATCATAATTGGCGATCGGATGTGAAGGTAAGTAAGTAATCTCATCCTCGATAATATGGTTGATTTCCTTTCTTAGAGATCGTCGTAAAAAATGTTTTTTCAAAATATTAAAAGATGTGGGTTTTTCAAAATATTTCGGAAGTTATCCTTCCCACCATTCAACGTGATGCAGGATTTCTATTTTCATTCCTACCTGCACACATGTGAGAACCATAAAAAAAGCCGTCTTTTTGAGTGCAATTATCATAAAATCCATTTTGGTGAGGCAGAAGTCGAGGCGAAATGCTTATTGATCGTATCTCAAACACGCATTCTCTCATTATGGTGTGGTTATTTCTCACTCAACATTTAAGAATGAGAATATGTTCTTTGGTATTTCTAACTTCTTATTACTAGCATGCGAAACTCTATGTCCTCATAACTCTTTGGATGCTTGTGACGCTTGAACGCTTTGAAGTTGTGAGTTTTTAGTTTGATTTGCTCGAGGACTAGCAAAGTCTAAGTGTGGGGAATTTGATAGGTGTAGAATACACCTAATTTACTATCTAGTAGTTTATGCTTTCTTTGCTATTTTTCTTGTAAATTATGTATTTTACGCTTGTTTTGAGTTTTGTAGCTACTTTGGAGTCACACGGAGGAAAAGAAGAAGAAATCACCCAATTTGAGCCAAAAGGGCAAAAAGGTCATTTCACCAAGGAGGGAATACTATATGGAGCCCAGCCAAGGTTAAGGGGAGGTCAAAGAGGTGTCCCTTATCCAAAAGAAGGGAGTGAGAATTGCATTAATGGGGTGTACTTATGGTGGGTGTTTGAATCCACCCACACCCTAATCTCGACCCATACCCAAGCCCACATATCTTGCCCACATACCCGCTCCATACCCGGATCCATGCCCGAGTCCAAACCCAATTCATAATTCTAAACCTAAAATCGAGAGAAACTGTCTCATTCATTTCAACTCTTTCCACCGAAATCGAAACGAGAGAGAGCTATGGCTGCTGTGTGCTGCTGTTGCCCGAGAAATTGATTCACTGAGTGGGAGAAGAATTTTGTGGAGATCGAATCCCAGGGATGGAGTTGGGGAGGTTATTGTCGAGCTCAAGTGATAGCCAGAGATCGAGATTGAGAGAAGAAATTCTTGCCGGAAGAAACAGGAGATGAGAGCAGCATTTCTTTGTGATGATGAATGGGTCCGAGAACTCAAGATGAAGAGATAACGAAGAACGATGATGTCAATAGCTTGTAGAGAAGGAGAGATTGAAGTCAGTAGATGTTAAGAAAGGGGTGAATCGATGGAGATGAACTTGGGGTTCTTCTTTGTGAAGGAATTGATGTGAAAATCGAAGATGGGTGGTGGTTGTTGAGTTCAAAGAAATCGGGGTTTTGATTGTTGGTTGAAATCCGGAGGAAGTGCGGATCGAGATGAGTATGAGATTGTAGGACGAATAAGATTTGCTATGGCTGTGATTTTGGATAAATGAGTTCAATCGAATGTGTGTTGCAGATTGAGTTGGTGCTGCTGATGGAGTGTTTGAGGCAACAGAGAATGGAATGGCATGGCTTGAATTGTTGGCTAATCAGTGGTGCTGTGTCTGTTCTTGAACTCAGGCATGGGCTGTACCTGGAGAGCCAGGAATGATGGCTTGAGACTGCAAGGAGCAGTGGCCTGAGATGAAGGTGGTGCTGATGCTTAAAAGTTTGAGCCCTGTAGCAGGTGATAATGATTAAAGGTTAAGTGGCTTGGAGAGACTGCCAGATGGTGTTGGCTGCAATGAGCAGTGGGTTTGCACAATTGCAGCGGAGTGTAGTGCAATAGGGGTTGCAAAGCTGCATTGCAATGGTTGCAGGTCTTGAGAAATTGATGGTAGGAGTTGGCTCTGAGCTGGAGATAATGGGTCTTATGAACTGGCCTGAGATGGTGGCTCAGGGTATTGCAGGTTGTAGGTTATGGAGTTGAGTGTGGAGGGATTCAATGGAATATGTATGGCTTGAGGAATGGCAAATGAGATGGAGTTACGGGGAGAGTTATATATTGATGCGGATTATTGTGGCACCGAAATGACAGCCCGTGTATTGAGGTGTTGGCTGCAGGATCGAGTGGGTTGATAACTCGGTGCGGGGCCAACAGAGCTGGTAATGCAGAGAGATGGGAACTGCAGTGGAACCAAAACTGCACTGGATTACAAGGCGAGAGATGGCTAGCACGTGGATGAGGAAATGATGGTTGAGTTGTTGGCGCTGGTAGCAAGTATAACTCAATTACAGGCATCTGAGTTACAGGGGCTCAATGGCATGACAGGGGAGCTGGCAATCTGTCTATGGAGCAAGTGCTTGTGAAGTGTTGCAGGTGGAGTTGTGATTTGTGCTGGCACTAGAATGGAACCGAGATGAAAGGCGGGTTGAATGAGCTACGAGCGAGTTGGAAGTGCCGGGTGGATGCAAGCAGACCGGATGTGCTAAGAGAGAGCTGAATCGAAATGGTAGAGAGCCATTATGGCCGGAGCAGCAAGATGCACCATCCTCGGTGCAACACAAGATGGCCGGCAAGTGGCCTGGTCCGACCGAGTCAATCATCGACTCGGTTCTAACTCGAAGTTGACTCGCACCAATTAGATCGTTGACTGTTGACTAACGTTGATCGACGGTTGACCAGTTTGACCGTTAGTCCTAACGGTGGACTTGACGGAATATTCCGTCGAATATTCTCCCGACGCACGAGAAATTTTCAGGTGGCGGGCGGCGACGACGTTTCGACCAAATTCCGGCCATAATCCCGCTTTTCCTCCATGAGCCAAAATTCCGTAATTTTCTATGGACTTCTCTCATGGGTGTGAAGACTTGGGCTAGGAATTGGACTCAAATTTGGAAAGAGAAGGTGGAAGAGTTGAGAAAAGCTTGGAATTGGAAATTGAATTGCAAAAGGAAAAGGATTCTACTCCTTAGAAGATTTGGAGAATTTTGAAGCCTATAAATAGAGAAGTTTTCTACAACTTCTACACACCTTTCTACACACAATTCTTTTCTTTTCTTATTCTTTGTGTGAACTCTTTTAACATGAGTAGTTAATTTTATTGATTGAGGATGAATTCCTAGTTCTTAATATGATTTGAGTTTTTGTTTTTAATTCTATCTTGAGATTTTTCACATGATTATCGATTGTTTTTACTAATAGGAGTGATCTTAAAGACACTCATGATTGATTGATATATTGTTTGGAGTGCACGCTAAATTGATTTGTTAATTGATCTATATCTAGTATAAGTTAGGGAATACGTAATCGTTCTCGACACTTTACACAAGTAGAAAACACGAGACCTTGCGGAGGGATTCCGTGGAGCAATTGTGTGTAGAAACAACGCTAGAAAGTGAACCAAGCGAACCGAGTTTAACTACTAGTACTAAACCTAAATTCATAAATCTTAATGCATTCTCGGGAATTACATCTTGTAAGCGGACCTCAAGGTGGTTCTTTTGAATAGAATCGATAACTAAGCGGACTGTTACTCGGTGAAATTAGGGATTTTGGGGCTAGCTAAGCGGACTGCTATCCTACGGTTGGTGATAATCTGTGACTAATAACAAGTAGAAAAGAACATAACTTTAATCATTGTTTCGTAACGGGAAGGATTCCTTGATCTTCTCTCTCTTATTGTTTTCATCTTTCAACTTTCGATTTTAATTGCTTTGTTTATTTTTTATTTTGCTTTTTACACCCCCCTTTCGTGACAACTTTTACAACTAAGATCTCTTGCTCCTCGTGGGAACGAACTTGACTTCCATTATATTATTTTTAATTGAGTGGAAATATTGAATTAATTTGATTGCACCTCCGACACGCATCAGCCAAGACCGACCAAGATTGGTCACCTTGGAACGTGCGCCCGAAGTGGGCATGACGCGCGGCTATTGCGGCACTGGTTTTCTGTCACAAATTGATCTCGATCATTCAACTTCACCGGACGAATTGAGTGGCCCAGATCATACTTTCGTGAGGTAATGGGTATAGGCGCCTACACCGTCATGTTGTCTACACGCATGTACGGTCGGCCTGGCCAAAGTCATATCCCAATCTTGGATTCGACCAGGCTGAAGAGGGATGCTTGCGCACCTCCTCTAGAAACCATAATTTCATTAACGGTCACAGATGAGTGTCTCAAAGATCATCTCATCCGTCCAACTTCACCAGCTTGGTTATACAACCCTGGTCAGGAGTTAATTGGTCAGTGAGGCATCATCTCCTGTCACTTTACCACACCAGGATGCAGTACCTGCATAAAATACACACGATACTTCGGTATCAACTTTCTGAATAACGCAGTTATTCAACTTAGCATTACATGCTACCTTTCATGGATCCACGATCCACATATTCAGACATCAATCATGTCACAAATCGGGGATACATACGGGGTATTGGTCTCAGCGGTTTACTGACGTGCAGCGTGCAACGCCCCATCACAAGAACGTGTTAGGAAGTTATGGACGGTTAGTGATGATAGGAGAAGTAGGCAAGACTGATCGTGTAGCACCGACACACAACTCCACTACTCCATCACTCCACTTCCTCCACTTCCCACGAGAGACGTGAATAAGGCTCAATGACTTGTATAAATAGGTTCTCCTCCCTATTTCCACCAACGAGCAAGTCCGCACAAAAAACGAAACCAAGTGTTAATACAAAACGCCGGATCGATAGCTTGCATCCATGTAGCCGGTTCGACTTTTTGTTACAAGTCATAAGCAAGCCAACACCTTCACAATCTCAACACCTTCTTCGCTTTCCTCCCTAAGATCAACCCCATCTCCTTCACTTTGTTACCGAAACAAGTCTGGAACGGCCATTTCTTGGTTTAGGCCGGACTTGCACAGATTGATTTCTGAATCTACAAGCACTCACCGCGCAGTGCATTTGTTTAGGGTTTAGATTCATTCCTCATCCACACACCCCAAATTACCAAAACCGGCAGGAATAGTTTTCACCCATAAACACCGCTGAACTCTCATTATTGGTTAGGCATGACGACTGAGTGTTGCTCTCAGCAGAGTAACACGAATCTCCAAGTGTCACTAATGAGGCATGCACGAAATACCCTTACAGGCTACAACTCTCGGTGTGTTATACTAGCCCGATTGAGCATACATCTCTCGGTGTGTTATACTAGCCCGATCGAGCATCTGGACTGTCCATATCAGTATCAGAAATAATCATGACCACGCAAGTTGGCCGCATGATTTAACTAGCCTAGACGATCCTCGGCGGAGCGGGCTACCACCTTAATGACCACCAGCGGGCCCGTTTATGCTCCGGTCGGTCGAGAACGCATGACATGCCTCCAAAACAATCACCAAACGCCAGCCTGGAAAAGGATGGTCGAACTGGTGAAACCGTTTGGAGAAGGTTCGCACGAACAAGGCCTCCAATATCGGTCTCAAAATAGTCACGACCGACCAACTTCACCGGCGTGTTTGGACGGTGTGGATCATCCCATGACCTGTTGGACAAGCATTGTCCTGCACACCGGCGGGCCCACTTTCTCCTCACCTGACCGACTTTCTCACGACCAAGCCAGGGAGGAGCAAATACTCGCCCAAAGTTCGGCTGGCGTGATGCTTTAAGGGTCGCAGGAAATTCCACTAAGTGTCTTAAATTGATCACGACCATCCAACTTCACCGGCATGTTTGGATGGCTTAGATCAAGCCTATAACCTCCAGACAGGTATTGGCGTGTTCACCACCGGCCCAATGTGGGTCCCACATGGTCGGCCTCCCCAAAAGAAGAGCGTAGCTTGCCAATTCGTCAAGCCAAAGTAGCGTGGATATGAAACCCTAATTAGGGTTTGCGGCATATCACATGTGTCGCAAATCAGTCACGACCATCCATCTTCGCAGGCATAGATGGAGGGTGTATATGTAGACTCAAAGGGTCCCAAGCATGTCAATACAATCACCATGGGCCCGTCTACATGTGTGACCAATCGACCAAGGTCGGCCATGGCCGAGTGCCTCGATTCGTGCGCCCAAACTAGGCATGGTCGCGCGGTTTCCAATTACAAACCAATCTCGACAACTCCTCTTCGCCGGACGAATCAAGTGGTTTAGATCGCACCCCTACAAGATGAGCTAGCACGGACATGAACACCGGTGGCCCACCTCCATACAGGACCAATCGGTCCCTCCAAAATCGCCCTCTAAGCTCGAATTCGATTAAGCTGGAAGTGGGTGCTTGCGCACCTCCTAAACCATAATCCAACGGTCGCAGATGTGGGTCGCAAGTCATCTCGTCCGTCCAACTTCGCCAGCTTGGTTAGGCATCCCTGGTCAGGAGTTAGGCGACCAGCAAGGCATCACCACGATCACCGTCCACCACTCTTCCACATGAGGTGATCGGCCAAATCAGGGCTTGCATGTATAGCCTCCAAACGATCACTCGAAGATCGCTGGATGTGATGCTATTTTAAGACGCTTAAATTCGTGAATTACTCCGTTAAGCCTTAAAACAGCGATGCTTCACACATGCTGAATATATTCGATGCGTTACCTGCATAGAATACACACAATATTTCATAAATATCGACTTCCTAAATAACTTAGTTATTTAATCCAGCATCACATGCTACTTTCTGTGGGTCCCACGATCCACACATTCGAGACATCAAACGTGTCACAAACTCAGGGATACTTACTGGGGTATTGGTCTGGCGGTTTACAGCATGCAGCGCATAACGCGCCATCACAAGAACGTGTCAGGAAGTCATGGACGGTTAGTGATGACGGGAGAAGTGGGCAAGACTGGTCGTGTGACACTAACACACAACTCCACCACTCCATCACTCCACTTCCTCCACTTCCTATGAGAGACGTGGGTTAGGCTTAATGACTTGTATAAATAGGTTCTCCTCCCTATTTCCAAAAATAGGACAAGACAGAAAACCAAGTGTTGATACAATCGTATTCAAACACCAGAACTGATAGCTTACATCCTGCAAGCCAGTTCAGCTTTCTGATACAAGTCATAAAACAGCCAACACCTCCACAATCTCAACACCTTCTTCGCTTCCCTCCCTAAGATCAACCCCATCTCTTTCACTTTGTGACCGAAGCAAGTCTGGAACGGCCATTTCTTGGTTTAGGCCAGGGTTGTACATATTGATTTCTCGAATCACAAGCACTCCGGTGCAGTGCATTTGTTTAGGGTTTAGATTCATTTCTCATCCACACACCCCATATTACCATAACTGGCAGAAATAGTTTTCACCCATAAACAATTGGCGACCACAGTGGGAGGTTAATCTCTCGGTTGCAAAATCGAATTCTCAATATTTATTCCAACCTTCTCGATTTTGTGGATAAATCTTGGTTTCGATTCAATCATTAACCTATTCATTTTCGGTTTTCATCTTGATAGGTGTCGTAAAACACCTAATTTACTATCTAGTAGTTACGCTTTCTATGCTATTTTTTCTGGTGAATTATGTACTTTACGCGTGTTTTTGAGTATTAGGTACTCTGGAGTCGCATGGAGGAAAAGAAGAAGAAATTACTCTATTTGAAACGAAAGGGCAAAATTGTCATTTCAGGGGCGAACGCTATCTGGAGCTGACCCAAGGTTAAGGGGCAACTCTTTTGGGAGGAGTACTAGTAGCAGCCCAGCTGAGGTTAAGGGGCTATAACTTGGTTACCCCTTATCAGAAGTGCCTGAGTACTAATATCCAACCCATTATACAACCCTAGTCGAGTTTCTTTCTTTCATTTTATCACTTTCTCAATCATTAGTTACACCTGAAACAAAGAACACAGCCATGGAGGAAATCAAATCGAGATGATGACGCTACTGATCGAGTGAATGGGTGATGTTGATTGAAGCTGCATACAGATGAGGAGGGAAATCAAGAATATAGAGAGAGTTGTTTGATGCTCAACAGATGGAAATTGAGGAACCGAAGTTAGGGTTTGTGATGGTTTGAGAGATTCAGGTCAGGGAAGTGCTGTTGTGATGAGACGACGAAGATACAATGGTGTTGATTGAAGAACGGAGATAGGTTGGTCACGAATTGATGATTGAGACAAGTTTCACAGGGAATGAAGAATCATGTCGAGAACCTAAACTGCAGTTAGGGTTTTGGTTGTTCCTGAAATTAAAGAACAAGTAGTAACAAATTGAATCTGAGATCAAGGAATTGAAGGGGTTTCTGCTAATTAGGGAGATGGGTCTCTGAAATTGCTGTCGGAGCTTAAAATAGAAGATGAGTTTGCTATGTGATATGAGTTACAGGGAGATGGAATTGGAGGTGAAATCAAGGTCTGAGTTGCAGTATAGAGCTGGTGTTGGTTATTGTGCAGAATGGGTAAATGGATTGCAGGCTGAGCTATGAAGTGGTTATGGTGGATTCTGAGAATGATGGGATTTGAGTTCGGAGATTGAGATGGGGATTCTGTTGCTCAGATGATTATGTTGGTCTCAGGCAAGACAGGAGCAGCAGGGTGCAGAAAATGGCAGTGACTGGAGAAGAAATGGTTTAGTGTGTTGTGTTAGTTTGCAGCTAAGGGTCAAGAATGGGTTTCAAGTTGCAGCTGCTGAGTGAGGTTGGCTGATTGAGTGATGGAGATAGTGGCAGGCTGATGGAAATGGCATACAAAGCTTGCAGGGAGTGACTTTGGTAGATTATGAAGTAGACGGTGGTCTGTGGCAGTGGTGGATTGAAACTGCAGGTGGTTTTGCAATGGCAGGTTGAGCTAATGTTTGTTGGAAGCAACTGATGAAGCTGAATTACAGAGCAGCAGGGTTGATTCAGGTGCAAGTGCAATTTAGAAAGAATGAAGCTGATAGTGCTGGTAATGTGCATTGCAGGGAAGAAATCAAAGGAGATGGCGGTGGTTGAAATGAGGCGAGGCAATGGTGGGTGCGATAATGGCGGAATTGTGGTCATGTTTGTCAAGGGTTAAGAGAAGACATTGATGTTGTTGCCGCTTAAAGGTGAGTTAGAAGGTGGATTGCGAAGAAGATGTGGATTACGGGAATGTATGCACTGCGAGCAATGTCGAATTGAGAACTCGGACTGAATGGGTTCGACAGGTAAGAATGTTATGAGTTGCAAGCTGAAGCTGCAGAAGCTACATATGATGGTGGCAATGGATTTGGGTTGCAGTATTAGCTGTGCTAGCTGCAGGTATTGTCGTGGAGCTGAGTGATGATATTGTCTCAATGGAGCAGTTGTGCTGGATAAGTGGAGCCGTGGCGTATGCTGGTGAACTGTAGGTTGTGATGGCTGGTAATGAAGCTAATGGAGGTAGTTTGAAGAACCACAAGAGAGAGTTGCAGTAGTGAGTTGTGTCTTTGCCAAGGAAGAAGTGGGTCTGGAATGCAAATAATCGAATGATGGAGGCAGCTGAGATTACAGGGTTGGAGTTGTATTGTACTTGGTTGCAGTTTACGGAGATTATGGAGCTAGAAGCTTGTGTTGTGGTGTTAATGATGCCGAGAATTGGCTGGAGTTTGGTGTTGATGAGCTGCATTGTTGGTGTCTAGTAATTGAACCGACTGGTGTTGTGGTTATGCTGCTTTGTGTGATTGAGTCTAGTGGTTCAGATGGGAGTAATGGAATGAAGCTACAAGATGAGCTGCAGGCTGGTAAAGATGCAACATGCAGGGCCATCATGGCAAGGATTTTCCCAGCTGATGCACAATGATTGTGCAGCAGCACAGTCAGGCCAGTGCAATGGCCTAGCCAAAGTGATTCAGACTGAGCCAGACTGACTCGTCTGAATAGTAGTTCTGACTCAAGACTCACTGATTCACCTTGACCCGGTTCTGACTCACTGATTCTTCCTGACCGAGTTGACTCAGTGACCCTGACCGTTCTGACCCGTTGACCGGTGACCGGTTTGACTTTGCCGGTCACCTGAGCTACTTTCCGGCGATCTTTCCGGCCAAATTCCGGCCACAATCCCAGTTTTCCGGCGACGGTTTTTGGACATATTTTCTACATGGGTTTTTCTCACACATGGGCTTGGTGGACCACTTGGAGATGGGTTTTGAGAAGACCTAATATTAGAAGGAGTATCCTTTATGGAAATAGAGAAACATATAAAAGAGAGGACTTTTACCTAATGTGGGATATCTTATTATTCTTTTTGGCCTCTACTTGTGTTCTAGGGTTTACACCATGAAGTCTTTTCTCTTTCTTCTTGTTATGAACTCCATGAATATGAGCTAGAGTTTTGTTATTGGTTATGGAATAAGTTGGATTTCCAAACATGGGTTTTAATTCAATAAATTAGTTTTCTCTCATATTATCGTTTATGATTCACCATGAATATTGTTACATGATTTGAATGCTTGTTTAGTCGACTCGCGAATCGATTGAGTTTGTTTTCATCTCTATTGCTAGATTAGGGTTATTATACGCAAAAGTGATAATTCCGGATTGCAAGTAGCATAAATATGATTATAGTTTGTAGTGATATATTCTTATGATCATATGTGAACCATAACCTTTGTTAAATCGGATTAGTGCGCTTTCCACGTTCGATTGCTTTGATTGGCCTGATTTCATAGAACCTAATGCATCTAGGGAATTAAACTTGATTAGTGCTTTTACACGTTAGGTTGTTCCTTTAGGTAGAATTCATATTCGCATCTTTTAATGTGTTTGTTGATGACATGAGGAGATTTGCGGGATATTCTTGCGATCAAGGTATTCTAGGGCCTTTGATAAAAGTTGAGATTAAAATATCAATTCTAGTTATTGTGGTGAAACCATGTTTGTGAATGAAAATGAAATCCATGACCAATATCTTCTTATCCTTGATTTGCGTGTTTACTTTTATTTGTTTTGCTTTTATTTATTTCTGTTTAAATCAGAAAATCCTCGGTATTTTATATAGGAAACCATAACAATTTGACAACCTAGACCTCTCTGTGGGATCGATCCTTTCTTGCCCTTGCTATATTTATATTTTGAGTAGTAAGAAAGTGTAATTTATTTTTGACGCATACGACCGCGATCACATCTCACGATGTATCTTCGCCCGCTACATTCTTCGGAAACCATAAATGATTCATATGTCATGGGAAGTGTGGCTAGAATGCTGGAGGATGTCTTGGCAAATCAAGCTGGTATCGCTAGAAGGAAGAGCGAAACCTTCCGCCTTTTGAATGATATAGCAGCTCAATTACAAGAAGGATCGGCAGGCACTTACCCAGACAATGCAAGAAATGTTGAATCCTTATCTAAAAGTCACGCCTTTACCAGTGAAGATGCAGAGAGAGCGCGTAGCCACAAGGGACTCAAGAAAGATGAAAAACATGGTTCAGCTGGCGACAGAGACTCGAGACAACTCCATAGAAGAAAAGATTCATCCGGGATGCCACCACGTCTGCCGGATAAAGAAAAGGAGCATGCAGCTTACGGAGCCTTGCTGGAAGATTTGTATCTCAAGGCTCTTCTTTGAAGCTCGAAGACGCCTGATCCACAGCGACCTTTCAGCCAAATGAAGAAATGCTCGAGGAGGGAGATATCAATCAAGGAACACGTGAGTACAGAGGATGGGAGCGTTCAATTTATTCACCCAGAAGTGATATTACGACGCCTTCTGCATTCCGTCACCCATTCAAGCGATCCGCAGATATGATGACACACACTGGCCTTCCAACTCCGTCTCCGAAGCGTGCTTCACATCAAAGCCACATAGAGACGTCACGACGTCCACTAGTGCAAGAACAGCTAGACTCAAGGTATTTGCACTTCCCTTTCCCAATAAAAAATATTTTGGAGATGCTGGAGGCGTGGGTACGAAATAGAGAGGTGGAGCTACCTCATGTATGGCGTCCACCGACCGATCAAGCAATAATGGACCCGAGATATTGTCATTATCACCAGTTCCTTCACCACCCTACCAGTGAATGCAACGCCTTGAAGCGCATTGTTCAGAAGAAGCTTAATTCATAAGAGTAGCTTTCCCTCTATGAAAATTAGTGCGGACGATTTCCTTGGAGAGGTTTCTCGGGAAGATTCAGTTTCGTGCAAATGAGGCTCCAAAGAGCAAGTAAGTTCTATCAAACAATTTTATGAGAAAGATAGTTTTAGAATTTACTGGGGACTTGACATCCCACACCAGAGAAAGAGATTGAATGATCAAACATCATGTTTGTTTCCTTTTCACACGATATTTATAATTTCATGTGACATGTATAATCATTCGTAACCAAGATGGAAATTCTATTTAGAATAATCTCTTTCATAAAATCAATTGTTCACAAAACTATCTCAAAAAGTAAACCAGTTCAAAATTCAACCACATATTAGTTCAAAACCTGATCAAATTGTGAAAGGAATCCTCGCAATCACTCAAAAGCATCTAAAGAAAGAACACAAGTAGGCGGCACGAATCCTTCAAGGAAAACCCTTCAGCAGCAACTCGTCCTTCTGAGCAAGAGAGGCTTTCATCCTTTGGAGCGCGGCCTGTTTCAGCTTCAACTCCTTAGACAACTTTTCAACCTCTTCTTCCCCGGCGAGCAATACGATCTGCGGAAGGAACCTCGTCTTGCAATTTACAAGCTCCTGGATCTCGAAAAACCCTTTGAATAACCAAGGAGCGTTGAATTCGTACTGCACAAACACGTCTCGATGGCACTTACAGTCTTCAATCATCTCCTCAGAAATGGTTCGACCAGTCGTGACGCTCATCCCATGGATAGAGAATAAAGCTTCCTGGACGCGGTTGACCAATGCAAGGCGACTTTTGAGCTTCGTAGTGGTAGCAATGTGGTCATGCTTCTTCCATATCACGGTGTATAACTCCTCGAACTGATCCGGCACACTGAATCCCCCAACCAACACATGACATGCATAAGAGGAATCGAAGGGAAGATTAAAGATAGCGCCAGGAACGACAGATTGCCTTACCATTACTTCATCAGGAGGCCTTTCAGAAGAAGTCACCACGACTACTTTATTAGTTGGAACCTTCTCAGGAAGATCTTTAAGGGGAGCCGCCTCAACAATAGCAGATGTTGCCTCTCATGCATTCCTCCTCATGTCTACCTCACTATGAATGCTGATTTCCATCACGACCTCGTCTATAAGCTCACTAAGGTTACCACTTGGGGAGGCACTCCGTCCAGTCGAGCTTGCACCATCTTTGTCCTGAAGAGGATAAGTGTCGCCAGACCCTTCTTTGAGAGGATCACCAGACTTCTCCGTATGAAGATCAATATCTCCAGACCTCTCGTTATGACTACGAGCCAGTCTTGCGAAAGCATTTTCTTTCAAGATTCCCTGATCGCCAACAAAAGACTACCTTTAGTGAAAGTTTCTCAGGAAGAACGAAACCAAGGGATCAAACAGAAAGAAATTTAAATACCTGCATATTGGAGGAATTGAGGATCACCGAACCACATGCCTGCTTCTTAGACCTCACTCCTTTAGGGGATGCGATCGTCGGCTCGGTTCGTTTACAGGGAGTGGTTTCAACTGAGAATGCTCCTTCAAAATGTCAGAAGATTGTTCGCCGCGGGAATCTGTCACAACCTCCTCCGAGAATTTCTGAAAGGTTAACAATTGCTCCCTCCAAAATTCCTTATACCTGTTAGTTACCGTCGTATTTCTTCCGATAGGAAGGAAAGGAAGGCTCTACACTGAAGAAAATGTGTCAACATTAAGAATGTCCGGGAAAAGTTCTTTTGGAGCCTTCAACGGACGAAGAAATGGAACACCCTGGTCAAATCCCATTTGCCGAGCAGCCCTGTCAATATTGTACGGAGTCATAGTAAATTCTTCGTAAAATAAAGACGGGACATATCCCGGAGTGCAGCGTCGCAAGTAAATAAGTTCTCCAAGACTTGCGGTTCCAGCATCAGTACGCAACACGACATCAAGAACAGTAGCAAAAGTCTTTGGCTGAACAATGGAAGTGTAGTAGCAGGAAATCCCACACTACACCCTCATAAGAATTCACACAATCAAGTCATTTTAAGATGAACAATTATAGTCTTTATTGATTAAACTCACAAATGTTACAAGATGGAAAGGAAATAAGCTAAAGAATTTACAACCGCTCTAAACTTTCTCTCTCTTAATAACTTGCCCAACACTCGAAAAAGATCTCCCCCTCTCATAAGCCTACTCGATCCTTTATATATGACATTACATAGTGGGTGACAGCTAAACTGTCCTTTATTTTCGGATCTGGCTTGCGACACGCTCGCAAGTATTCAAATGTAAAATATCGCAATGCTCCTAAATCTCGCTAGGTCTTCATATCTTTCTTGTGTTCAGGCTGTCGTCATCTGTTGCGTCATTTATATTACTTATCTGCGATATCTGCGCAGTGTGTCGTTTATGGATTTCGCAAGGGTCTTGGTGTTGCGATATTATGATCCTACATCTTGCCTCTTCTCATGTCTTCTCTGCGAAGGATAGAATGTCATGAGAATTAGTACTTTCCAAATGCCGCAGCTGTTCATTCTTTCATGTTTTTCTGTATTGACACAATTCTGTATTTTTACGCAGAATTTATTACACGTATCTCTTCCTCCATCTATTTCTTGACACGTCTCTTTTTAACTGCTTTTTCTCAACCGTTCATGTCTACTCTTCGCATTAAATGTGTTTGCCTTTTCGAGAAACCTTCTCTCTATATATACCTTTCTTACTTCACTCTTCTTCTTTTTTACTTTCCTTCTTGTTTTTTCTGCAACTTTTCTTCAACATCTCTCCGTAACTTCCGTTTTACACTCACTTTGTAAATCTTTTTCCTTTTCACTTCTTTTGATCTTGATTTCTCTTCATTCCCATACTTTGAAAATGCCTCCAGTTGGTCGTAAATATGAAGCTTCTCTGTACAAAGTGCAAAAGGATTTCGAAGATAAAGGTTTCACGTTGACCACCATTCCCAATCAAGAATCTAAATCCATTCTTTCTGCCAAACTGTTTTCTGATCATCGTTGTGATGATGAGGAAATCATAATTTCGCTAGGCCAGATTCTCGCTGGTCTTCCTATTCCTCTCTATGACCCTGATCTTCCCTTATTTTATGAAATTCTTGCTCATGCGAAATTCTCGCGAGCCATCTACCAACTGAGTGGGGATTGTATCCGCTTAATGCTTGAGTTCGCCAATCGTGGTCTTTGGTAAGGGATCTCTTTACCCAAAAGAAGTCAAAGATCCTAAATTTGTGGACTTAGAGATATTCGCCGAAAAATATATGGTGGAAAGCTTCTTCGAAAAGTATGAAGTAATAAACATGAAGAATGATAAAACTTCATTTGGGGTGCTCGCTTGAAGAGAAGAGAGAATGTCGCCAGGCGATAAAATACTTATCCGGGATATCGACCGGCATTCTGGCAAGAACAATGTTCCTCGTCATTCTAAAGACGACAGATGGTGCGTCTTTCCGTTGGTTTTGAAAGGACCTTACATTTCAGGTTCACATGTGCTCCCTGTGAATCTCACCAACTATCAACCTTGGTTTTTTAACTGGCCTGAAAAGGCAAAAGAGGTATACTTCCTAAATTTCGCTCAATTTATAGTCTTTACTCTTTTTTATACCTATTAATCTTGTGAAATTTTCAGATTATGAAGTTGAGAAAGAGCTACAAAAGAAATGCTAAGGCAAGTACCCTAGAAGCACTCCGTTCGATCACGGATGAAGTAAGAAATACTTTTCTTTATTATTTTTAACAATATTGTTGCCTCTGTTTCTTATCTTCATGCGTGTGTGAAGGTTGGTGCTGAAGTTACTGAAGAAGAAGAAAGTTCTAAGGTTGCGAAGACCAAAAGCAAGAGTAAAGGTTCTCTTCGCAGGGAAAAGTCTAATGCCCCACCTTCAAAGAAGCGAAAGATTCATTCCCCTTATCCTTCAAATCCTCAATCCAGCGAAAGCTCTGATGAAGATAATGATGATATTGATACTTCTCTCGCAAAGGAGAATTCTCCAACTGAATCTTCTATGGAACAATTGTCTAGCATCTTCTCTGACTCCATGCATGGAATTGGAGATGATCGCCTCTCTAGCACGCGCAAAGCTCTCACGAGTATCTATGATGCTCCTTTACTAGAGGGTGATGATTCTCTTCATGGGATATCCAGATCAGTGACTCCCAGCTTTTTAAATTCGCTTGGTGTCTTGGTATGTCTTTGTTCCCTTATTTCTTCATAATTTCGATTTTAAGTTATATCTTGATAATTTCTTTACTTTCCTTTATAGTCCGGGAGAGCTTCCTTTGTTGTTGCCTCAGATCTTGAGAAAAGGCGCAGTATTCTCGAAAAGAAGAATCTTCAATTTCGCAAGAAAAATGAAGAATTTGAAGTTGAAGCTACCGCTCTTCGCGAGAGAAATGAAGAATTCGAACTGAAGCTGCTGCTGCTGCTCTTCGCGAGAAAACCAAGCAATTAGAAGTTGATTCTTCCACTCAGAAGAATAAGATTTCTAGTCTTCAGAGTGCCAACCAACAACTTTATGGTATGAGACTTTTCTTTTTTCCTTTGGTTTATTCTCTCATTATCTTCCCTCATCTGATTTATCATTTTCGCAGACGTTTATAACCTTTCTGATGAATCCATTCTTCTTCACTCATTCCCCGATCCTATGGATAACAATGCCCTCCTTGATCACCTCAACGATTCTTTAAATAGTTTTTCAAATAACAAGATTAAATCTCTTCCTCTAAACGAGCTTCAATCCAAATTTCGCCTCTTAGAAATTGATCATAGATCTAGTTTAGGCTTAGCCAACCAATTTAAATGTCTATATCTTAGTTCTAAAGAGAAAATTAATACTTTAAGGAAGAAAATCAGTGATCTCATAGATGACAAAGATCGCATCGCTAGACAAGGTGCTCAAGCATTAGCGAAATTCCAAAATACTCTTCTTGAGGTTCAAATTGAACGGGATGAATCCATCCTCAAAAATGCTATACTTAGCGAAAGAGAGAATCAAATTCGCTCCCTTCTTCTTATAAACAATGACGATGAATTCGCTTGGGCTGCGAAGGTTCTAGATGACGCCAGAAATAATTTAGGTGTTAACGTTAGTCTTCAAGATGAGCATACGGCCTTGATTAGGGATATGATTTCTGACAAAGAAGGTTGTTAATTATTCTTCTTTATTTAACTGTTTGTTTTTTATGAAGTTGTCATTAAGTTGCTAATTCATTGTCATATGTTCGCAGAGGCTGAAGAGAGATTTCGCAAAAGAATTGAAGAAATTGAATATGAGAAGGAGCAGCTAGCAAAGGATCTTTCTTCTCGAAATGACAAATATTCTAGATTGAAGAGGCAACTACAAATTACAGTTGCGAATTTCAAGAATGATGCTACTCTTTTTCGCAATCAGACTATTAAGATGGTCTGCGATGACAACAGCATTCCTCATTCGTCATACCCTTGCCTCCTTGATGAAATACCTAAGAATGTGCCTTCTTTGGATATCTCCGACAACGATGCTAGCGAAGAAGAGGAATCTGATGAAGATGAAGAAGTAGAAGGATCTGATGAAGATGAAGAAAATGAAGAAGAAGAATCAAACAAGAAATAGTTACATTTTCTTCTTTCTCTTTTTGTAATATCTGTACATTCATTATTTTAATCTTCTATTTTTGTAATCTTTTGCTGCGAGTTTCTTGGATCTTCAGATACTAGCTTTACCTTTGTTGTTCCTTTCTGCACATGTTAAAAGAATAATTCTTTTTTGCAATACAGTTAATCGATATATTATCAACCTTTCATTTTATGAGCGCGTAAATCTATCATATGAAGACAAATAACATGTTTTTATTCTATACATTCCCATACTTGCCTCTGTTATTTGCATTCAAATGAGAGATTAAGCAAGTTACTTTCGAATAGTGATATGTGTTCATGCCTCAATCTCGCAGCTGTTGCTGCTGAATTTTCGCAAGTAAGGAATCCAAGATTTCCTTTTTTCTTTTTCTCTTATGTGGTCTTATTTTGCCTTCCTAGTTAAAGGTCTTACTGTACCACCCCTTGTCATTGCGACAAAATCGCAGGATGTCTTTACACTTTCATGTAATAACCCATTGATCTTGCCTTATCATTTCTTTAGTATTGTTGCCTCTGCAGGATATTTTTGTTGCGACAATATGACAGGCCTAAAAATTCTTGCGAAAATAAAGCCCCATGACATTGCCGTCTTGCGACGAAATCGCAGGACGTCCTTACACTTTCATGTACTGACCCATTGATCTCGTCTTATCTTTGTCTTTTGTATTATTGTCTCTTAAGGATTGTCACAAAAATATGACAAGCCTAAATTTCCTTGCGAAAATAAAGCCTCATGATATTTGCGTCTTAAGACACTTATCAGCTCCCTAATGGAGGGTGCCGCCCTTATCTTCCCCCTGGTTGCCCCTTCAAGGAGACGTACTTCTGCCATACAAGGCTATCTCCTCCCATCCGGTCTTGACAACAACCAGTTGTTTTCGCAGCCTCTTATCCCTTTTGCCTATAGGGCTTATGGTTACGAGACTGCACCCTAAGCGGAGTTTTCTTCGGGCCGAGTGCAGCATAAGCCAAGACTTGCCAAGAATGGCCGAGACACTTCAAATGCCCCGGGCACTCTTGGCTCAACCGTGTACCTCGGCGCCTTGGTCAAATGTTGACTCCTTTGAAGAGACCCTCGGTCGTCCAATCTAAGTCATAAGCTTAGATTGAAAATCCAAGGTACCTCCCCTGGATGGGCTTTATTGACCCCAATTCTCCATGACTCAGGTTCCAGGGGCGGTGTAACCTTTTCCCTGAGCCATGCAATAGGTACCCCCTTCTATGACGCACTTTAGGTCTTACATTTGCCTCTTGCGAAATTTTGATTTCGCGAACTAGGGTGTATGCCATAGTTGGTTCGCCTCTGTCTGATTAATTTGTTGATTCTTTTTCATATAAATTATTTTGTAATTTCGCAATCGCATCTTTATATTTCATAAAATATATTCTCTTCTTCTGCATATCAACTTCCTTTCGCAACCTCATATCTGCTATTCATAAGAAAGATTTTCATAATCATAATTTTTTTTTTTTTTTTTTTTTTTTTAAGATCAAACCCATCATACATTTTTCTTTCACCTCTCAATTTCTTCTTCGACAATCAACAAGTACATTCATTCTTTAAGTCTCTTATTTCTGCTACTTTCTGCCTCTGCATTTTTGAGTTTTCCTATCATTTTCTTGTCTATTGCGAAGCCTTCGCCACTTCTTATCTTCATTATATATTGGTTTCGCAGCATTTCTTCCTCTCTCTGTTCTATTACATCTACCATTAATATTTCACCTTTTTGTTTTTCTTTGATGTTGTGTTTCCAATTCTTCTTCTTCGCAGCTCTTTCTTCGTAAGATTCTATATCAATTTCATAACACTTCTTTCCGTCAACCCAATCTCCCTTTATGATGCCAGCACCAGTGGGATGAGGGAACTTGATACATTGATGGAAAGTCGATGCCACACCTAAAATCTAATGTAACCAAGGTCGTCCAATCAGTGCATTGTATGGTGATTCCACATCAACTACACAGAATAAAATTTCAGAAGATAATCCTTTCGAGTGGAATTCGCATATGAACTTCTCCTTTTGGCTTATTTGCAGTACCGTTAAAACCATAGATTTTGTACGTTGAAGGTATTAGATCTTCATCTTTCCCTCCCATAGTTTATAAGTATGATAAAAAAGAATATTCACGGAACTTCCAGTATCGATCAAAGTTCTGTTGATTGCCCATGAATTCTCGGCTTCATCATCTTCATCCTCGCTAGGTTTTGGGTTAATCTCCAATCTTACCACCAATGGGTTTTCGTGCTCCACCCTCAAGTACTTCTTCTGCGGTAAAAGAGATAGTCTGCTTTTGCCATTCTTCCAGTGACGATGTCTTCGCAATATTCATTATTTCTCTATCATCGACATCTCTTGCGAAAACCCTATTGAGAGTGTTATCGTGAAAATCTTCAATCGTCTTGTATGAGTGTACGATAGAGTTACAAAACAGATTCTTTGCCTTTGCGCCAACTTCAATCACAAATGTTTCTCTTTCTTTTGTTGTGTTTGGCTTGTGAATATTTGGTGCTGAGAATGATCTGGAGGAGGTGGTAATGCTTGAGTTTGCGTTTGTCCTACTAGAAAGTGATTTAATTTTCCCTGATCTATCATCCTGAGAATGATTCTCTTTATATTTCTGCAGTCATTTGTTGTATGTCCATGAAAATGATGATAAGAGCAAAATTCATTACTACGTAGCTTGGAGGTGGTTCTAACATTCAAAGGTGGCATTTTGATTTCTTCCCATATTATCTTATGACTATAAGTTCCTTGCGGCTGATGACCTCCATAAGTTTCTTGCGGCTGATCAAGTCTTTGGATTTTGTTATTTCCACCACGGCTATAGAAGTTTCTCTTTCTCTCGAATTCTTCTTGATCAAGAATCCCCATAGCTAGTAGCTTTTGCTGACTATCTCCCACTATCCTCTCTTGTTGCCCTTGCGAGGTGTTCGCCACTATATTTATTAACTTGGGTAATAAGCTTGCATTCGCTGCTCTTGAACTTGTGTTCGCAATGGGGTATGATTCCATCTCATTTTGCTTTTCCTCAAGAGCAATATATTCCTCCTGAAGTTCTCGCAACTCAGTCATTGTGATTGTATTCTTGATTCTGAAAATTTGAATGTATAACAGGTTGGTTGCGAACATAGCATTGATGAATGACAAAATGAGATATCTTTCGTCCACACGACCAGCCAAATCACTACACATTGTCTTCCACCTCACAGTTAAATGCTTCAAACTTTCGCCAACCTTTTGCTTCAACCCAAATACATCTTCAATGCCAGGTCGCGAGGAATTGTTACTTATATATGCCCCTAAAAATATAGCTTGCAAGTGGTTGAAAGATGTTATAGTATTCTTTGGATAACCTTCAAACCATTTTAACGCCTCTCCTATTAAACTTGATGTGAAATACTTGCATAATATTGCGTCATGGTTCTCCATTTGTAGCATACATCTCACATAAGCTTTGATGTGTTGGATTGCACAAGTTGTTCCATCAAAAATGCTGGTTAATGCAGGTAAATTGCATTTTGGGGTATTCCTCCTAATTGTACTTCTTGTGTGAATGGAGTTTTCGCAGCTTCCTCTATGGCTTCATCCAATTGTCTCTTACCTCCTTCTCTTTTATTATTTATCATTCCTCTCATTTCCGCTAACTCTCTCAAAATTTGTTCATTTATACAAGAATTTGGATCCATTGGTCTTTTCAACTCCGCCTCTCTTCTCCTGCGTTCATCTCTGTTTTGACTTTCTTGTTCATCACTTTCCTATCGTCTTTCTCTGCGATCTTCTCTTTCACTTCTTTCATAAATTCGCACACCGTTATATCTCTCATTTTCTCCTCTTTGTCGCCTTTCAGTTCTCCTTTGTACTCTGTCATATTCTTCATTAATATTAGCATTATTGCGATTTCGCTCATGCCTCCTTTCTCTATTATCATGGTTATTCTGTCGAATTGCCTCTTGTAGCTCTTGTTCTTCCACTTCTGCTCTTAGTCTTTCTCTCTCGCGAGCTAAATGTGTTTGTTCAGTATAGTGTCTTTCAATTTCATCTTCAATTACTCGTTCATTTCTTTGTATTTCTCTCCCATGTAATATTCTCCTTCCTTCTTCCTGATTTTCTTCGCCATCTTGATTATTTCGCCCCTGACGGTGTCTATTTCCCTGAATTATATCATTCTGCTCGTTTTGAAGAATTTCAGCACGTTGAATATAACGATCTTCCAATATTTCTCTTCCTTCGCGACGTTCTTCGCCTGGATTTTGTATTCCCTCTCGAGTTTCTTCATTAGCATTTTCCATAGGCAAATTTTGTCTTATTTCTTCTCTAACTGATCTTGAACTTGATCTTGTAGTGCTTCTTTACCTTCTATTTTGTAATCTCATATTTTCCATCCTCAATTCATGGTTTTGCCTTGTCAAATTCGCACGTTCTTCTGCTTCTAACCGCCTTTCTTCATGTATTGTTTGCCTTAATGCCTCTAATGCTGCAATCTCTTCATTTTCATGAATTATTCCTCCAATTACTTCTTGGTCTCTCTCCTCTTGTCCATTGCCTCCTAATTGTTGCTCTTCTCCCATTTCATCTGCAGAATCTGATCACCAAGTATGTACACTCACTCTGTCATAATCCACAGCTCTATTTTGTATTGGTGGTGTACGTTGAATTGGCGGTTGAATTTGATTTTCTCTATTGTTCCTTGTATTCATTCTTGAAGATTCCCCATCTCGTCTCTCCTTTCTCCAGCAAGTCTCCTACTCCTTCTAACAGTTGTTGGTTGTTTTGATGCATGTCTTCTTCTAGCCATTTTTCAATCTTAATGAATTGTTGAAAATTATATGAAATTCCTTCCTTTATTACTCCAAATTCTTTCAAATCACAATATCAATCTTCAATCAGTCCCTGTTTCTGGCGCCATATGTAGTAGCAGGAAATCCCACGCTACACCCCTCATAAGAATTCACACAATCAAGTCATTTTAAGATGAACAATTATAGTCTTTATTGATTAAACTCACAAATGTTACAAGATGGAAAGGAAATAAGCTAAAGAATTTACAACCGCTCTAAACTTTCTCTCTCTTAATAACTTGCCCAACACTCGAAAAAGAGCTCCCCCTCTCATAAGCCTACTCGATCCTTTATATAGGACATTACATAGTGGGTGACAGCTAAACTATCCTTTATTTTCGGATCTGGCTTGCGACACGCTCGCAAGTATTCAAATGTAAAATCTCGCAATGCTCCTAAATCTCGCTAGGTCTTCACATCTTTCTCGTGTTCAGGCTGTCGTCATCCGTTGCGTCATTTATATTACTTATCTGCGATATCTTCGCATTGTGTCGTTTATGGATTTCGCAAGGGTCTTGGTGTTGCGATATTCTGATCCTACAGGAAGGATGGATCGGCCCTCATGGACGAAAATCTATGGAGGACACATTGTCGAAGACATCCACAAGCTTCACACCGGTTTTTGGACGTCTCTTCTGCCAACGAAGTATTCTCGAACCACTATACAAACTGCTGAGTGAAGTTGCAGGAACAGGAGCATAGCTTTTGAAATGTTCCCACAAAAACGCCTAAATAAAAGCAATGTGGATATGCGACTCCACCTTCTTATATGCATTGGAAGCATGCATGTTCGTCGCTAAGGCGTCCAGATGAGAATATAGTGATCCAAGAAACAAGGAACCTAGGGGAAGGACCTCACCTTTTGCCAGCCTTATAGAAAACATAACAAGGTCACCTCTTATGGTCTTCCTTCCAGAACCATCGTCAAATATGTCTCCGGATAGCCACAAAGATAGAAATGCAATCACGCTGAGCTCGTCTTCCAACTCCTGATCTGGTTTCGGGTCTGCATGAGACCACTCCGACACCCACCAAGTGTAAAAGCATTTCGTATCTTTCTTCTCCTTCTCCAGGTCATCAAATTCTCCCTCCTTTCAAAGTATAGCATTATAATCGCGACGTTCTGCATCAGAAAGTTTATAAAAGAAGCTTCCAGCGACAGGCATGTTCATCAATGCAGCCACGCTTTCCAGAGTAATGGTCATCTCTCCCCATCTACATATGGCTATATAAGTAGATGGACGCCACCGAGAAATGAAATTGATCAAGCCTGCCACATCTTTCTTAACTTGAAGAGCGGCGGATGCCATGACCGCATCAAGGATTTGTGCTTTGATCAAATTAGCCTTAATACTCTTATTATTCAACATGCGTCTCATCCATCCTTCATAAGGACCCAACAGGGTATGACAAATCTTGAAGGTGGATACTCATTTCTACGAAGACAGAATCTCATCACAAGTGCTGAAGAAGAGGATGGATCAGCTTCCATATTTTCTGAACCAGAGAGCAGGACTATCTTGTGAGAAGGATGCTTTCTAATGTTCGGAAAAGGCACGGTGAACAGCTCATCATCTATGTTCGGCATATATTTGAAGATGTCAACACTCCCTGACTTGGCATCAGCATTATTCCCAGAAGACATCTTAGCAGGAGCCTTTTTTGTTCATTCTACAATAAAGAAGAAGCAGGGGAGTCAGTACTTGTACGAAAAACGCGTATCATAGAATTATAGTCCCGGCCGAGCATGACACACATTCACGTTAAAGTACACCAAGCTGGGCAAAGCAGGCAAGGCCGGTATTGGGTCCAAACAAGGCTGGTATTAGGCCACGTCACCAAACGAGGAAGGTGTTGGTTAAGTCCGCGAAGCTTGTGTTGGTCGAGATTACAAGTCTAATATCCCCAAGCAAGACTGACATCACGTCAGTCAAGCAGGTATTGGGCCACACAAGCAAGACTGATATCATGTCAGTCAAGTAGGCTGGTGTTAGGTCACGTCAAGCCGGCATTGGTCATGGCCGATCAAGGTCACAAGTCTTGTATTGGGCCACGTCAGCAAGCAAGGCCAGTTGAGGTCATGAAGCCGGTATTGGTCGAGGTCACAAGGCTGGTATAAGGTCGATGTTCGATCAGGCGTACACGGTGGGACCCACGTTCAATTAAGCATGCATGGCGGGCCCGCATTCATTCGCACGTATCATAGCACGATTTTTCTTTATTCATGGGAATCGTGTCTACGAAATTCAAGCTAAGGGTTTTTCAAGATATAACCTAAAATCTAGGTTTTGCATGCAACGGTGGAAAAAAAAGCAAAAACAACATATTCATGGATTCACGACTTGTTTTACTAAGCAATCCTAGGGCGGTTATGCTATCAATTTCGGTGGAAAAACTAATCATGATATATCTTGCAAAAGAGTTTACCTAAGAAATTAGGGTTTGAAAAAAAAAACGTGAGAGCAAGGAAGAACGGACGAAATACCTACCTCATACACGTGCAGCGATGAAGTCCGGCGCAGCAAATCCGGCGTCGTCAATGGCATCGGCGTCGGTAGGGGCGGCAGCAAGGTCGTGGACGGGAGCTGGCCAAGAAAAATATATATATATATATATGTGAGAAAAGAAAAGGGGTCGGTCCCTTTTATAAACAAATAATTGGAAGAATCCCAATAGAAAAAGGATTCCTCTTTTGATTCAAGCGCCCAAGGAAGGAAACCGGTCCCACCCAAAAATTCCATGCTTGCACGGCGCATTCACATGGACAATTGCTAGCGGTCGGTCAAAGCTCTTCCGAGTAAACTCCTTTATCTCATCTTTCTCGCAAATGTATGTTACCATCTCATGCCTACCCCACAATAGTGTAACCATTATGCACAAGGCAGGAGACTTAATGTTGATGGTGGATTTTCGTTTAAGGCTAAAATTGTAAAAGCCAAAATTATGCGCTGACATCCTGCAAGGGATAAAACCACTGATAAGTGATGAATACTTCTCCACTTTACTAATTCACCTAGAATAGAGCATATGGCAACAATCCTAGTATTATGTGAATCAAATACACAAAATTCATCCAGGTTGGAGCATGTAGCAACAATCCCATATACCCTATGAATTTATAGCATTATCAATTAATGCATGACCAGCCACTAGTAGAAATCTGCAGTTTCTCGACCGCTGAAGCAAGTCATTTAACTCGTTTCTATGACTTGCTTTGTCGGTCGAAGAAAGGGTCGCTGTTTGAGCGTCTTTTTCAACTGTGACGTGGCTAAGCGGGTCGCGGTTCAACGACCCACATTAACGGTCAAGGTCTTATGACTGATCCCAAACGGTCCTTGATATACATTTTAATATAAAAAAAATAGGCTCAGATTGCTGATCAATCTGTCGGCCTGATGAATCTTTACGGCTTTATGAAAACCAAATTAAACCCAAATGACAAACAAATTAAAAAATTAAAATAAAATTTAACTCAAATTGAAACCAAATTATACTCAAATGAGAATCAGATTAAACTCAAATGGAAACCAAATTACATTCATTCATTCATGTTCAAATTACAAACAAAAAAAAAAAAGTATTCAAATTACAACAAATAAAAGGTTCAAGCAATACAAGTTCTTACAACAATAAAAGTAACTAAGTTCTAAGATTCGGTTGTAGAATGATAGATTAATAATGGTGTACCCGCACCAAAAAATAAGTTCCCCCATCGGAGGTCATAATACTCAACCGAAAAATTCGGACAACTTTTATCTTATCATTAATCAACTAATAATCAAACATCAAAGAAAGACATACCCCGATAGTGAGATAATCTTCATGTGTAGCAGCCTTGGTAAAGCGGAGACCAATAACTATGCAAACAAAAAATCAATAGATCATTTTCCGTTCACAAACAAATGTCAAAACCTTGATTCTCACCACTGCCAGTTTTGATCAAACAGTGCACTAACATAAGAAATAACCCGATGACGTCTAGAGAAACTAAACACTTTAACACATAAATGTGTCTAAATCGAAGACGCATAGCAAACTTTAAGGTCCTTAACAACCAAGAAGCTGAAATATGATGGCAGAACAACATACAATATGACACACGAGCATTAAGAGCAACTAATAACAACACCATCCACCTTTTTTGCTCTCGCTGGAAATGAAGCTCTAGCACGATCAGAATCACTACCAGAATAAGTAGCAGAGTTTGAGTCTGCAAAGTAAAATAAAAATCAATAGACGGTTATATTAAGCCAAACACCAAGCGATTCTCCTTGCGAAAAATAAATAGCTCGAGAATATCATCCTAACGGAAACCTATGCTAGTGAGCATCAATAAATATTTAAGTATTCTAAATTCCAACAACATAATACACCAGCTATCAATAAACTGGGAAGCAACACAGTTAACATGTGGAATCTGGTGAAACAGAAAATGTTGCTACAAGAAAACAGTGAACAAATATCCAAGAAAATAAAAACTAGTTACACCAAACTGACTCTTGACTGAGAAAGCAAAAAACATAATAGACATTCCACTTAAATCATCTACTAGATACAACTCGATTATTATAATGGATACAGTGCATCACAATTAGGTTACCTAGAGTCCTAGAGATTGTTGAGGCAGTATAAAATTAGTGCTCATTTCTCCAGAAGCCTGGGCTATAAACAACCGTGGTCGGGTCCTATGGTTTTGTCCTCTCCTCCAACATGACATTACGTGATGTGGGTAAGGTTTTAATGAATTTATGTTTGCCTAGAAAAAGAACAGCCATAAAATCACTAACAGATTGCCTTTTAAAATCCTACAATAGAACTAGACTGAGGCAGAGACTATATTTACTCTCTCTATGCAAGCACCATCTAGATCTCAAACAATGGATTTGAACCTCAAGCACAACCCTATACACCTCGTATTACAATGATAAAGAAAAAAATATGCAAACTGAAACGACAATAAAGAAAAACAATAAAAATTATGTAAGCAAGGATTCGCCCCACCATAATAGCATAACACATTCATGAGAAACAAAAGATTAGCAATATATCAAAAAAAAATCACAATCTTTCATTCATAGTATCAGTAAATTAACTTTTAATTGGTTTTATAACATATAAACCTTTAGGAGTAACTAACTGTAAAATAAATCTTGCATTGAACTATATGATCTAAGCCCATGAACTAAATGATAGGGAGTTAGGACCATTTGTAGTAGGGTTTGCTCGACCCATTGTTTTTAAAATAGAAAAAACTAAGAGCAAAGAAAGAACAACCAGAACATAATCAAAACATACCTTCTTCCACTTGGCAATTAGGTTGCGATCAGCATAGCCTTGATCCAAACAGAACTCATCTGACTCCTTGGAAATATCCTTCCTTCTGTAAAAAAAGATCATAGATATATCGACTCTTCTGATGTGCGATATTAAAAATGGGCCATAATGCTTCACACTTTTTCTTTCCATCATGTGGGTCATTTTCAGCTGTTGCAGAAACATATAAAAATCTCAATGTGTTGGTTTTATTGTGAACCAAAGTAGAATAAAATAAAAATTAGACTAGGCTACTACTGTACATAGTTAAGAAAGAAAATGAGGTACCTTGTCTCATCTTTGCTTCCAATTCACATAGAGTGGGCTCAATCAGCTCACAGCCCTCTGGATATCTGACACGGTTGGTCTTTATCTTAGGCATCTTTTGAGCTGAAACATCGATTCACAATTTAGGACCAAAAATTATCTCTTGAAATATTGATTGCAAGGAAAAATAAATTATTAATAACTGGTAGTTCTTATGGCCAGCAAGTAGTGAACAAAAGATAATAAGAAAACTCAATAATTCAATAGCTTCTCTGAATTGTTGAGATAATTCGGACATGAGCTGTTCTATTTAGATTCAGGCATTCTGATAATACTCTACACTGTTTCGATAAAGATTCAGGCTGAAACTAATCGTAATAAAACTCTACAACTTAATCCTAAACCTACTAGGCCCTTGAGGAGGAAAAACCAATATGACCGAAAAAACCTCTCAAAAATCTAGAAAGCATAACTTCTTAATAGGAAAACTAAGTTAATATTCAGGGAATAGAACAGCCAGATCAAACAGGCAGCAGTCTTAAGAAAAGTTTAGTAAGCCATAACAGGAAGGGTATCCAAAAGACAAAAAAACACGAACAACCATATTAAATTACTTAACAAATTGAAACTTAAAAAGTTACTTGAAACACCAATTCAAAGAAACCATATATTTATGAACAAAACAACAAAAACCATAAACATGAAACAAAGATGTATACCCTCGCAAAAAAACAACTATAAAAAGCATAGATGTATACCCTCTGTAAGAGAGCATAAAAAATTGAAATGCAGTTTCTGTAGAATTATATGGATCATAGTTGTCTTTACACATTTCTCATAGAACCATACCTCGCAAAGGTCAGAGCAGATCCAGAAATCATTTGATGCATAGTTGTCACCACATGCCCCACATAAAGTATCCACATGCTCATCCCCTTCTTCGTCATCCTCATCCTCTTCATCTTCTATTGGATGAGGCATTCGCTTAGAGTAATACTTGACTGGTGGAAAACCTAATCACTACTTTAGTTGTCGAAACAAACAAATAAACATAAGTGCTTAAAGAGCAAAGGAACGACCTCAAGGTACTAATTGCATACATCCTAAGCCGAATGAATAGGGCTCATAAATTCAAACATTAGCTAGTTAATTGAAACTGAAGATTTTTACCACTTTTGAAATAGGCTTGATTTGTTGATGTTGTAATTTGACAATGAAGCATTTGTCCTTAACGTGTTGCTCCTTTACATCTCCAATAACAACTTCAAAGATTGTTGGGAGTTCATTCATTAAGTGAAATAAACGCTTCCTGCACCACAAATACAAGTGAACTATAACGTTAAACTTAATTTGATTTGTAATGAGACTTAGACAAACTAATAACAAGGAATGATGCTCATATAGGTTCTTTTGATTTACCTGAGTCCAAGCATCGTCCATTTTCTATGTTTCCAATCCCCAGTTCCTCACTTCTTGTCAATGACATGCCAAGAAAGGCAGGCAAGTTACATTCACATGGGATCTAAGATGAATGCTCTGCAAATTTTCTTAGAACTAAGATGACAAGATCTCATGGGATAGTTATATATTCATACCCCTCCAGTACCAGCAGCCTATGTTGGAGCAATAAGACATTAAATTTCCTCAGCACATCAACTGCTTGAGCCTGCAAACCAAATCATAATGCACAATTATGATCAGCATCTTTAGTAGGCACTAGGTAGTAGCATGATTCTAACATAACCATTTCTTAGATTTAGAGACATGGACAAGGTGTTTTTAGGCAAACATACAGAATACTAAAATACTAGAAGGTCTTTATAAAGGATAAAAACATACACAATCTCTCACTCATGGTTCTTCTTTTACTATTGTTGTTGTTGTTTCTCTTGCTGAAAGTTGAGATTCCTCCTAAAGAGCATAATTTGGGGCTCAAGACAGTGGATAGCATAGTGAACCCATCCATGGCTGCAGCGCATTCCGATACCTCTCCACTCATTCTGCACCAAAAACAAATTCATAATCGAGAGGTGAAGAATTCATATTCTTATATTCATTAAATGAACCAATCAGAGGTGACGAATTCTCGTATATTCATTAGCAGGATAATCCCTATTTTACTTCTCTACACATAAAAACTATAACTTATCAGAGAATAGAGGAACGCATTAAGAAACCGAAAGGCATAGTTGCACTTTTTGTGGACTTGGAAAGAAACTAGAAATACTAATCTTTTCAATTCGTCAACTTCACAAATCAGGTGAAACCAAGAGAAACAAAACTATTTCGTGCGGTATGTTAATGCAAAGGACTAAATTTCAAGATAACAAAAGACATAAAGGCAAACCCTCAACTAAGGAAATTAAACCAAATACTTCTTGAAGCCTAGAATAAAAATCTGCGCAATGTAAAGATGACAGTTACTACAGACCCAGAAAAACTAAATCCCTAACGAAATTAACAAAAGATAGATCTGATCAGATCGATTAAATCAACGGACATCCCAATATTCCCATCCAAAACCCCCAAAACAAACAGCTTTAACAATAATAGATACTTATTTATTTTGATAAAACCACCTGAACATCTATTAACTTCTACAACAAATCAAAATCAAATAAAATTGAAGTGGTGGAGAAGTATACCGTATGATGCTTGAGAAATCCATATGAAATTGATAGTTGGTCTTCAGGTTAGGATGAAATCCTCACAAAGAAAAACAAGAACGATTAATTAAACCCTAACAGTTAAGTTTAAAAAAAAATGGAAGAGAAGAAATCGAATTAAACGATTGCAAATCTGAAAATCAAAACATCGTGGAGATCGACCGATGGTTAAGTTTCATGGTGGAGAGATAAGTTTCTTTCTTTCTTTTTTTGAAGGGAAAGAGATAAGTTTTTTCTTTCTTCTCGAGGAAAATGGGCTGAATGAGAAAAAAAAACAAGAGAGAGAAGAAAAACGAGTGGATAAGAGTAAATATATAGGGATTATATGAGGTCGATAATAGCAAGGAGAAAAAATCATCCCAGTAGTTAATCGAAATAGCAAGATTCCATCTATATGCCACACCGCCATCCTAAGCTACATCTAACCATAGAAAACACTATGGATATCGGTCAAGGTATGGGTCGTTCTACAACGAATAAAATAGTAATAAATTTTTTTATTCAACGACCAACATTAACACTCTAGGTTGTGGTCCGCATTTTTATTAAATCTAGGACTGTCTTGACCGGTCAACTATCGATTGACCGCTATTGAGGGTCGGGGGTGTGGGTCTAAAAAACCCCATTTTCCACTAGTGAGCCTTGTATTTCATGTGTTGTTCCCGCTGAACTCTCATTATTGGTGCGGCATGACAACTGAGGGTTGCTCTCACCAGAGTAACACGAATCTCCAAGTGTCACTAATGAGGCATGCGCGAAATACCCATACAGGCTACAACTCTCGGTGTTATACTAGCCCGATTGAGCATACATCTCTCGGTGTGTTATACTAGCCCGATCGAGCATCTGGACTGTCCATGTAAGTTTCAGAAATAATCACGACCACGCAAGTTGGCCGCATGATTTAACTAGCCTAGACGATCCTCAGCAGGAGCAGGCTACCACCTTAATGACCACCGGCGGGTGATGAGTGCCAAATAGTGCATATTTATACACCTTTTTATTGGCATTTTACTCATCTTTTGCGCTTATAACTCGATATATTATCCCAGTTACGTGTTTTCCTTGTTTTCAAGAATAAATATTTGTATTAATTAATTTTGTGTTTTTAGGTAATAAATAAAGCTCGGAGAATTTGAGGAGCCGAAGAGCGAAGAATTGGAGTCGAGCATCTATGGAGCGGATAGCCAAAGCCGCGCGTGAATCGGTTGCAACCCAACAAAGAAGACATGGGCTAGAGCTACCCGAGACCGGATCCGAACCCGCTCGTCCCGAGCCGTTGAGATCTCTCCAGACGCATCATACGGTCGCTGCCTCCACGTGCATCGAAGATCGCTGCTCCGTGCTACACCGGATCACATCAAAAACCGGCTACCTCTCTCGGCCCGTTCGGATCGCAGACCACTCCATCCAACGCTCGCTAGGCTAGTCTCATCATTCCCCAATGCACCCGCTCAACACCACAACACCCTATACCCTATACCCCCACGACCGAACCCTAATCTACCCTCATTTTCTCTCCCTCTCTCTCTTTCTTCTTCCCCTACCTCTCGCAACTCCCTCTCCCGACCAACTCTGTTCTTGACACCACCTCCACCTTCGCCATCACCACCACACCACCAACCATCCGACACTCCAACATCAACCCCGCTACCCAAGCACCCCTCTCTAGTTTTAGCTTTTCTCTTTCTTAGCTTCTCTACCCTAGAAGCTAACTTAGAGAAAACTAAAACTAGGGTTTACTTCATCACCGGTCGAAGCATGGGATGTCTCGGAGCGCGACGTGACAACAGAGCGGATGAATCGAGCATGGGTTCGATTATCTTTCTTTTCTTTTTTATTTTAAATTGATTTAGGGTTTCTTTGTTTTAGGGGAGAGTTGCATGTATAAATTGAAGACATGGGTTTGTGTAGAAGTCACGCCTGGATTAGCCAGGGCAGTCAATAGATTTAATTTCTGTTATTTTTGTGTTTTAATTTAGTGTGAGGGTTTGAGATGAAACCCTAATTCACAGTTGTGTTTAAACTCAGTTGAAATGTTCTTGTATGCTTAACATTATTAGATAACTTCAATTCAATCACTTCAACTCTTTTCTCTCCACAAAGTGCATACCAAAGCCATGGATGCACTGTAGTTAGGTTAACACCGAGTTGAGAGTGATTCAGCTCTTGCATTAGACCCAAATGCTAATTCCTTTGATTAGTTATACTTGATTAGATAACTAATGCTCTGGGTTAGTACCCTCAGCTGTATTTGAAGTTTTACATGGTGAAACCCCTTAGTTAAGTGGCAGAATTGACACACTGCCCTTAGCTACTATAGGAACAAGACACTTAACTTAGTTGAAAGCACATACTAGGAATTTAGTGGTGGAATTGAGAACCCAAACATACCTTTGTCTCTGTTTTATACCTTAGTTTAGGATCACGGTTCAAAAACAGTAGTTTCGGCACAAAAATATCTAGGTTACCATCTGTTGTCACTTGTTACTTTTAGAACTCGGTTAAAAAGCGAGCCTTAGATCACATAAGGGCACCACAAGTCTCGTGGTTCGACCGTGCGTGCCCGGTGCTATCGCGACACCGTGCACTTGCGGTATAACCGTAGGCGTAAAATACATAATTATAAACACATCTTCGGGCCTACCAAGTTTTTGGCGCCGTTGCCGGGGACTTGGCGAGTGCCTTGCTGATTTTTGTGCTTTGCTTTACTGAGTTTCATTCTATCCCCTGTATATACTCACCTTGCATTAGTATTAACCCTGTGTTAGCATAATATAGTTTTTCTCTCTTGTTTACATTTTCACTGTTTGTACATCTTTAAGTTTGTTAGTTCCCGATCTTGTTAATTTTAGCCTTGCATTGTAGTGTAACTTAGTCTCCGTTGTTCTTTGTTTTACTCATTGTTCATTTCACCCTGTCACATTGCATTTTTCTCATTGATCATTGCACTTTGTTCATTCTGTAGCTTAGTGTGTCATCTCTGTAGCTTAGGGTATCACATTGCTCTTATTGGTTCATTGCTCTTTGTTCAGTGCAGTTTGTTCATGGCACCTTAGCTGATAACCTGGCAGCTTGTGTACACTGCATGTTAACCTTCACTGCTAGAACCATTGGCCCTGAGCTTGTGAGCCACCTACCACCTTGCTAGCCCCGAAGGCGCAAGTTGTGAGTCAGGTTAGTTGCGATCACAAATCCATTAGCCTGTTTGTCACCACTCTCTCATTCTCTGTGCTTTAATTTGCATATCCTGAGAACTAAAAATCTTCTCTTGAGATAGCAGGTACCACCTGTGCTGCTTGTGGAGCAGCTGCACCAACCTAGAGAAACCAAGGAAAAGCCCGGGATTTGAGCTGTCTTGCTATGCATCTTTGTTAAGGTTGAGTCGACCAGGGAAAGGCTCGGAGCGAGCATTACTGACCATTTGGGTTTGTCTTGGGTTGGTTGTTCTCGGATCTTGTTACAATCTATACTTGCATGAATGATCTGTGTGCAAGCATGTCTTTGTTATTTGAGTTTCATTTTGACTATTATTTGTGCATTCTTGAGACTATTACGAGATTTGGAATTCTGTATAGCTTTTTGTGACACAATGCGCCAACTTGTTAACCACATTTGCATGATTGTTAGTTGGCCAACTTGTGTTGGATGCCAAGATTGGTTCATCGATAGGCTAGATATTCTGCAACATCTAGGGTTTGCGTTGCTCTGTGAAACCCCTTGCTAGCCCCTGTTGCATTTCACGAGCATCTATGCATGGTGAAAGTTAGGCCGAGCTTAGCCACATACCACTGAAAATTTTGAGCATTGGTACTGCAACCAACCCACGCGACCCTCTGTGTGTTTTCAACGGGCTATCGTTGTTCTTTATTCATCTGCTGACCAGTGAATCGATTCAAGTGACTAACTCCAGCCCCTGAAGGCTGTGAGTTGAGGTGTGGTTGAAGCTGTGAAGTTGTGATCTAACCCCCAGCCCACAAGGCATTTGAGGGTGAGTTGTAACTTCAACGACCAAGTTGGCCCCAGAGACCTCACAGGCCACCAAGTTAAAGCCACAGCCTCGGTGCTGCATGTCTTTGATCCATATAGCATTGTGAATCTGTGTAACTTGTTGAGCCCGGCTGAGCGTAGTCTTTTGCATTAATGTATGAATGTGGTGCATAAAATGCCCACATAGCTTGCATCATTTTTGTGAGCTAGTGTTAACTTGTGTGATTTAGGTAGACTAGCTTTGTGTACTTGTGCACATAGGCTAAAAGCGAGTTGCAAAGACTCGATTATCTTGTGCCACGAGCCCGAGACGCCTAGCGAGGTGCACACAGCTGAAGCTCACACAAGCCGAGCCCAAAAACCTAAGGCGAGAACTGGGTTTTGCAAAACCAAACATAACCCACATTTCTTTGGGCTGTTCAAACATAACCGGGGGCTTGCAACATCTAAACTGGCTTGCATACCAATTGGCCTTGCACACAAGCTGAGGGGCTGTGAAATCAACCTGGGCCATGCATTTGCACAAACACTGAGCCCACATCTGTTGGGCTGGGCACATAACCAAACCGAGCCCAACTCGACCCAAACTGGGCTGTGCAACTAACTCTGCATAAACTGAGCCCACATCTGTTGGGCTGTGCAACCAAGCTGGGCCAGACCAACTAAGCTACACAACCTGGGCTGCAACCAAATTGAAGCCCAAATCTTGAGCTGTGCATTTGCACTTAGCCTAAAACACTGGCTTAAACCAAAGCGAGCCCACGATTCCAATATGGGTGTATTTTCCCAACAAACCAAAACCCATTTAAACCAAATTTTCCCAAAAAACCAAACAATCGGCCCACACAAACCAAATTCCCACATAAACCAAATCCCATTTTCATGTTGATGTTTAAGCATTATTTTTTTGGGTTAACCCTCAACTTTTTAGGACTTGTTAAATTTTCTTTTCTTGAATCGGTTGAGTCTTCTTGTGCATTTTTTTGTGCTAATCCGATATAATCACCACTGAGAATGTTGGATTTTGCCTTGATTAATGAAGCTCAACCATGCTCCTGCCGGGCATCCATTAATCTCTTCCCTTTTCTCTTATCGGCATAGTTCTCTCGGTATGTGATTTGTTTAAATTTTTCTATATATGTAGACACATTGAGGACAATGTTTGATTTAGGTTTGGGGGTGCATTTGCATTTAGAGTTTTTAGTTTTTATTTTGCATTTAGAGTTTTTAGTCTTTTATTTTACCTTTTATTTTCAAAAAAAAAAAAAAAAAAAAAAAAAAAAAATTAAAAAAATTTTTGCAAAAAAAAACCTCCAACTTTTAGAGATTTTAGAGTCACTAGCATGCTTCTAGCTATGTTTACATAGAGAATCGACCGAAATAACAAAAGTTAGAAGTCTTAGGAAACGCAATCGGGTTCCTTAGTTGATTAGAGCGTTAAAGTTGGATTTAACCATCTTAGGAGGGCGAATTAGGTCTTTGTTTAGATATTCGGTAGTAGAATTGTGATCACCCATAGTGGAGACTACCCAATTTACATCAAGTGAGGCACCAACCTTCAATTTTTTGCAACTTTCTAGAAAAGTCATTAGAGTGTGTGTCACCGTACGTCAATTCGGGTAGGAATGGTGAGCTACCCAACTTCGCACCACTTTCAAGACTACTTTTGATCTCTTGAGTGCTAATTCCGTCAATCATGAGGGTGACGTCTAAAGATGAAAACTCCTTCTAAATATCGATTTGCAGTTAGCATCACTCTCTCTCTCTCTCAATCATCAAGATCCATAGAAACACATCATCGTCGACAACCAGATGAGAATCGAATATTGAAAGAAAAATTGATATAGTCCAAGGTTTATGTACAACAAAGAAAAAGAAAATTGATGAGAATTAATAAAATTTATAAAATCAAGACAATACAAGTTGTGGAAAAATTGAGTGATAAAGTCCTTTGTCCATGGAGTTAGTTGTTTCATTATTTGTATTTGTATTTTATTTTCACTTATAAAAAAAAAAAAAAAAAAAAAAAAAAAAAAAAAAAAAAAAAATTGTAGTTTATTTTCTTATTTTTGCTACCACCATGGTAAAGAAGAATTTAAAAGAAAAATCCAAACAACAAGGAATTTGAGTAGAAAAGTCAAAAATTGTCAAGTTTTGTGAAGTTTAGAAGTTCGTCATCAACATTTGAAGACCAGAAGACCGAAGATTGAAAGGCGTTTCTATGGTTTCTTATGAGAGAGTGATATTAATTGCCGATCGGGTGAGAAGTGAGTGAGTACTCACACCCCTTACTAATGGTTGATTTTCCTTTCTTAGAGATCATTAGAAAAAGATTCTTTTTGTCCACACTTTTGTGGAGTCTCATTTTTATTTCGGAAGGTTATCCTTCTTACCTACAACGTGTGCGGGATTTCTCTCTTTACTCCACACTTTTTGCTGCACATGAGAGACTAAAAAAGCGATCTTTTTGAGTGCAATTATCATAAAACCTAATGGTGAGGCGAAGTCGAGGCTTATGATCACAATCGAATCCAGATTCTTTCATATGGTATGGTTACTTCTCGCTCAGCACTTAAGGATGAGAATGCGTTCTTCGATAGTTCTAACTTCTATTACTAGCATGCAGAAACTCTATGTCCTCATAGCTTCTTGGAGGCTTGAGACTCTTTTACACTCTGAAGTTGGAGAAGGTTTTGTGGGTACACCTCTTGTAAACCCTCACGAGACTACAACTCGTCCACTAGGGACACCTAGGGGTTTAAAGGCTTAGTGCATACGCTAAATGCATTCGAGAGACCTGCGACAGGGGTATAGTTAGGATTTCTTATTTTTGTTTTACTTGAGGACAAGTAAAATTCAGGTTTGGGGGTATTTGATGAGTGCCAAATAGTGCATATTTATACACCTTTTTATTGGCATTTTACTCATCTTTTGCGCTTATAACTTCGAGATATTATCCCAGATTCTGTGTTTTCCTTGTTTTCAAGAATAAATATTTGTATTAATTAATTTTGTGTTTTTAGGTAATAAATAAAGCTCGGAGAATTTGAGGAGCCGAAGAGCGAAGAATTGGAGTCGAGCATCTATGGAGCGGATAGCCAAAGCCCAGCCTTGAATCGGTTGCAACCCAACAAAGAAGACATGGGCTAGAGCTACCCGAGACCCGGATCAAGAACCCGCTCGTCCCGAGCCGTTGAGATCTCTCCCGGACGCATCATACGGTCGCCGCCTCCACGTGCATCGAAGATCGCTGCTCCGTGCTACACCAGATCACATCAAAAACCATTTACCTCTCTCGGCCTGCCGGATCGCACCACTCCATCCAACGCTCGCTAGGCTGGTCTCATCATTCCCCTGATGCACCCGCTCAACACCACAACACCCTATACCCTATACCCCCACGACCGAACCCTAATCTACCCTCATTTTCTCTCCCTCTCTCTCTTTCTTCTTCCCCTACCTCTGCAACTCCCTCTCCCTGACCAACTCTGTTCTTGACACCACCTCCACCTTCGCCATCACCACCACACCACCAACCATCCCGACACTCCAACATCAACCACTGCTACCAGCGCACCCCTCTCTAGTTTTAGCTTTTCTCTTTCTTAGCTTCTCTACCCTAGAAGCTAACTTAGAAAAAAACTAAAACTAGGGTTTACTCATCACCGGTCGAAGCATGGGATGTCTCGGAAGCGCGACGTGACAACGAAGCGGATGAATCGAGCATGGGTTCGATTATCTTTCTTTTCTTTTTTATTTTAAATTGATTTAGGGTTTGCTGTTTTAGGGAGAGTTGCATGTATAAATTGAAGACATGGGTTTGTGTAGAAGTCACGCACTGGATTAGCCGGGCGGTCAATAGATTTAATTTACATTATTTTGTGTTTTAATTTAGTGTGAGGGTTTGAGATGAAACCCTAATTCACGATTGTGTTTAAACTCAGTTGAAATGTTCTTGTATGCTTAACATTATTAGATAACTTGATTCAATCACTTGACTCTTTTCTCTCACGGTGCATACCAAAGCCATGGATGCCTTTGTAGTTAGGTTAACACTTGAGTTGAGAGTGATTCGGCTCTTGCATTAGACCCAAATGCTAATTCCTTTGATTAGTTATACTTGATTAGATAACTAATGCTCTGGGTTAGTACCCTCAGTTTTGTATTTGAAGTTTTACATGGTGAAACCCCTTAGTTAAGTGGCGAATTGACACACTTGCCCTTAGCTACTATAGGAACAAGACACTTAACTTAGTTGAAAGCACATACTAGGAATTTAGTGGTGGAATTGAGAACCCAAACATACCTTTGTCTCTGTTTTATACCTTAGTTTAGGATCACAGTTCAAAAACAGCCGTTTCGGCACAAAAATATCTAGGTTACCATCTGTTGTCACTTGTTACTTTTAGAACTCAGTTAAGCAGCCTTAGATCACATAAGGGCACCACAAGTCTCTGTGGTTCGACCCGTACGTGCCCAGTGCTATCGCGACACCGTGCACTTGCGGTATAACCGTAGGCCGTAAAATACATAATTATAAACACATCTTCGGGCCTACCAGCGGGCCCGTTTATGCTCTAGTCGGTCGAACGCATGACATGCCTCCAAAACAATCAACAAACGCCATCCTGGAAAAGGATGGTCGAACCGGTGAAACCGTTTGGAGAAGGTTTGCACGAACAAGGCCGCCAATATCGGTCTCAAAATAGTCACGACCGACCAACTTCACCGGCGTGTTTGGACGGTGTGGATCATTCCATGACCGGTTGGACAAGCATTGTCCTGCACACCGGCGGGCCCACTTTCTCCTTACCTGGCCAGACTTTCTCACGACCAAGCCGGGGAGAAAACGCTCGCCCAAAGTTCGGTGCGTGATGCTTTAAGGTCGCAGGAAATTCCACTAAGTGTCTTAAATTGATCACGACCATCCAACTTCACCTAAGATGTTTGGATGGCTTAGATCAAGCCTATAACCGCCGGAGACGAGGTATTGGCGTGTTCACCCTAGGCCCAATATGGGTCCCACATGGTAGGCCTCCCCAAAAGAAGAGCGTAGCTTGCCAATTCGTCCGGCCAAAGTAGCGTGGATATGAAACCCTAATTAGGGTTTGCTACATATCACATGTGTCGCAAATCGATCCACGACCATCCATCTTCGCGAGGCATAGATGGAGGGTGTAGATGTAGACTCAAAGGGTCCCAAGCATGTCAATACAATCACCGTGGGCCCGTCTACATGTGTGACCAATCGACCAAGATCGGCCATGGCCGAGCGCCTCGATTCGTGCGCCCAAACTAGGCATGGTCGCGCGGTTTCCAATTGCAAACCAATCTCGACCACTCCTCTTCGCCGGACGAATCAAGTGGTTTAGATCGCACCCCTACGAGATGAGCTAGCACGGACATGAACACCGGTGGCCCACCTCCATACAGGACCAATCGGTCCCTCCAAAATCGCCATCTAAGCTCGAATTCGATTGAGATGGAAGTGGAAGTGGGTGATTGGGCACCTCCTAAACCCTAATCCAACGGTCGTAGATGTGGGTTGCAAGTCATCTCGTCCGTCCAATTTCGCCAGCTTGGTTAGGCAGCCATGATCAGGAGTTTGGCGACCAACAAGGCATCACCACGATCACCGTCCACCACTCTTCCACATGAGGTGATCGGCCAAATCAGGGCTTGCCTGTATAGCCTCCAAACGATCACTCGAAGATGGCTGGACGTGATGCTATTTTAAGACGCTTAAATTCGTGACTTACTCCGTTAAGCCTTAAAACAGCGATGCTTCACACATGCTGAATATACTCGATAAGTTACCTGCATAGAATACACACGATATTTCATAAATATCGACTTCCTAAATAACTTAGTTATTTAATTCAGCATCAAATGCTACTTTCTGTGGGTCCACGATCCACACATTCGAGACATCAAACGTGTCACAAACTGGGGGATACTTACTGGGGTATTGGTCTGGCGGTTTACAGCGTGCAGCGCACAACGCGCCATCACAAGAACGTGTCAGGAAGTCATGGACGGTTAGTGATGACGGGAAAAGTGGGAAAGACTGGTCATGTGACACTAACACACAACTCCACCACTCCATCACTCCACTTCCTCCACTTCCCATGAGAGACGTGGGTTAGACTTAATGACTCGTATAAATAGGTTCTCCTCCCTATTTCCAAAAACAGGAAAAGATAGAAAACCAAGTGTTGATACAATCGTATTCAAATACCAGAACTGATAGCTTACATCCTGCAAGCCAGTTCAGATTTCTGATACAAGTCATAAAAAAGCCAACACCTCCACAATCTCAACACCTTCTTCGCTTCCCTCCCTAAGATCAACCCCATCTCCTTCACTTTGTGACCGAAGCAAGTCTGGAACGGCCATTTCTTGGTTTACGCCAGAGTTGTACAGATTGATTTCTCGAATCACAAGCACTCCCGTGCAGTGCATTTGTTTAGGGTTTATATTCATTTCTCATCCACACACCCCATATTACCAAAACCGGCAGAAATAGTTTTCACCCATAAACACCTTTATTTTTTCGTTTCTTTGTCATTTTGTGAAAAAAAGGGGGAGAAATATATGGAGTAAACAAGTGATACTGGCATTGATTTTATATTGATTGGTATCACTAAGGAAAAGAACATTGGTGCTTAAACGTTTATCTAACGAAAGAGTGAAAGCATGGACTTAAGGGGGAGTAACATATCATTACAAAGGAATAACAAAGACGTTCGGATTGATAAAGTCTACCTATCTTACCTTTAGGGGGAGTAATATTTTTTGTTATTATAATGTCAACAACGTCATTTAAGGATTGAATGTATACAGGTTATTGTGTTGTTGAATTCGGGAATCAAGCCTATGTGTAATAAATTCTTGTAATTTGTTTATCCATATGATGTAAGAGTTTTGTCACTAAAATTGACAAAGGGGGAGATTGTTAGAACATAGCTCGGTTGAACCCACCAAGCGTTGGTATGTCAAGTTTGGTTGTCATATTTTAGTGAATCAAAACTCATTTAAAGAGTCGCTTGATTATGTACTAGAGTCAACTTCGTATAGGTTAGCTTGAAAGTATTAGGATATGAGACGTTACAAGTATTGCGAAGACTTGAAGAAGTGAAGAAGTAAGAAGCAACAACGACTACATCATCCTTCCACTTGAGGTTAGTGATATTTGACTTGAACTATTTCATTCCCTAACGTATCTTTCAAGTCGTGCATATTGAAAACAAAACTGCGAAGCATGAACACTCTAGATAGACATAGTATTAAGGAATACAATACGAGATTTATTGCTTAACCATTAAACTTTGTAGATAAGACATCGACATAATCGTTTAAATGCTATTTTGATTATGTATGGGTATGAGGTGAGGATTTCATCCTAGGAAACAATGTTTTACATGTGTTTTAAGGAAGTAAATTCATGAACTTGTTTTGTGAATCGAAAAGGAAATCGCCAGGCGTTATTGGTATTGTTATTCATTGCATATCTTGTGAACAACCAATATGTATAATTAGTATAACCTCTCATGACTTGTATGTGTTCTTGGTAAAACTATTCACAAAGGCCTGACTTATCTATTGGTATGACTTTTATTAGTGAAACCGATCTTAAGTAATCACCTGAGATGGTATGATCGAGTTTGTGATTTTGTATAAGACCGACTCTGGGTAAAGGGGAACTGAGGTGCAACACATCACAAAGGGGAATCGATCTTTGTATGAGGTGCAGCATGTTTTAGCAGAAAGGGGAACCGATCTTATGGACATGTGCAACACGTTTTTAGGCAAAGAGGAACTGATCCTATGGACATGTGCAACACATTCAAGTTAGATACCATATATATGTGGGGAACCGATATAACCAAATTTTGGGAAGCTAGTGTGACTATGCACAGTACTCACATGGAGGTAGAACCGAAACTTTTTTTGGTAGAACCGTTAAACCCATGATTGGTGACTGAGTGTTCTTAATCAATCACATAGTTCTTGAAAGTCAGATGAACCAATTAAACTTGTTTGGAAGTGGGGAAAATCGGTTTCAAGATTGTAAGTATGAAAGAGGACTTACAGAATAAGGATGTCGACATACTTTGAACATGTGCAGTAACGCTTATCTTTAATTGTTCAAAGTTATTCCTTAATAGCTAAAGGAAGAAAATCCCAGGATCGAAACATAAATAAGTTAAGAATCTTTTATTTAAGTTTTTTAATTTTATTTTAGGAAAACGAGAATTAGTAATGTGCATTTACTAGTTGAAGATTTTCCAAAGAGATTTTCGGTCATTATTTTGGACAGAGCATTTCCAGGAATTATGGAAACCGAATTTGGAATATATTGCATATCTTGAGAATAGTTTCGGTTTTGGAAATTCCTTGGTGTCCAAACTTCCTTGTCTATAAATAATTGAAGTTTGCATTTCTAGCAAACTAATCCTTCGTGACAGCAAACTTCCTCGGTTGTGTTGTTACTGGTGAAGTCGTCTATTCGAGAGGAGAGTAACCTAATTAGGCGAAATCTCTTACGGCCACTCAGTTTAAAGTCTTCTTTGGGATTGAGAAGCTCTATTAGTACCATTGGTGGGAAAATAGATAATTGCAGTTTATCTTGTGTTTTCGATTGATTTGATTGACTAACGGTGGTTGAACTTTGATTTCACCTAGTTTGTTTATGCTTGAGAATCTTTTCTTCTGATATAAGATTCACTCAAACTAGATTGAAGTTTCGACATGGATTTTTAGACTATTTGTAGATCTAAAGACGTCTTGTGATAATCCATTGTTAACAGACTCCGTTCTGTGCGTGATTGATCACAAGAGATTCAAGTTGTTGTGTATAGGCGTTTATTGAAGATCTAAGAAGATTTGAAGACAAAGAAGATATTGAAGATTTCTGATTTGGGGTTCATAATCTTTGGTGTGCACAATACTTGTTTCGGTATAAAGGATCCAACTATAATCTGTTTATCCTTGTGGTAGACTGGATTGATTAGTTGTGTAGATCGGCATCAATACAATTCTTTGTGATTAAAAGTATTAATTGCAAAATCTTAAGAATTACCTTTGGTAGTTTAGAATAAGATAAATCTAAGAACCTGACGAAGGAGTTTATTGAGATAAACAAAAGAGCCTTTGTCGAACTCACATCACTTGGTTGAAGAGAGTTGCCACCAAAAAGATTAGTTGTTCCTTTACTGTTTGGAATACGAACCAAAGGAATTTTTCCAAGTACGTGACTTATTCATAAGTTGGAGGCGTGGGAATACAGACGGAACTAGGTGAACTATAGGTTTAGTTGCTTGGTCTCAACTATAAGAAGTTGGTTTAATTTTGTGTAGAGGCTTAATCCTGAGAGTATTCAATTCTGGACAAGGTCCCAGGGTTTTTCTGCATTTGCGGTTTCCTCGTTAACAAAATCTTGTTGTGTCATTTACTTTTATTTTCCGCATTATAATTGTTTTATTATAATTAAAGTAAATTACACAAACGTTAATTCCTATTTACTTGATAAGCAATCCTATTATGTTTGGTTAAGTCCGAACCTTTTTATCAAGTAAACATACTTCGTTATTGTATTGTCTCGATCTCGTATCCATAGACGATCACACGAAGTGTAAACCGATTAGTTGCATTGTCTCGACTCATTCCATAGACAATCACTTTCAGAGAAAGAACTTATAGGTAGGAAAAGTTTTAGCTTGAGGTATATTTGGGTACCCTCACCTTTTCATGCGTTAGTTACTGGAAGTTGGAGGCTCAGGGATACAAACGGAACTAGGTGAACTATAGGTTTAGTTGCTTGGTCTCAACTATACGAAGTTGGTTTAGATTTTGTATAGCGGCTTAATCCTGAAAGTATTCAATTCTGGACAAGGTCCCGGGGTTTTTCTGCATTTGCGGTTTCCTCGTTAACAAAATCTTGATGTGTCTTTTACTTTTCTATTTCCGCAATTATAATTGTTTTATTATAATTAGAAGTAAAATACACAAACGTTAATTCCTATTTACTTGATAGCAATCCTATTGTGTTTGGTTAAGTCCGAACCTTTTATCAAGTAAACATACTTCGTTGTTGTATTATCTCGATCTTGAATCCATAGTCAATCACATAAGTTATCTTGTTGTCGTATTGTCTCGATCTCGTATCCATAGACGATCACACGAAGTATGAACCGATTAGTTGTATTGTCTCGACTCAGTCCATAGACAATCACTTTCAGAGAAAGGACTTATAGGTGGAAAAGCTTTAGATTGAGGTATATTTGGGTACCCTCGTCCTTTCAATTGGTATCAGAGCAGGCAAACACGAAAAGATCTAACAATCTGTGTTTGGTGCGATCCAACCTATAAGATATGAGTCAAAATAAGAAAAGCAAAGCTAAACTTATGAAGAACTCAGTTAACGTATGTCAAGATAATGAGAATAAGATCTCAGAGAAGGTCAATGGAAATTGGTCTCGTAAGTCTTTTCGAAAATCAAAGAAAAAGTCTATGACTAATAACTTGATTGCGAATCAGGTTCCTGATCAGAAAAGAATGAATCCGAAACTCAAGAAACATGTTTTGGATCCGAGTCTAATCTCTAGTGAAAAATCTTCTGTTTCCAACTGTGAAAAGAGATTAAATTCACTAGTCTGCCCAAGTTCTGAATTTCGAAAAGTGTTGGAAAGATTTTTCAAGCATGTTGAAAACTATTCAGAAAAGTGAAAAACCATTGACAGCCTAGATGATGCCCTAGAACTTATTGTTCAATGAATGTAAGAATTTTTGAAGGAAAGCGAGAAACACTTAGTCTTCAAAATAATCTGATAGATTATGAGGAACAAAAAATGGGTCTATGCAATGAAGTTCATCAACTAACTACAGAGTGTGAAATTCTTACTCAATCGCTGGAACATTCACAAATAAGGAACAAGATCCTTATTGAAGATCTTCTTACAGAGACATGTCGGAAGGTATATCTAGACAAGTGTTTAGAAAAACAATTCCAACAAGGAATGGACACCTTAAGAGGACATATAGATTGTCTTGAAGTCAATTCTGATCTTTATTTTGGTCTTATCGAACAAGCGATTGTATTTGTGCAATCGGTTTAGCAAAGGAACTAAAGTGCTTAGTCAATTTTTGATTTGCTAAACTATTAGGGAAAATTGCTTCGGGCTATTGTTTCCTTGGTAACATATCAAAACAAAATTACTTTGTAGTTTCGGTTTTGATATTGGTTATCAAAAATGGTGTGTGAAACCCTCGTGCTTAACTCTTATAGGTTGCAAGTCTTTTAAGATTTGTAAGATCCTTTCAGTTTGTTCTTTTATTTGCTCGTACCTTTGTCATTTTGTGACAAAAAAGGAGAGAAATATATGGAGTAAACAAGTGATATTGATATTGATTTGGTATCACTAAGGGAAATGACAATGGTGCTTAAACGTTATATCTAATGAAAGAGTAAAGCATAAACTAAGGGGGAGTATCATATCATATTGATAAGGGAATAAAAAATACGTGCGGATTGAAAATCTACCTATCTTACCTTTAGGGGGAGTATTAGCTTTGTTATTATAATGTCAACATCGGCATTTATGGATTGAATGTATACAGGTTATTGTGTTGTTGAATTTTGGAATCAAGCGTATGTATAATTAATTCTTGTAATTCTTTAATCCATATGATATAAGAGTTTTGTCACTAAAATTGAAAAATGGGGAGATTGTTAGAGCATAGCTCGGTTGAACCCACCAAGCGTTGGTATGTCAAGTTTGGTTGTCATATTTTAGTGAACCAAAAATTATTTAAAGAGTCCTTTATTATGTACTAGAGTCAACTTCGTATAGGTTAGCTTGAAAGTATTAGGATATGAGACATTACAAGTATTACGTGAAGACTTGAAGAATGTGAAGAAGTAAGGAGCTACAACGGCGACATCATCCTTAACTTGAGGTTAGTAATATTTGACTTGAACTGTTTCATTCCCTAACGTATCTTTCAAGTCGTGCATATTGAAAACATAACTGCGAATCTATGAATGATTATACTCTAGTTAGACGTAGTATTAAGGAATACAATACAAAGTATAACGCTTATCTTTTGAACTTCGTATATAAGACATCGACATAATCATTTGAATGCTATTGTGATTATGTATGGGTATGAGGTGAAGATTTCATCCTAGGAAATAATGTTTTACATTTGTTTAAAGGAAGTACATTCATAAAATTGTTTTGTGAATCGAAAAGGAAATCGCTAGGCTTATTGGTATTGTTATTCATTGCATATCTTTTGAACTACCAATATGTGTGTTTAGTATAACCGCTCATAACTTGTTTATGTATCTTGGTAAAACTATTCACAAGGCCTGGCTTTTGTATTGGTATGACTTTTATTAGTGAAACCGATCTTAAGTAATCACCTGAGATGGTATAATCGATTTGTTGTAATTGGTATGACCAACTCCAGTCATTGGGGAACCTATTAAATACTTCTTTGGGATTGAGAAGCTCTATTAGTACCGTTGGTGGGAAACTAGATAATTGTAGTTTATTATTAGTTTTCGATTGATTTGATTGACTAACGGTTGTTGAACTTTGATTGAACCTAGTTTGTTTATGCTTGAGAATCTTCTCTTCTGATATAAGATTCACTCGAACTAGATCGAAGTTTCGACGGGGATCTTTAGACTGTTTGTAAATCTAAAGACGTCTTGTGATAATCCATTGTTAACAGACTCCGTTATGTGTGTGATTGATCACAAGAGATTCAAGTTGATTGTGTGCAGGTGTTTATTGATGATCTAAGAAGATTTGAAGACGAAGAAGATTTCTGATTGGGTTCATAATCTTTGGTGTGCACAATACTTGTTTCGGCTGGAAAAGGATCCAACTATAATCGGTTTATCTTTGTGATATATTTGATTGATTGGTTGAGTAGATCGGCATCAATACGTTTCTTTATGATTAAAAGTATTGATTGCAAAATCTTAACAATTACTTTGGTAATTGTTGATAAGATAGATCTAAGGACCTGACAAAGGAGTTTATTGGGATAAACGGAAGAGCCTTTTGTCGAACTCATATCACGTTGTTTGAAAAGTGTTATTACCGAATAGATTTGTTATTCCTTTACTGTTTGGAATACGAACCAAAGGAATTGTTCCAAGTGCGTGACTTACTGCAAGTTGGAGGCGCAGGGATACAGGCGGAACTAGGTGGACTATAGGTTTAGCTGCTTGGTCTCAACTATACGAAGTTGGTTTAGATTTTGTATAGCGGCTTAATCCTAAGAGTATTCAATTCTGGACAAGGTCCCGGGGTTTTTCTGCATTTGCGGTTTTCTCGTTAACAAAATCTTGATGTGTCTTTTACTTTTCTATTTCCGCAATTATAATTGTTTTATTATAATTAGAAGTAAAATACACAAACGTTAATTCCTATTTACTTGATAGCAATCCTATTGTGTTTGGTTAAGTCCGAACCTTTTATCAATTAAGCATACTTCGTTGTTGTATTGTCTCGATCTTGAATCCATAGTCAATCACACAAGTTATCTTGTTGTCGTATTGTCTCGATCTCGTAACCATAGACGATCACAAGATGTGTGAACCGATTAGTTGTATTGTCTCGACTCATTCCATAGACAATCACTTTCGGAGAAAGGACTTATAGGTGGAAAAGTTTTAGATTGAGGTATATTTGGGTACCCTCGTCTTTTCAATATGCTTTAATTACCAGCAATTAAATGCATATCTCTAGAGAATAAAAATTAGTAATGTGCATTCACTGATTGGAGATTTTCTATTGAGAGATTTTGGAAAATATTGGACAAAGCATTTCCAAGAATTATGAAAACCGATTTGGGCATTTATTGCATATCTTGAGAATATTTGGTTTTGGAAATTCCTTGATGTCCAAACATCCTTGGTCTATAAATACCCAATTTTGCATTTCTAGCAAACTATCCTAAGAGCCAGGCAAACTTCATCTTTCTTGTTGTTTCTGGTGGAGTCGTCTATCCGAAGAGGAAATTACCCTAATTAGGCGAAATCTCTTACGACCGCTCGTTTAAAGACTTCTGTGGGATCAAGAAGCTCCACGAGTACCGTTGGTGGGAAACTAGATAATTACAGTTTATTAGTTTTTGATTGATTTGATTGACTAACGGTTGTTGAACTTTGATTGCACCTAGCTTTTTTATTCTTGAGAATCTTCTCTTCTGATATAAGATTCACTCAAACTAGATCGAAGTGTCGACGGGATCTTTAGAATTGTTTGTAGATCTAAAGAAATCTTGTGATAATCCATTGTTAACAGACTCCGTTCTGTGTGTGATTGATCCCAAGAGATTCAAGTAGTGTTGTCCAGGTTTAATTGAAGACTAAAGAAGATTTGAAGACGAAGAAGATTTCTGATTGGTTTCTCGTATCTTTGTGTAGCACAAACCCTGATGTCTTTACTTTTCTATTTCCCAATTATAATTGTTTATTATAATTAAAAGATCCAACCGAACCTATTATCAAGAATTGTTGTTGTTAGAGCAATGATCGAATGGGATCCAACTAGAATCCTTGAATTTATTCAAATTGATTGATTGTTTGATCGTAAGATTTTATTAGTTTAAACGGAAGAGCCTTTTCATATGACTTGCTTTATAATTCCTTGATTGGGTTCTATATTCTTAACTATTGATTGATAACAAATCTAAACTAAGTGAACTAGGTTTAGTTGGTTTTTCTACTTAGACTTTTGGATTGTGAAGCGGTAGTTGTTGGATGGATTGATCTAACCATGCAAATGATTTTATTAGTTTAAACGGAAGAGCCTTTTCATAATTTAGACTCCATCAAAAGGAAAATAAACAAGAAACGACAAATGTTATAATCGTTCAAAAGGTTCTTGTTTTTGAGATGTGCAAGACCCCTCTTTATGGGAACTCTTGATCTAACAAAAGAATGAAGTTTGAGATATTTGAACTATGATTTTCAAGATAAAATATTGAATGAACTTTTGACAAACAAAAGTGGCAAATATTTATGAAGATAGAATAAACTTCAAGAACTACTCAAGGGAACTATCACCATAGTATTGGAACTTCATCAACAAAAGGTATGTGGATATTTGAACTCATCTATCACTCAAAATTCTATCTACTCTATCTCCTATTTGAGACAAAAAGTCGTATTGCTATATAGACTTCAATTATACACATTTGGTATTTCGAACCGAGTTTATCTCGCTTATCTATTTCTCGAAATATATGTTGGTAAGCTTTCACTTTAACCAAGTTCATATTTTATTCTTGATGAAAGTCAAAAGATGATCATGTGAAAATTGCCTTGTAACATCTTACATGATTTGTGTGAGACAGTCATTTGTTGTAGACTCATAATGTTTCGTATTGATCATTCGATCACTTGAAAATTGCTTTGAAGCTAATAGTTTGTGTGAGACAGCTATTGTCGTCTTCCAAGAATGTTTCAATGATTGAAATGAGGGTTTAGAACATGTAACCATGTTTGGATATAAACATAGTGTGTATTCACATTTGTTTAAAATCCAAAACCGTGAACCAAAGTATGCGTACACGCACGCGTACTGGTTGGTTGATGGAAGTCCGGGAACTAAGTATGTGTACACGTACGCGTACTGGCGGAAGTTCAAGTTACATGAATTTCTGTTGGAGTTTGGAAATGTAAATGGTATGCGCACCCGTACGCGTACCGGCGTAACCAAACTCAGTCCGGCTACTAAGGTATGCGTACACGTTTGCATACTTAAGTAGGTTATGTTCTAAAATCGGTTTGTTCATGAACTAATACATTTATATAATAAGGAATGAATTTTTTTGCAAACCGTGTATATAATGTTCATGAAATGATTCGAGTGAATCAAAATCGATTTTGCTTCAATTGTGTCTTGTATCTCTCTAACTAGTTTCATTTTAGTCATTTGAACTAGTTATAATAAAGATGAATAAGGTTGATATGAAAGTGCTCATATGGCTAACCATTGGTTAACTATTATTGAACCAACTAAGTGTACAAGTTTAGGTATGGTTACCTTTATCTAAATGACTGTACATTTCATTTGTGTATGACAAGCTAAGTTCGATCTAACGGCTGAAAGATATTAGGTTGAATCTAATCAAGTTTTCATCTAACGGTGAATATTGAATGCTTTGTTACCAAGGTAACATTGATTGCAAACCCTGATTTGGAGACTATATAAAGGAGAACTCTAGCAACTGGGAAACCTAATCCCCACACCTCCTGTGTGATACTAGTTGCGACTAGAGTCGATTCTCCTTTAACCTTAGGTTTTTCTAAAACCCTGTAGGTTAACGACTTAAAGACTTCATTGGGATTGTGAAGCCAGACCCAACTATTTTCTCTGTAGTTGCGTGTTCTGATCTTGCTGTTTTCTATGGTGATTGAGTACTATCTTCTTTAAGATTTGCTCGATATTTATTCTCCGATAGGCAAGATTGAGAAGTAGTCACAAACATCTTCGTATCATCGTTTGTGATTCCACAATATCTTGTTTCGTTAGTCGATTAAGATTATAGTGAGGTGATTGATAATTATAGGTTGTTCTTCGGGAATATAAGTCCGGTTTATCAATTGGTTCATGTTCACCTTGATTTATCAAAAGACGGAACAAAACTCGTAGGTATATCTGTGGGAGACAGATTTATCTATTCAATAGACTTTTCTGTGTGATACAGATTTGTTTATCAAGTCTTCAACTTTGGGTCGCAGAAACTCTTAGTTGTGGGTGAGATCAGCTAAGGGAATCATGTGCGCAGAATCCGACGTGGTTCAAGAGGCGTAAGGAACCCAACTGTACCTTGATCAGTGTGAGATTGGTTAGGGCTCAACTACATTCCAGTCCGAAGTTAACTGGTAGTAGCCTAGTGTCTTTAGCGTCTTAATACAGTGTGGTGTTCAAATCTGGACTAGGTCCCAGGGTTTTTCTGCATTTGCGGTTTTCTCGTTAACAAAATTTCTAGTGTTTGTGTTATTTCTTTTCCGCATTATATTTGTTTATATAATTGAAATATCACAGATTGTGCGTAAGTTCAATCAATTGTGAATCCAACCTTTGGTTGTTGTTAGACCCTCGCTTTTTCATAAGGCTCACGGTTGCATTGTCTCGGATATATTTCTTGATTGAGCGTTAGTGCTCTCGATCCAAGCAAAATATTGGGTGTGGTTGTTAGACCCTCGCTTTTTCAGTTGCATTGTCTCGATATCGTATCCATAGATGATCACACAAAATGTGAATACCGATTTGTCGTATTGTCTCAACTTTGTCCATAGACAATCACCTTCGGTAAAAGGACTTATAGGTGTATAATCTAAAGATTGTGGTGTATTTGGGTACCCTCGTCTTTTCATTAACCGTATGGTAGCGGAACAAGATATTGTGGAATCACAAATGATGAGATGAAGATGTTTGTGACTACTTTTTATCTTACCTATCGGATATTAAATCTCGAGCAAATCTTACAGAAGATAGTACTCAATACGATAGAACAAAGTAAGATCAGAACACACAACTACAGAGAAAATAGTTGGGTCTGGCTTCACAATCTCAATGAAGTCTTTAATTCGTTAACCTATAATGGTTTTAGGAAAAACCTAGGTTAAAGTAGAATCGACTCTAGTCGCAACTAGTATCATACAGGAGGTGTGGGGTTAGGTTTCCCAGTTGCTAGAGCTCTCCCTTATATAGTCTCCAAATCAAAGTTTGATAGCTTTGGAACTAAGCAATCAATATTCACCATTAGATAAAAACCTGATTAGATTCAAGCCAATATCTTTCAACCGTTAGATTGTCTTGGCTTGTTATACACAAATGAAATGTACCTTCATTTAGATATAGGTAACCGTACCAAAACGTGTACACTTAGTTGGCTCAACAATAGTTAACCGAAGTTAGCCATATGAACACTTTCATATCAACCTTGTTCATCTTAACACAACTAGTTCAAATGACTCAAATGAAACTAGTTATAGAGTTGTTCAATTGTTTATATATTCTCATAGAAGTATACAAGACACAATTGAAGCAAAATCGGTTTTGATTCACTCGAATCAATTCATGAACATTATAGCCACGGTTTGCAAAAGATCGCATTCCTTATTATATAAAAGTATTTGTTCATGACTTAGCCGATTTTAGAACTTAACCACTCAAGTATGCAGACGGGTACGCATACCTGAGTTCCCGGACTTGGCCTGTGTTCGCCAGTATGCAAAACGTGTACGCATACTATCGTTCACTACCATAACTCAGTTGAACTTAGTATGCAAACGTGTACGCATACTATAGTTCTTGGACTTCAACTGTTGATTCAGTACGCATACGGGTATGCACACTAGATTCCCGGACTTGGAGTAACATGCAATAGTTAGCATACAAGAACGCATGCTATGCTATATCCAATCAATTGTTAATTGTTCTAAGCTCCCATTTCAATCATTGAAACATTCTTAGAAGATGACAATAGATGTCTCACACAAACTATTAGCTTCAAAGCAATTTTCAAGTGATCAAATGATCAATACGAAATATTACGAGTCTACACCAAATGACTGTCTCACACAAATCATATAAGACGTTACCAGGCGATTTTCACATGATCATCTTTTGACTTTCGTCAAGAATAAAAGATGAACTTGGTTAAAGCGAAAGCTTACCAACACATATTTCGAGAAATATGTAAGCGAGTTAAACTCAACTCAAAATATCAAATGTGTATAATTTGAAGTCTATATAGCTATACGACTTTTCTCTCAAATAGGAGATAGAGTAGAAATAGACTTTTGAGTGATAGATGAATTCAAGTCTCCATATACCTTTGTTGATGAAGTTCCACAAGCTCCCCTTAGTAGTTCTTCGTCTTCAATCGATGAACGTCATGAAGTCTAAAGCTCAACTACACATTATATCCTAATCCGAGACTTAGCTATAAGTAGACTAGAAATCAAGACTTATGGTTTTGGCAACTAAACTTGACAGACAAGCTTGAGATAGCAACACTTACGAGTTCGACCGAGCAGTGCTCTAACATCTTTAACCTCGCAACGGTTTACACAATTGATTCTCTTAGATGACGTCCTTTATATCCTAAGAGTTGCTTCAACCTAAGTGAAGACTTTTAATACCAATCTGCCTCTAACAGATAAGCCTATTTGATTTATGTTTAGATCAAATATCAAGGTGAGGAAATCTATTTGCAATAGGAAATGCTAGCAAACCTCACAAATCAGGAACTTATGACTCCCATAGAGAAGCCTAGATTCTTAACCACCTCTCAAGAACAATCTTCAAAAGATCAATTTTCAGATATCTATCTTGAGGAATCACCAAGTCTGATACGAAGAGAACATTGTGATTACTATCTATCTTTCCTGAAAGAGATTACGAAAACCTCGATAACAGAAAAGCAATATCAGGATTCAAGAACTATCAAGGTAAAGATATCCGAACCTGGCTTCATGAATCCCTAAAGTGAAGTCTTTTAGTCGTAAACCTAATTATGTTTCTCAGAGGAAACCAAGGTCTATAGAGGACGACTCTAGAACCAACTAAGACACAAAGTGTCAGGGATTAATTTTCCTAGTTAAAAGTGCATCTCTATTTATAGTTTTCAAAACTAAGGGTTGCTTAGAATTCAAGCTAAGATAACTTGGGAATCAAACAAACACTTTTAGGTATTGAAAATACAATAGAATAATATACACTAGGAACCAGTTCTGGAACCGTGTATAATGACTATTTGGTTTGCCAAGTAATCCATGGAACTAAAAGGAATTTGATGTTCATTTAAACACCTAAGAATTTAATCATGATACACACACATAAGTGTTTGAGTGATCAATGAAGTCTTAGAAGTATTTGAGAGAGTTCTAGCAATGCTAAACTTATTTAAAAAATAAGTCTTTGAGCATATGCTAAAATCTACTGGGATGGTTGGTACAATGGTTCGTGAACCGTTCGGGTTGTTCACAAGTCAGGGTGCAACGGTTCGTGAACCGGGTTCGCCAACCCTACAAGACTACCGAACTCAGTTGACCACGGTTCACCGGGTTCGCCAACTGCTAACATTAAATACCAACTTCAATTAAATTCACAATGGTTCGTGAACTGTTCCCAACTGAACTCACGGTATGCGATCTGGTTCGCCAACCTTCTTGTATTTCTGAAACTCAAATATCTATGGTTTGCGAACTGGTTCGCCAACCTACCCTGAGCAGAAATATCAGATAGTTCAATATTTCTCTCTTATGATGTTTAAATTATTCCCACGTGATAAAATCAGTTGCATGGGCAATTTTCAATTGATCTACAAATTAATTCAAACAATAAATTGCTTAGCACAACTATTTTTTAAGGATCATTAACATCTTTGATAAAGTCATATTTCGAGATTTTTAACAAGACAAGCTTGACTCGAAAATTCTTCTTTGTAAATCTACTAGAAGTCATACGACATCGTCTCAACAGATAAAATGGTAAGATAGTGAGTAAAATAGAATGGTTCAGTCTTCCCTGATACAAAAGTTCTCCAAATTTCTTCGTCGATCTTCATTCTTCGAGGGTGATGTCTGATACTCAACTACCAAATTCTAACCTAGTCCGAGACTTCACTTAGTATACTTTGATCATCTAACATTGACAACAAGTTTGAGATAGCAAAACTTGTGGGTTCACCGAGCATTGCTCTAACAATCTCCCCTTTTGTCAATTTTAGTGACAAAACTATTCAATACATATGGATTCAAAATAAATAAACTTTTCAACTCAATCCACTATGCTTGATTTCCTTGGTTCTTTAACAAACGTCTTGAATTCTTCGTACTTCAAGTTCTTCTATGGTTCTGCATGTGTTCATTTAGCACCTTTGTTGTACGCGAATACTAGAAAAGAGCTTTACTAGATTGAGGTAATCACACTCTACTTATCGGTTGTTATACAGAAACATAGTATTGATACCTTCCTCAAAGTTCAATTGCACCACAACTTTGAAGCAATACTACGGTGATATGTTCTCCCCCTTGGTCAATACTTACTTATTTTGCAAAATAGGTAAAACCTATAGATCATAATGTACTCCCCCTTACATGATGCTCCGAAAAGCCATATGTAATGTTGTAAGATACTACTTAATAATTCTCCCTCTTTTTGTCCACAAAATTGGCAAAGGGGAAAAAATCGGGATTAATATGAAGTATTCAAGAATATAGAACACATGCCAAAATTTAGTTTAGACGATTTCACCAAGTACACTCGGTTCCAATTTAAAAATGCTTTTTACATGGTGAATTATCTTAAGAAGTGTACATGGATCTTTTGCCAGGTATTCCTATTTCTCCATCCCATAATGAAAAGGTATGTAAGTTAAACAAATCATTGTATGGACTGAAGCAATCTCAAAGAGCACGAATTGGAAGATTTACCAAGTCTATGAGGAACTTTGAATATTGTCAGAATAATTCGGATCATACTTTGTTCATAAAGAAAAAAAAAGATAAAATTACAGCTCTCATCATATATGTGGATGACATGGTGGTGACAGGAAATGATCCAGAAGAAAGGAGATCTCTGCAAAACTACTTATCTAAGGAATTTGAAATGAAAAACCTTGGTTCATTGAAATACTTCCTTGGAATTGAAGTATCTCGATTTAGTAAGCGGATTTTCTTGTCATAAAGAAAATATATCCTTGATTTAATACAAGAATTAGGCATGTCAGCATGTAAACCATTTCATACACCTATGATAAAAAAACGGTGAAACTATGTATTAAGCCTGATCAAGTACCTGTTGATAAAGGAAGATATCAAGGACTTGCGGGAAGATTGATGTATCTATCTCACACAAGGCCATATCTTGCTTATGCACTTAGTGTTGTTATCCAATTTATGCACAATCCGGGAGAGCAACACATGAATTCAATTATATCCGTTTTGCAGTATTTTGAGTCTGCTCCTGGAAAAGGGATTCTATTCTCTAAAAATGATGATTATTGGAGAATTGTGGCATATACAGATTCAGACTATGCAGGAGAAATAAATGGAAGACACTCTACTACAGGCTACTTCACCTTTGTGGGAGGTAACTTAGTTACATAGAGAAGTAAAAAACAGAATGTTGTTACAAGTTCAAGTGTAGAGGCTGAGGTTTGGCAAATGGTATCCGTGAAACTTTGTGGTTAAAGTTAATTCTCAAGGATTTGGGGTTTCCCCTTAAAGAAACAATTCTTTTTTATTGTAACAATAAAGATGCACGTGATATTGCTCATAATCCTGTACAACATGATCATACTAAACATGTGGAGGTTGATAGATTTTTCATCAAAGAGAAGATGGACAACAAGATTATTGAGTTTCCACCGATTCATTCTGTTGATCATCAGTATCGAGTAAGTAGTAATTAAGTTTTCTAGGCATGTTGGTGATAGGTGTTGTAAAACACCTAATTTTATATCTATTGTTTATGCTTTCTTTGCGAGTTTCTTGTGAATTATATATCTTATGATTACTTTTTAGCTTATCAGGTGCAATGGAGTCATTATTGAGCAAAAGAAGGAATCCTTCATTTGGAGCCGAGTTGAGCCAAGCCAACAATTTACAGCTTAGTCTAGAGAAGCAAGGGAAAGATATTCTTGGTTGGCCCTTATCTAGCCTACCTGGATGTCTATATCCACTTACATTCCTACAAAACCCTAGAATTCAGAGGAGATTTATTTCTTTCCTCATTCCGGCTGCTGTCATGAAATTGAGAGAAGGCGGCCATTGATTCAGAAAAGAGATCGAGAATGAAGAGTGATAGAGGAGATGTAGCTGCTGTTTATCTAAGATTCAACTTACTTTCTTTAATCAAGGAATTATAAAGTTAGGGTTTGCTGCAAAATCAGTAGTGAGATGGTTTCTTTCTGTCGATTTGGTTCAGATTCGATGGAGTTGGAGGAGGTTATGGATGTACATGGGTTTGACAGAATGAGGAACGAATTGAACTGAAATGGGTTTTGGTGGTACTGAAGATGTATCTGTTTCTCCATGAATAAGAATGGTAATGTAGTTGCAGGAAATCCCACAATACATCCCTCACAAGAATTCATAATAATCAACACATCTTTAAGATCAACAATCACACTTTTTATTAATTGAGTTTAGGAATTTTACAAGGAGGAAATGAAATCAAGAATACAACTACTGTTTTAGACTTTCTCTCTCCTAAAAACTTTCTCTCCACTCTCAAAAGATCTCTCCCCTACCTTAAGCCTGTTCGGCTCTTTATATAGGATATTACATAGTGGGTGACAGCTAAGCTGTCCTTTATTTTCGGATCTGGCTTGCGATATTCTCGCAAGTATACAAATGTTAAATTTCGCAAAACTCCTAAATCTCGCTAGGTCTCCATATCTTTCTCGTGTTTAGGCTGTCGTCATCTGTCGCGTCATTTCTGTAATCAATCTGCGATGTCTTCGCAATGTGTTGTATAATGGTTTCGCAATGGTATTGATGTTACGATATTCTGATCCTACATCTTGCCTCTTCTCATGTCTTCTCTGCGAAGGAGAGAATGTCATGAGAATTAGTGCTTCAAAATGCCGCAGCCGTTCATTTTTCCATATTCTTCCGTATTGACATGATTCTGTATTTTTACGCAGAATTTATTACACGTATCTCTTCTTCCATCCATTTCATGACACGTCCTTTTCAACCGTTCATGTCTACTCTTCGCATTAAATGTGTTTATCTTCTCGAGAATTCTTCTCTCTATATATATTCTTCTCATTCTTCTCTTCTTCTTTTTTACTTTCCTTCTTATCTTTTCTGCAGCTTTTCTTCACCGTTTCTCCGTAAATTCCTCTCCTGCTGCTGTAAATTTTCTTGTTTCTACCTCTTTTGATCTTTAATTTTTTCTTCATTCCCATACTTAAAATGCCTCCAGTTGGTCGCAAATATGAAACTTCTCTTGAAGGAATTCAGAAAGATCTCAAAGAGAAGGGTTTTACATTAACCACCATTCCCGATCAAGGAGCTAAATCCATTCTTTCTGCCAAACTGTTTTCTGATCATCATTGTTATGATAAAGAAATCATAGTTTCGCTTGGTCAGATTCTCACTGGCCTTCCCATTCCTCTCTACGATCCTAACCTTCCTTTGTTTTATGAAATTCTTGCTCACGCAAACTTCTCGCGAGCCATCTACCAATTGAGTGGGGACTACATTCGTTTGATTCTTGAGTTCGATAACCGTGGTGCTGGTAAAGGATCTCTTTATCAAAAAGAAGCTAGGGATCCAAATTTTAAGGAGTTGGAAATACTCGCCGAAAAATATACAGTAGAGGGCTTCTTTGAAAATTATGAATTAATACCCATGAAGAAAGATAGTACTCGCTGGGGTGTCCGTTTGAAGAGAAAAGATAACATTGCTGATGATAAAATACTTATGCAAGATATTGACTGGCATTCTGGCAAGAATACTACTCCTCGTCACTCTAAAGATGACAGATGGTGTGTCTTTCCACTGGTTTTGAAGGGGCCTTATATTTCAGGTTCAAATGTGCTTCCTGCGAATCTCGCTACTTATCAACCTTGGGTATTTAATTGGCCCGAGAAAGAGAAAGAGGTATGTCTTCAAATCTTACTCATTTCATAATCTTTCATTTATTGTTTCTTTCTTGTTCTCTAATTCTTGCGAAAATTTTAGATTAAAAAGCTGAGATCAAGGCACAACAGGACTGGGAAAGCTAGCACTTTATCTGCTCTTCGCTCCATCACAGATGAAGTAAGAAACACCCTCTTTTTGTTTTTTTACTTTTAACAATATTGTTGCCTCTGTTTCTTATCTTCATTTGTGTGCGAAGATTGGTGTTGTAGTTATTGAAGAAGAAGGATCTAAGGTTGCGAAGACCAAAGGCAAAGGTAAAGGTTCTCTTCGCAAGGAGAAATCTGCTGCCCCACCTTCAAAGAAACGAAAAGTTCATTCTCCTTCTCCTTCAAATCTTCAGTCTGGCGAAAGTTCTGATGATGATGATAATAATGATGTTGATAGCTCTTTCGCAAGGGAAGATTTTCCACCTGAATATTCAATGGCACAATTGTCTAGCATCTTCTATGACTCCATGCAAGGGATCGGGGATGATCATCTCACTAGCACATGCAAAGCTCTTGCAAGTATCTGTGATGCTCCTTTACTGGATGGTGATGATTATCTTCATGGAGTCTCCAGATCAGTGACTCCTAGATTTCTGAATTCACTTGGTATCTTGGTATGCCTTCGTTTCTCTATTTCTTCATAATTATGATTTAAAGTTATAATATAAGTTATACTATAACTTGACAATTTCTTCATCTTCCTTCGCAGACTGGGAAGGCTTCTTTCGCTGTTGCCTCAGATTTGTAAAAAAGACGTAGGATTCTAGAAACGAAGAATCTTCAACTTCGCAAGAGAAACGAAGAAATGGAAGCTGAAGTTGTTGATCTTCGTGAAAAGAACAGACAATTAGAAGCTGATTCTTCCACTCAGAAGAACAAAATATCTAGTCTTCAAGATGCCAATAAGCAACTTTACGGTATGAAATTTTTCTCTTTTTCTTTATTTTGTTTTCTCATTATCCTCCCTCATCTGATTTATCATTTTCGCAGACGTCTATGATCTTTCTGATGAAGCCATTCTTCTTCACTCATTCCCCAATTCTATGGATAATAATACCCTTCTTGAACATCTTAATAATTCTTTGAATAGTTTTTCAAATGACAAGATTAAATCTCTTCCCATAAATGAACTCAGATCCAAACTTCGCCTCTTAGAAATTGACCATAGATCCAGTTTGGGCTTAGCCAACAAATTTAAGCGTTTCTATCTTAACTCTAAAGAGGAAATTAATACTTTAAGAACCAAGATCAGTGATCTCATAGATGATAAAGATCGCATCGCTAGACAAGGTGCTCAAACGTTAGCGAAATTCCAAGGAACTCTTCTTGAGGTTCAAATTGAATGAGATGAATCTAACCGCAAAAATGATGTACTTAGCGAAAGAGATAATCAAATTCGCTCCCTTCTTCTCATAAATAATGATGATGAATTCGCTTGGGCTGCGAAAGTTCTAGATGACGCCAGAAATAATCTAGGTATAAATGTTAGTCTTCAAGCTGAGCACACGACCTTGGTTAGGGATATGATTTCTGACAGAGAAGGTTGTTAACTGTTCTTCTTTATTAATTGTTTGTCTTTCATAAATTATCATCAAGATGCTGATTCATTGTTATATGTTCGCAGGAATTGAAGATAGATTTCACAAAAGAATTGAAGAACTTGAGTCTGAAAAGGAGCAGCTCGCAAAGGATCTTTCTTCTCGCAATGATAAATGTTCTAGACTGAAGAGTCAATTAAAGATTACTGTTGAGAACTTTAAGAATGATGCTATTCTTTTTCGCAATCAAACTATTAAGAAGGTCTGTGATGACAATAACATCCTTCATTCCACATACCCTTGCCTCTTAGAAGAAATTCCAAAGATTGTACGTCCTCTGGATATCTCTGACAGTGATGCTAGCGAAGGTGAAGAAGAAGAAGAATTTGATGAAGAAGAAGAAGAAGAAGAAGAATCAAACAAGAAATAGTTATGTTTCCTTCTCTCTCTTTTTGTAATATTTGTACATTCGTTCTTTAATCTCCTATCTTTGTAATCTTTTGCTGCAAATTTCTTTAACCTTCAAATGCAAAATCTACCTTTTTTGTTTCTTCCTGCACATATTAAAAAAGCAATTCTTTTTTGCAATATAGTTAATCAATATATAATTATTAATCTTTCAATTCATGCGTGCGTAAATCTATCATATGGAGACAAATAACATGTTCTTATTCTATTCATTCCCATACTTGCCTCTGTTATTTGTATCCAAATGAAAGATTAAGCAAGTTACTTTTGAATAGCAACATGTATGTATGCCTCAGTTTCGCAGTTGTTTCTGCAGAATCTTCGCAATTAGGTATTTCTTGGTTTTTCCCAAGATTTCATTCTTTCTGGTCTCTTATGTGGTCTTATTTTGCCTTCCTAGTTAAAGGTCTTATTTCGCCACCCCTTGTCATTCCGACAAAATCGCAGGACGTCTTTGCACTTTCATGCAGAAACCCATTGATCTTGCCTTAAATTTTTTCTTTTGTCGTTTTTGTTGCGACAATATGACAGGCCTAAATATTCTTGCAAAAATAAAGCCCCATGACATTGCCGTCTTGCGACGAAATCGCAGGACGTCTTTACACTTTCATGTATTGACCCATTGATCTCGCCTTATCTTTCTCTTTTGTATTATTGCCTCTTCAGGATTGTCGCACAAATATGACAAGCCTAAATATTCTTGCGAAAATAAAGCCTCGTGACATTTGCGTCTTAAGACACTTATCAGCTCCCTAATGGAGGGTGCCACCCTTATCTTCCCCCTGGTTGCCCCTTCAAAGAGATGTACCTCTACCATACAAGGTTGGCTCCTCCCATCCGGTCTTAACAACAACCAGTTGTTTTCGCAGCCTCTTATCCCTTTTGCCTATATGGCTTATGGTTACAAGACTGCACCCTAAGTGGGGTTTTCTTCGGGCCGAGTGCAGCATAAGTCAAGACTTGCCAAGAATGGCCGAGACGCTTCAAACGCCCCAGGCACTCTTGGCTCAACCGTGTACCTCGGCGCCTTGATCAGATGTCGCACTCCTTAGAATAGACCCTCAGTCGTCCAACCTAAGTCTTAAGCTTAGGTTGAAAATCCAAGGTACCTCTCCTAGATGGGTTTTATTGACCCCAAATCTCCATGACTCAGGTTCCAGGGGCGGTGTAACCTTTTCGCTGAGCCATGCAACAGGTACCCCCTTCTATGACGCACTTTAGGTCTTACATTTGCCTCTTGCGAAATTTTGATTTCGCGAACTAGGGTGTACGCCATAGAAGGTTCGCCCCTTTCTGATTGTTTTGTTTCTTCTTCTGCATATCAGCTCTTTTGTAATTTCGCAATCTCATCTTTGTCATTCATAAGATATATTTTTTGAATTTTTTTGCAACCAATTATTCATACATCTTTCTTTCTTCTCTCAATTTTATTTTTGCAGTCATAAAATTAACAAACACATTCACGCTTTAAGTCTCTTACCTCTGCTACTTTCTTCCTCTGCATTTTTGAAATTTTATGTTATTTCCTTACCTTTTGCAAAATCTTCGTCGCTTTTTACCTTCAACATGCATTGGTTTCGCAGGGTTTTTTCTTCTCTTTGTTCTATTGCA